>CM055269.1:81873920-81962890 GCA_029237695.1 Conchocele bisecta
GATGATTCCGATGACGAACCGGCGTATCGTGAAAGCGCAGAGCCCTGCCTTCAGGAACGACAAGCGAGATCAGATTAAGCGCCAATGCAAACACAGTTATTCCCCCTGGGTAAAACCGACCGAGGACAGAGCACGCAGCACGACGATACCTGTCATTTCTACAAGACAAACAACGACGAGGCCAGGCGATTGTTTCACGTGTCGGAGACCGGGACATTGGCGATCTGAGTGTCCAGACCTCACCGCTGTCAGAGCGCAGACATCACAAAATAAGATAAGTCATGTTTATATTGATAACCCGTCCATGGAGACAGGTAAGCGGGCTAATATTGTATTATAGCCTGGCGAATCGGCGCTGCCCGTGTCGACCAATGGTCACTGTGTCATGGGCACAGCGAATAACGATGGTTCACCTATAGGTAAGCTACAAAGGAAATACAAGAAATGGGACTCTGTGGCAGAAAGCGGGTATGTAAACAACATTCAATCGGGCGATAATAGCACGGTGAAGTCTCCAGTGGGTAGGTTACGGAGGTGTTACGAGAAATGGGATGCAGTTGGGGCGAGCAGGTACATTTTGGATGTTATTAAAAACGGCTACAAGATACCGATGAAGGAGAATCCCGTGAGTATTGATTTACAGAATAATAAAACGGCTCAGGATAATTCAGAATTTGTAATCCGAAATCCGTAGTTTATTGGGTAAACACTGTATACATGAAGTTGACACGGCTCCTTATGTTGTCAATCCTCTGACCGTGGCTTATAACAGCAAGGGTAAACCTAGACTGGTGCTGGATTGCAGACACATAAACCCGTGTTTATTCAAATATAAATACAAATACGAAGACGTGTCTGTGGCTAAACACATGTTCAAACAAAACGAGTTTATTTTTTGTTACGATTTGAAATCCGCGTATCATCATATTCAAATTTTTGAGCCGGATATGAGATTTCTGGGGTTCAAATATGAAATAGAGGGACGGCTTAGATATTTTGTGTTCCGCTGTTTGCCGTTTGGAATGTCGACGGCTGGATTTATATTTTCTAAAGTTGTCCGTGAAATGATTAAATATTGGAGATCTCAAGGACACAGGGTTGTAATGTTTCTAGATGATGGGCTGGGTGGGGCCGCAACACAAAAGGGGGCAAGCATTCTCAGCTCATATATAAGGAACAGCATACAGGAATTTGGTTTCCTTTTAGCAGACGACAAATGCAGCTGGGAGCCAGCACATGTAGCAGTATGGCTGGGGTATGTATGGAATATGGCAGAAGCCAGGTTATGTGCCACAGAGGACAGAATACGGAGGGTCGAAGTCTGTATCGATTCTATGCTGGGCATAATCAGACACGGGTGTGTTTTGGTAAGTGCGAAATTTCTCGCATCAGTGATTGGCCAAATTGGATCATTGCAAACGTCTGTTGGTGGCCTAGTTAGACTGAAAACGAGGTATATGTACACATGTACGCGAAGGTTTTGGCGGTTATTTGGCATGCCCTGAACATCCTCAATTGGAGGTAGACATTGATGCTCTGTGCGAGCAGCCCTATTGTGGGATCTGAGGTTCTTGGAACATGGACTCTATCTGAAAGAGTAGAAAGTTCCACATGGCGGGAACTGGAATCCGTCCGAAGACTGGTTTACAATTGTTCGGAGACATTGGCGGATAAAAAGGTAAAGATTGTTTCGGACAATTAAAATGTTTTCACCATACTGAAGGTAGGTAGCAGAAAGCGGAAGCTGCAGTGCATCGCAGACGAAGTCGGCGACCATTGTCGGGCAGGTAATATTTTGATTATACCCAAGTGGGTGCCAAGGGCAGACAACCAGGAGGCGGACAGGTTGAGTAAGTCTTATGATTGTGATGACTGGCAAATACATGGCCGTATTTTTGCCGGTTTGGATGCTGAATGGGGTCCATTCGATGCCGATAGATTTGCATCAAACCTGAATAACAAGTGTGCTTATTTTAAGTTTTAATTCGAAATGGTGGTGCCCAGGCACCGCTGGTGTAGATGCTATGGGCCAAAACTGGCATGTAAAGAACAATTGGCTGGTTCCGCCACCAAACATGATTTTGCTGGTGTTAGATAAATTTGTACGTGACGGAGCAAAAGGTGCGCTTGTTGTACCGGAATGGAAATCTAGTCCATATTGGCCAGCTATTTCACAAACTGGTGGATTTGCACGGTTTATTGTTGAAATTAGAAATCTGGGGTGCTCAGATGTCATAATAGAAGGAAGGGGCAAAAATGGCATAATCGGTGGTCAAGATCTACAATTCAACATGATTGCATTAAAAGTAATGTGCTAATGTATGGGTTACATGTATCAATTAGCATGCACTTACTGTTAACTTCTATTTTGACAGAGCGGACAGATGAGCCGTTAGAAGAGACGATACAGGCCGATGTACGGGCGGCCGGCCTTCCACTGACGGCGAAAAACAATCGGTTATGTGGGCAGATGAGTGACTATTTGCTACATTCCAGAGGTACACAAACTGTGAAAAAATACACTTATTCATTTAACAAATGGAAATTATATTGCATTGAAAATAACATCGAGAGTCTACCAGCACAGGCTGTGTGTATAGCTTTATATCTGACTGAGCTGTTGGTATCGGGTGCATCTTCAGGAACTATCAAAGCAGTTGTATACAGTTTAAAATGGCATCACGGAATTCGTGGATTGAGCGATCCCACCACAAACACATACGTGACTAACATTCTAGAAGCAGCGAAGCGTCAACCGAAAGATCATGTTCGTAGGAAAGATCCAGTTACTGACACTACGTTGATATAATGAAGGACCTGTGTTCCAAATATTCGCAGTCGCAAGAGTTATTAGTTGTCAGAGACTTGGCTATGATACTTGTATCATACGCAGGGTTTTTTACGATTTGATGAATTAAGTCGTATACGATGCAATGAAATCGAAATTATTTCCGATTACATGAGAATTCATATACCAAAAAGCAAAACAGACAAATACAGGGAGGGTAATGAAGTTTTAATAGCCAAGGGCGAGACAATTTGCTGTCCAGTTGGTATGTTGCATAGATATATGGGGCTTGCTGATTTACAAATCGGACAGAAAATGTTCTTGTTTCGGCCAGCATTTAGAAATGGAAATTTGGTAAAACTTATTTATAAGGATAAACCGCTGAGCTACACTAGAGCAAGGGAGGTAATTGTGGCCAGACTGAAAGAGGTGGCACCACAAGGTGTGAATTTGGGTTTGCACAGTATGAGGGCTGGTGGGGCTAGCAAAGCAGCAAACAGTAATGTCAATGACAGATGTTGGAAACGTCATGGCAGATGGAATTGTGATTCTAGTAAGGACAGATATGTCAAGGATTCACTGGAAATGAAATTACATGTATCAAAAAGTTTAGATTTGTGATTGGTGCTTTGCTGGCCAGTATCAGCCCGTGCTTTGTAATTTTCTACACCTGGGTTCGCTAACCGGCAAATTAGTGTTGTGTTGATAATTAGTCGGAACATAGAATGATTGTTTTCCGCGTTTTGGTAATATAGCGGTAAACGCATTTCTATGGTCAGATGGGTGTTATTAACGCGATGAGAACATGCGCGTACATATTCCAAATATGGGCTTGATTGTTATGATCATGTGATAAAGTATGCACCAATGAGGTGAGGTTACGTTTATGATGTATTGGCGGGAATCAAGTGTGAAAATCAGTTTCTAGCGACCTCTCGACAGAGAAACACCAAATTTTTCAAATGTATACATGTACATGTATGTGTTTTCCAAAGGTTACATAATGTATGAGGTAAATCCGCTTTATTCGTTGGAGACTTAACACAATGAGAATCTAAAGGTTTTGCTTGAAAATTCTGTGGATGAATATGGATCAACATGGGCCCTGATCAGACTGCGCAGATGAGCAGGTGGATCTGGGAATATGCTGATGACATATGGTATTTAAGGGTAGAGCAACTATGTCACTGTATTATGAATCAGATAATGTTTGATTAGAAGGTTACATGTTGAAAGTACAGCTGATGGGCTATTATGCGGAATGTACGCATAGGGTAATTATGTTTCATATTGTATGTGTCGTTACATGTAGAATTGTGTGGACCCATGCTTTCTAGATGTTTTGTCCCAACGGGTTCTTATTGCTAGTTTTACCGCAGGGTCCTAATAAAGACAGCGTCCATGATACACCTGGGTTCGCTAACCGGCAACATAGAATTGTATATGTTCGGGCCAGTGAAAATTGCTTTCGGGCCTAGGCTCGAGATCAAGGCGGGACAAGGCGAGACATTTCCACGTAATTCTTGTTATTTTTAATTTTTAAACTTATTTTTTCCATTTTTTTTTCCATTTTTTTTTCAAATTTTGTCTAGTGGCATAAGGTCGTAAGTGCTATATACAGACTATTATCATATAATAAAACAATTATTGACTAGTGAGCCATAGAATACCATCTGATATTCTATGGCTCACTAGTCAATAATTGTAATATATTCGGAGCCAGTGAAAATTGCTTTCGGCCAGGCTCGAGGTCAACGCGGGACAAGGCGAGGCGGATTTGATTTCGCGAATTCTTGTTTACTTATCTCCCTTTGTTGTTTCATGCACTGATTTCGTGTCCGGAGCATAACTCGAATACCCTTTCCCTTTTGGAATATTTTCATTAAACCATCAAACATGCATGCAGACCACGACCCAAAGGTGTGTCGCGCGCAAGAATGACAACTCTTGCATCGTTAATTTTTTTTACTTATCTCCCTTTGTTGTTTCATGCACTGATTTCGTGTCCGGAGCATAACTCGAACACCCTTTGGAATATTTGTTATTAAACTTCACACATTCATAGAAGACGACCCAAAGGTGTGTCGCACGCAAGAATGACAACTCTTGCGTCGTTAATTTCTTAGTTATCTCCCTTTGTTGTTTCGTGCACTGATTTCGTGTCCGGAGCATAACTCGAACACCCTTTGGAATATTTTCATGAAACTTCACACATGCATAGACCACGACCCTAAAGGTGTGTCATGCAAGAATGACAACTCATGCATCGCTAATTCTTTAGTTGTCTCCCTTTGTTTTTCTGCGCACTGATTTTGTCTCTGGAGCATAACTCGACCACCCTTTTTTCAAACTACTTGTGTATCTGGGGAGGGGGATACACATGCGCTTGTCGACAAGCGTCTATTTCTAGTTGAAGAACATTTTCAGAAGCCACAGACATGTGGTTTTTAGCCAGGTTTTTGGAAAAAAAATCCAGGCTATTGGATTGGCGAATGCCGGGCGGGCAGGCGGGCGGGCAGCGGGCGGGCGGCGTCCACAATCAATGTTAAGTTTTCGTGTTTGAGTCCATTTCTTTGTTACTGTACCACCTAGGACCACCAAACTTTCACAGCTTCATAATCAATGGGTGCCCACCACATATTACTATCCAACATGTTACTTTTTTGTTAACTTGACCCATTTTTTCCGCGCAGTCGACTTAGCCATTTTCAATGTTAAGTTTTCGCGTTTACAATGTTAAGTTTTCGTGTTTAAGTCCATTTCTTTGGTACTGTACCACCTAGGACCACCAAACTTTCACAGCTTCATAACCAAGGGGTGCCTACCACATAAAACTATCCAACATGTGACCATTTCACCTATTATTTCTACGTAATTGACTTAGCCATTTTCAACTTTAACATTTTAATGTACGTCTGGTTAAAGTTTTTTGGTTAAAAGTTTTTTGTTATACTATATCTCTGCAACTGCTTCGCCCATTACCTTGAAACTTCACATGGGTGTTTATCATCATCCATATTTTCATTCTACCCCCCAACCGTGCGGCCCCTGTGCCCAATGTCAAGGTCAAATTACTTTGAATTTTTTTGTTAAAGTTTTTTCGTGTACTATATCTCTGCAACTGCTTCACCCATTACCTTGATACTTCACATGGGTGTTTATCATCATTGTCGCACCCGCTTGCAGAAAGCACGATATCGTCGGCATTTTGGCATACGTTGGAAAAAATCTGGCCTTTGTGGCTTTGCCTCGTTTCTTGTTATATATTTACTATAAGGCCCATAGGAAAAATTTGAAACTAACCAACTCGCCCGAGGACTGCCACCTTAATTCTCTTTCTGTTGGTGGGCTGTTAAAGGTACATGCTCACTCAGTAGGCACAAACTGTTCTATATAGGAATTAAATAAGTGTATAATTGTGTCATTATTTCATCAGTTCTAATAATTACACGTGCCCGCTATACAGATATAATCATTTAGTAATATTCATTTTACTGATAGTGACGGGCGGTGGTATCAGGCTATTTTCATATGCAAATGAGTCACAATATTTTTTAATTATTTATACTAATTAAATGCGTCACCGGAAAAAATAATATTTTCGACAGATTATAAAGTATGATCATTGCACATCAAAAAATAAATATAAATAATAAATAGTAATGTCTGTTAACATTTTAAGGAAACACGGTTATCGCCACTGATAACAGTGTGGAAATGTACGTCTGATATAAAATGTATAATAATGCCAATCAATGGTGGTAATGGTGAATGAATGTTTATTTTGCCCGATGATGTCTCTGATATAAAGAACATTTTGTGCCTACTGAGTGGGCATGTACCTTTAAGTACCATTCCATTCTTGATACATGAATGCGAATAATCTTATCATCTATTTTCGTATTGTGTTAGAAGACAACGGCGGCGTATATCGGCACTAACGTTTGTTTTTGATTAACAAATAACAACGGGGCTGATACGATTTATAATTACTTCTAGGGTAATAAAAAATATCACACTTTCTCCATTTACCGATTTATTGACTATGTATACTTTTGACCACAGGTGACGGCAACAACTAATCTGATAGTCTGTTGTTACTTGTATAGATACAAGGTACACAATAGGTAAATCAACAGGCTTTTCAAATCCGTTGAAATTATAGAAATCGTCACCTTACTGTAACAATTTACGTTGATTATTGTTAAAAATAGATCAATCAGCATCATAGAGCCGTTTACCGTGTTAAAAAATGTTCTGTCAACCCATCAGGCCTAAAAAAAAGTTGTCGATATCGACGGTCCCTGATTTACCCTGATTTACAAAAATTGAATATGTTTACTGCTGGCATGGAGACCAATCCGCAGTGAATTGTGAGTCGTATTCTGGTTGGCTGCGGTTGATGAGCGACCGGATCGCAGCGTATGGTACACTTGTTTTACTGACATCCACGATTTGAGATGGAATGTTCTCAAATCAAGTAAGCAAGTGTTGTGTTGTTCGTAGCGGATTGCGTATTGTAACAAAGATGCAATATACGGTAAACATGTATTTGGCTGAAACCAAGTAAAAAATAAATACAATTTTTAATTTTTAAAATTAATATGTATCGGTAACACTCGCGCCCGACCCATGGAGTAAACCGACAGTTTGAAATTGTAAATCAAGTGAGCCGTATGTTGCTAGATCGCGGGAACATCACAAGTTCTACGTAGTTAAAATTTAATGAATTTACGATAATTGGAAACGTTTGCTGCCGTGACTGGTCATAACATTTATGTCGGCGGTCAGCGGAAAACCATTTTCCGTTACACACCTCTTTCATGAGCGGGAAAAGAAGGGAAGAAGGTCGTACAGCCTACAGGCATCGCCTGCTGTGACTGAGGCTGTGTTGACTGGTTGTGTTTACGATTCGGTAAGCATGGTAAGATTATTATATCATTGGTGCAGTTATCTGAATATAACTACCGCCCATCTCCCAGCCCCCACATCCTGAAAGCAACATTTACATAAGGAAACGCCCCCTTTATTAGCTCACCTGAGCAAAGCTCATGTGAGCTATTCTTTTGGCAAAGTGTCCGTCGTCCGTCATCCGTCGTCCGTGAACATTTTCAATCATCTTCTTCTCCCGAACTGCTGAGCCGATGTTGGTCAAACTTTACAGGGATGATATATGGGTGATGCCATTTCAGATTTGTTAAAATGAAGGTCATCGACAATCGAAGATGGCCGCCGTGGAAAAGTAGGTCAAATTCTTAAAAAATCTTCTTCTCACGAACCGCCAGGTCGATTTTGACGAAACTTTGTATGAATGATCGATAGTTAATGCTGATTCAGATTTGTTCATATGGTGGCCCCTGGGTCAAAAATGGGCATGGCCCGAGGGGTCAAATATGGGTCAAATTTTATTTTTGACCAAATATGGTCATATGATATATCAAATCGAAGGTATCGACTAGTCGATCACTCTGGAGCATTTTTTGTCTAAATCAGATGATTTTGTCATCCAAGATGGCCACCGAAAGGTAAAAAAGTTGTTCTTTTACTAAAGATTTCAAACGTATTCTTCTTGTGAACTGCTTGGCCGATATTGGCCAAACTTAACTGTAATGGTCTGTGGGTGAAGAATCCTGTCCTTTTTATTTTTGTTTAAAATGGAGGTCATCACCAAATCCAAGATGTCCGCCGTTGAAAAGTAGGTCAAATTGTCTAAAAAAAATCTTCTTCTCACGAACCTCCAGCCGATTTTCGACGAAACTTGGTGTGAACGATTGATAGAATTAACGCTGTTTCAGATTGTTCATATGGTGGCCCCTGGGTCAAAAATGGGTGTGGCCCGAGGGGTCAACTAGGGGTCAAATTATATTTTTGCCCAGAATATGTCATATAATATATCAAATCGAAGGTATCGACTAGTCGATCACTCTGGAGCATTTTTTGTCTAAATCAGATGATTTTGTCATCCAAGATGGCCACCGAAAGGTAAAAAAGTTGTTCTTTTACTAAAGATTTCAAACGTATTCTTCTTGTGAACTGCTTGGCCGATATTGGCCAAACTTAACTGTAATGGTCTGTGGGTGAAGCCTGTCCATTTTTGTTAACGTGGAGGTCATCACCAAATCCAAGATGTCCACCGTTGAAAAGTAGGTCAAATTGTCAAAAAATCTTCTCACAAACCTCCAGGCCGATTTCGACGAAACTTGGTGTGAACGATTGATAGTTAACGCTGTTTCAGATTTGTTCATATGGTGGCCCCTGGGTCAAAAATGGGCGTGGCCCGAGGGGTCAACTAGGGTTGAAATTATATTTTTGCCCGAATATGGTCATATAATATATCAAATCGAAGATATCGACTAGTCGATCACTCTGGAGCATTTTTTGTCTAAATCAGATGATTTTGTCATCCAAGATGGCCACCGAAAGGTAAAAAAATTGTTCTTTTACTAAAGATTTCAAACGTATTCTTCTTGTGAACTGCTTGGCCGATATTGGCCAAACTTAACTGTAATGGTCTGTGGGTGAAGCCTGTCCATTTTTGTTAAAATGGAGGTCATCACCAAATCCAAGATGTCCGCCATTGAAAAGTAGGTCAAATTGTCAAAAAAAATCTTCTCACAAACCTCCAGGCTGATTTCGACGAAACTTGGTGTGAATGATTGATATTTAACGCTGTTTCAGATTTGTTCATATGGTGGCACCTGGGTCAAAAATGGTCGTGGCCCGAGGGGTCAACTAGGGGTCAAATTATATTTTTGACCGAATATGGTCATATAATATATCCAATCCAAGGTATCGACGAGACGATCACTCTGCAGGGCTCTCAATAAGTTTCCAAGTAGAGGGTAAAATCTAAAAGTAGCCAGGTTATTGAACGAGCAAAGCTCGTTCGTCGTCGAGTAAGCACAGTTTACGAGATGGCTAGGGTGGTCCGGGGGCATGCCCCCCCAGAAATTGTTTGACCTCTAGACTCAATTTCCTGCATTCTGGTGTCTTTTAGAATCAATATTTGCACCTATATTTAGTCAACTTTTGCCAAAAGTAAATTACATGTTCATTAATTCTGCCATTTTTGGTGATAGAAATTGAGAATATTGGTTCTAAACGACATAAAAATGCAGGAAAGTGAATGTAGATATCCAGGCGTGGGTATAGGATTTCCAGTTGGGGAGGGGGGCGTCAAACAAAATCAAATGTATGCGGGGGGTTTGGGGGTCCTCCCCCACGAACATTTTTTAAACCAGAACGCCTCACAGACAGATTGCGACGTGATTATAATCTGAAGTTGTCCAGCACCTTATGACAACTTGATGTAGAAGGACGACAATACTCACTCGGTTTTAAAGAAAGAATCAATCTTATTTTGGCGATTCTTTTTGACAGAAGACATTTTGTTGTTGTTGTTGTTGTTGCTGTGCGAGACATCACTCTCCGTGCTTATTTTTAACGGCACCCGCCCCGGTGAAATAAAAAAAAAGTTGTATAGGCCTAATTCATTATTAATTTGTATTCAAGGGTGAAAATTGGCTGAATGGCCGTCCATACGCGGATAAATTCATTATTCGCACACGATCAAAGTTCGAATTTTTTTTTGATTTTTTTTTTGTAAATATTTTTATTTTTTTATTTATTTTTTTACTGAGAAAGTACCCGGTGCCGAATGAGGAAGTTGCCGGGAAAAATCCCCGGCCCCCGGCCCTTATTGAGAGCCCTGCTCTGGAGCATGTTTTGCCAAAATCAGATGATTACGTCATCCAAGATGGCCACTGACAGGTCAAAAGGTTGTTCTTTTACTAAAGATTTCAAAGGACTTCTTCTTGTGAACTGCTTGGCCGATATTGACCAAACTTAACTGAAATAGTTTGTTGGTGAAGCCTGTTCATTTTTGTCAAAATGGAGGTCATCACCAAATCCAAGATGTCCGCCGTTGAAAAGTAGGTCAAATTGTCAAAAAAATCTTCTTCTCACAAACCGCCAGGCCGATTTCGACGAAACTTTGTATGAATGATCGATAGTCAACGCCGATTCAGATTTGTTCATATGGTGGCCTCTGGGTCAAAAATGGTCGTGGCCTGAGGGTTCAAATAGGTGTCAAATTTTATTTTTGACCGATTATGGTCATTTTATATATAAAATCGAAGGTATAGCAGTAAATCACATGCACATTCGCAATATATGTTAGATCAGAAGGTACCAACAAATTCTGTGGAACATTTGAAGCTGTAAGTGAAGAGTCTTTGTGAAATCAAGATGACCACTATGGAGGCTTTTAGGTGAGCGATACAGGCCCATTTGGGCCTCTCGTTTAATTTACTGATGACACACACATTCCACCCCCCCCCCCCCCCCCCCCCTCCCCCCCCACACACACAAAGAAAACCCACCCCTCATTATAAATACATTTTTTCTTCTTTCGCAGTCTGGCACGGCTATCTATCTCTAGATTGTGATTCTGAGTACATAACTCTAGTAATAGCTTAGAAAATCTCAGCTCTACGGATGTGTTTTACTATTTCATCTGGCTTTTATATTTTCTGTATCTGTGAGAGCTGTGACCCTTATAGTGTAAAATTTAGTCACAATAACAGCCCAATTTGTCCTGGCGTTTTGCTACACAATCTGACAAGTGAGAAGTTTAACACTTCACAGTCATGTTAAAAACATTCATAGACCAATTATACAGACGTAGGTATACATAGTTTGACATTGGTTATCCTTTTATTCCCATTTGTGTAGCGAAACACCAGGTCTCGGCTCTCACGGATACAGAAAATATAAAACAGATGGAAATAGTAAAACACATCCGTAGAGCTGAGATTTTCTAAGCTACTCTAATTACATTACATTGCACTACATAAGATATAGAGCAACCTGTTGCATATAAAGCGGAATATGTGCAGTTACATCACATCCACCCCACTTTATTTTTCTGAATAACCCACCGTGATTTGGCCCAATTTTGTTCTGGCAGATCTCACCCACATTCCTTACAATTGTCATTGCCAATCATCCCTCCCTCTCAGAAAGTTTATGACCCACACAACCATCATCCCCATAAATATTGCAATCATGAATGACATATCGTTAATTTAACCAGGTGAGTTGATTATCGTGAAATAATGCACCAATGAGTTTGTTTAACGGTAGAACGCAATCACAAGGGCATTATTTCTAGATAATAATCTCATCCAGTTAAATAAACATTTTTGTATGCATGTCACACATGATACTTTATAAAACAAAGCGAATCATGCATAACATATGGCTAATAGTTGTACAAATCAACTTTTTGAAATGTCCTGCCTCATTGGCATAGCAAAATAGCCATATACAAACACGCGTCACTGTTAGTAAAGATTACCAAATGATTATGTCTGTATAGACAGCACTCGTCATTTTTATACGACCGTTTTTAAAAAATTAAAAAACGGTACGTATGATGTTTTACCGGGCGGGCGAGGTCGGGCGGTGCGGCGGGGGCTGAAGAAAAAAAAAAAAAAAAAAAAAAAAAAAAAGCGCATAGTTCGTGTATACAACTCCTCCGAAACCGTTCAGTCGATCGATCTGAAATTATACACACGTCTTCTACACATATTGAAGATGTGCACCTTGGTGTTTTGCCGAAAAAATATTTTTAAACGAAAATATCGCCTTTTTAACTTAGCCATTTGTTCTACATTATTGTATCCAATTCCCTATCATTTCTACTTTACACTCTACTTTTCTATCTCTGCCTGTTCGTGTACACAACTCCTCCGAAACCGTTCAGTCGATCGATCTGAAATTATACACACGTCTTCTACACATATCGAAGATGTGCACCTTGGTGTTTTTATGGCGAAAAAATATTTTTTAACAAAAATATCACCTTTTTAACTTAGCCATTTTTTGTACATTTTTCTATACAATTCTATATACGGTACAGAGTTTGTGTACACAACTCCTCCGAAACCATTCAGTCGATCGTTCTGAAACTATACACACGTCTTCTACACATATTGAAGATGTGCACCTTGGTGTTTTGCCGAAAAAATATTTTTAAACGAAAATATCGCCTTTTTAACTTAGCCATTTGTTCTACATTATTGTATCCAATTCCCTATCATTTCTACTTTACACTCTACTTTTCTATCTCTGCCTAAATTAGTATACATGTTTAGCACAACGAGATGAAGAAATAATGCTATAGACTTTCAAATTCTCATTAATGTTTCTTGCCTTGGTGACAGCTTCACATTTCTGCAAATTTTCATATGTTTTGGAAAAGAAAAAAACAACCCCTTTTCATAATGGACTAGTCTGAAAATCATTTAGTGACAATTAGATCGGTAAATTAACATATCAAAATCTGTTATTTAGTGTTGAAAGGGTCCATCTGTCTTATCTGGATCGGCAATGTTTGTTAGAGTCACCGGGGACAGAAAAATTAACATCTAGTGGTGTCTTCTAAGTAAAAGCCAAGCTGAATCTCGGATACATTTGTACGTTACATTGTATAGCAGGTGATGAAAAGGAGTAATAAAAATTGATTTCTATCATATTTCTGAACGCATTGTATCGGCAATTTGTTGTCTGGAGTGGGCAGCTAGTCAAGAGCATGTGTAGGGTAAATTTAACGATGGTATTCATCCTTGCCAGAATCTCCCTTATTTGGCCCTCCGGTACAGTTCATTTTCGGCTTTATTGTTGCTTCAGAGATGTCACCTATTATAAAGGTAGTAAGATTATTACTAATAGTAGTCTTTTAGGGAGTGTGGCGAAGTGATTCTAGTATGGTGATGATCTGGCACCAGACCAGGTTATGGTACTAATTTTTCTGTAAATATTCAGTTCGGATTTTGAGATTCTCCTCCCCCAACCCCCTTTCCATACAGGTCAAATATGTACTAGTTAGTGTAAGAAACTAGGCTACAGAAAACATTCAGTTAATTGATCAGTACAGCTTCAGTATGTTTCTATGATTATACAATAAATAGGATCTTATATAATTGATTACTTAACATGATATTTAATATTAAACTCATTATGATTTACTGCATAAGAAACTCGGCTTAGCGTAGTTTCTTATAAAGTTAGTAGTCTATTAATAAATACCATAAAAATCATCAAACATGTTAGATCCGCTGCATACAATATTTATCAAATCGATACACAAATCAAATTGTTATGGCTCGGCGACTGCTGTGACAGAAACGTTCCCAGATCAATACCCCACCCACAGAACTATTCAAGTATACCATGCGTCGACACAACCTCGAAAGTTAGCCGATAAACTTACCGTAGTCGGTGTAATTCTCTGTTTTATTTAGCACAAAGGAATGTAGATTTCAAATTGTCACTGGTGGTAAGGTGATATCCGTAACTGCAGTTACGGACATCCCAAGATGGCGGACGTGAAACGAGGTAAGTTGAAATATCGCGATTTTCGACTGTTTACGCTTCGTGCATTTAATGGCATTCGATGGTTAACTCAATATGTGTATATACTATGATTTTAATGCCTATGTATTCCCCAAATGTTGATTATTCCGCTTTTATAGACGTTTGAAATTTCACCGATGATACGGGTAACGGAGCGCAGATAAATTAATGAGATGGGTAACTAGAGGCAATCACACGATCTCCGTAACTGAGCTGTCGTTAATAAACGTACACTGTGTTATTTGCTGTTTCTTGAGAGGATTTTAGCAGTTGCTCTCTATACACATCAATAAATCATGTATGTGATATTGTTAGTAGACACAAATGCCTGATACAGTTAATTATTATCATTTACGAAACATAATAAATAATTTTCCACCAAATAATGTGCTATTGAATAACGTGCATAAACATGCTTTCAGAAGTTTTCTTTTTCAATAAATATTCTGTGTTCATGTCAGTCTTACTGTCTCAACCCACCTGTACTCTGGACCAACAATATTTTTTTTCTTATTTCTCTTCCGCTCCATAATCACTAAAAATACTGTATGATTAGGGTCTAGGAATAATCCCGGGCGAACAGTCCCGGGTGAACAGTCATTGTCACGAACAGTCTCAGGGACGAACAGTCATTGGGTTCTTTAGCATCATCTATATATTTTGAGGATTCTTTCCTAAGAACACTGTCTGACAGAACTATAAAGTTAATTTTGAAATCAATTGTCTTAACAGGCGCATTTTCGTTCTCATTTAAACCCTGTGCCTTATATTCCCGAAATAAATTAATTCCTTTGCCTTTAAATAGGTTTTTGACCGTAGACCAAAACTGTAGAGATTCAGATGAGTACCTCATAGCCGATACTGTTGAATTGGAATAGAACTGACCGATGTCAAGTAGTAAGTGGAACGCAATGTTAGTTTCTAATATCCCGCCACCGACAGCTGTTAATATACCTTCAAGATCTGACAGCCGTCCAGCCCTTTCCAGCTGTTCAATTACAGCTGGCATTAACCCATAAATAGTGGAACGGTCTCGGTGCCGTAGCCACGTTGAGGCCATGGCCTCGTCCGTTTTTTCACGATTTTTTTGTTTTTTTTGTTTTTTATTCCAATATAGGAAAAATGGGAGTCATAGTATGTGCTCAGACTTTGCTGAGAATGCAGGAAATGGCGTTTCAGACCACTTTGATTTCAAAATTTTCAGGGTGGGCATGCCCCCGGACCCGCCTAGCAAACTCGGGCCCTTCGGGCCCTCCACACTTCCACCCCCAATAATTATCGTCTTCCGCCGCTTATGTTGGCCTCGGCTATTTCGAACCTCTGGCTACGGCACTGTGGTCTGTTTGGACACTGTTGCCTGTTTCAATGGCCTCTTCTGCTAATGTCTCATTTTCGTGGATCCTTTTGAAGATGATTTTGAATTTGTGACCATCTTCGCGAATAACGGGATTCAATCCCTCTTTAAGCTTGTTGGACAAATCGCTTATTATACCCCCCGCAACGAGTTGTGGGGGGGTATACTGGAGTCAGGCTGTCCGTCCGTGCGTCCGTCCGTGCGTCCGTCCGTGCGTCTGTCCGGGCACACATTAGGGTACTTATGTGTCTAGCCCCACAGGGTTATGGACTTGTTAAAGGATAGGGTTGGTTACAATTAGCCACCTAAAAATTGTTTTATGTGGCTAAAAATCGTTTTATGTGGCTAATATTTAACATGTGATAAGCCACATAAGTACCCTAATGTAAGAACGTCTGTGCGTCCGTCCATGCGTCCTCGTAAACTTAACATCAGAGAAATATTGTTATAACTTCTATTTCCTTCATCTAAAATGCTTGATATTTCACACATGCATTCCTGTAAGGCTCTAACTACCATGCTGTGCCAAATCCAACGACCGTTCCAACCCCCGCTGATACCAAGGTCAAGGTCAAATACTTAGTCCGTAAACTTAACATCAGAGAAATATTGTTATAACTTCTATTTCCTTCATCTAAAATACTTAATATTTCACACATGCATTCCTGTAAGGCTCTACTACCATGCTGTGCCAAATCCACGACCGTCCAACCCCCGCTGATCCCAAGGTCAAGGTCAAATACTTAAGTCTCTTTACAAAACTTAACATCAGAGAAATATTGTTCTAAACTTCTATTTCCTTCATCTAAAATGCTTAATATTTCACACATGCATTCCTGTAAGGCTCTACTACCATGCTGTGCCAAATCCACGACCGTCCAAACCAACCCCCGCTGATCCCAAGGTCAAGGTCAAATACTTAGTCTCTTTACAAAACTTAACATCAGAGAAATATTGTTCTAACTTCTATTTCCTTCATCTAAAATTCTTAATATTTCACACATGCATTCCTGTAAGGCTCTAATACCATGCTGTGCCAAATCCATGACCGTCCAACCCCCGCTGATCCCAATGTCAAGGTCAAATACTTAGTCTCTTTACAAAACTTAACATCAGAGAAATAAGTTATAACTTCTATTTCCTTCATTGAAAATTCTTATTATTTTACTTCATAAATAAACTTACTTGGTATCTACACTCAGGATTCGTGTTCGGCTCGGAATTTAACCCGCTCTTAACCGGAAGTGAAAAATACCCATACACCGGTACCACTTCCGGAAAAGCCATGCCTCAATTCAGTTTCGTTTTTTCGGCGCTTGTAGACGGACGTTATTAGCTCGCTTCACTTAGTTGAGTATTATATTGAAGTTTATTGTTTAGTGCTAGTTTGTATCGGTATGGCGATGCCGTTTTAGGCCGTGTCAGTAGCGATGATGGGGAGGAAACGTCTTCGAAGGCGCTCACTTCCCCTGGCGGGTTGTGTGTTCGTGAAGGTCACACGAGTGATGACAATGGCAAATCCTCGTCTAAACATCGTAAACGTAGGCCTTCTAAGTACGTCCAATTGGACGAAAAATGGTCACGGAAACATGACAGTTTACAGCAAACTGTAGATAAGATGTTTTTCTATGGTTGAATTTCTGACCACAAAGGTCCAGAAAGATTCTAAAGCCGGATCACAAAGATCTGAGCCTGACAAATCAGTGTCACAAAGACCTGAGACTGAAACGCGGTCCGAGTCACCAAGACCGGGCACGTCGCGAGAACGGCCACAAAGGTCACGACATTACACATCGTCATCGGACGATGATGACGTAATTTCACTGCAACCGAGACAATCGGAGAAATTGATTCTCGTTCTGACAGCGAGGCGGAAAATTATGAAATTAGCGACATTTCACATACCGGGTCACGTGACAAAAACACACAGAACCGTTGTTTGAGATTTTTGGCCCAGACGCAGTGGTAAAAAAGGAGGAAATAAGATCAGGTTTGGCGATCGATGCCTCACAACGCGAGGTTTTGGACCTCACGCTTGGAGGTCAGAAAAACCAAATTCTGTCTCGGCATTCTCAGAAGAAAATTTTGACCTGTTTCCGATAAACGAAGAAACAGATCAGTATTTGCAAGTGCCTACACTAGATCCGTTAGTGGAATCGGCATTGATTAAACGACATGGTACGAAGGCATCCTTTATAAAGGGCAATTTAAAGGGTGCGTCGTTGCATTCTCAACCGTGCAAAATGATTGAGAAAATGGCTTTCCGAGGCCAACAAGCGGCAAAACTTAGCATTGTTATGCAATTATATACGCAGCAAAGTCTCGGTTCATTGCTACAGATCGTGCAAAAGGGCGATTGCGATTCTGAGCAAATTACACAGCACATTAAGGACATATTCAGTATGTCAACAAAATGTCTAGATCAAATTGGGCGCACAGGCGCTTTTCATCATATCATACGCAGATCTACGGCCATGACTGACACGTGTTGGTATGATCTTGACGACACAAATAAATTCAAAAATTTGCCATTAGCCGGTGATGGTGTCTTTGGAGCAGGTCTTGATAAGCTACTTAAAGAACGCAAAGTAAAGAAACAACAAGTAGAGGACCTGCTACCAGAAATTCGGTCAAAACAGGCAGCCAAACGAGGCTATGCTAGTACCAGCCACATCCGGTCGGCAAAACGCGCACGTTATTCAGAATCAGATCGGCGCGAGCATGACAAACGGCCTGAACCGGGACCGAGGGATAGTTTTCGGATCCCAAATTTGTCTACGAAGCCATATTACAATGAACAGCCAAAAGACTACTACCGTGGCAGACGTGGAGGCTTCAACAACTACTCTGCCAGAGGATCGGGCAGGGGCAGCTATCGCGGCCGATATAGGAAATGACATGGTAAGTGCCCACGTGAAGCATCCGCACATACCGGTGGGGGGAAGGTTGACACATTTTCTGGAGAAATGGAAAACAATTACAGACGACAAATGGGTTTTAGATGTAGTAGAAAATGGCTACAAATTGGAGTTTCTCAACAAACCCGTTTTCAAGGGCATAAAAGAAACTTCAGTAAATTCAAAAGATCTACCAGTTATCATGGCAGAAATAAATCAACTGGTACAGAAAAATGCAATCGAAATTGTACCACCTCAATTGACACAAACAGGTTTTTACAGTACGTTCTTCCTAGTACCGAAGAAAAACGGCACTCTCAGACCGGTGATAAATTTAAAATCTCTAAATCTATATCTGCGGAAGCTTCATTTCAAGATGGATACACTGACAAAAGTATTAAACTTGGTGAAAGATGGAGACTGGGCATTCACGATCGATCTAATGGACGCCTACCTACACATTCCACTGTTTGCAAAACACAAAAAAATATCTAAGATTTTGTGTCCAAGGCAGAGTGTATCAGTTCAAAACACTATGTTAGGCCCAACATCAGCACCACGAGTGTTTACCAAAGTAATGTCAGTGGTTGCAGCACACCTGAGGTCAAGAAGCATTCGTCTAGCCGCATATCTAGACGATTGGCTCACAGTAAACCAAGTACGGGAGCATTTAATAAAGGATCGATCGATAATTCTAAATCTTCTGTTTCACTTAGGCTTCATGGTAAATCAGGAAAAGTCAATGTTGACCCCATCACAAACTGTCACCTACATTGGGGGGCTGTTCAAACTACATCTGGGGCTTGTGTTTCCAACTCCAGACAGGTTGCAGAAGCTGAAACATGCAGTTCAAAGTTTGAGGAACGGTCAGGATACAGCGCGAGATTACTTAGTGTTGCTGGGGAGCATAGCCTCCTGCATCGAACTGATCCCGAATGCGCGTTTGTTCATGAGGCCAATCCAATTACATTTACTGCAAGGTTGGTCCCCTTCGAGAATGAGCTTGAATGTTCATATTCCTTGTACGCCATCAGTAAGACATCATTTAAAATGGTGGCTACATCCAGCAAACATTTCAAGGGTCGCTATCTGCACCAGAATCAGTCAAATGTAGTGCTGACCACGGATGCGTCCCTATCTGGCTGGGGAGGTCATATGAACAATCAAGTAGTTCAGGGGGTGTGGTCAAACTTGACAGCAATGCAACACATCAACTATCTGGAGTTGGAAGCAGTGTGGCTAGCTCTCAAACATTTTCTAACCAGTCTGAAAAACAAAACGCTTTTGGTTCGTTCAGACAACACGACAGTGGTACATTACTTGAACAAACAGGGCGGAACACGGTCCCGTCAACTGTGTCAAAAAACATGGGAAATTTGGCAATTGGCATTAGAAAACAATGTGACTTTACGGGCAGCTCATATTGCGGGGAAAAAGAATATTCTGGCAGACAATTTGAGCAGACAAAAAATTCTGGAGACAGAGTGGTCATTAGACACGACAACGGCTCAAACAGTGTTCAGTCATTGGGGTCGGCCAGTCATAGACATGTTTGCGACAGCAGAAAACCGGAAGACTCCGATTTTCTGCTGTTGGATCCAGCACCCTCTGGCATTGGCAGTGGATGCTCTGTCGATACCATGGGAAAATACGTTTGCTTACGTTTTCCCGCCAGTATGTCTAATTCCCAAGGTGCTGAGTCACATGCAGATGTTTCATTGCGAAATAGTACTGATTGCGCCAAATTGGCCGAGACAACATTGGTTTCCTGCTGTTGGAAATGTGTTGATAGCACAGCCACTACAATTACCACAAATACCAAGTCTGTTAACACAGAACAAAGGGCAGACAATTCATCCAAAACCTCAAAGCCTCAAATTGACTGCATGGTTGCTATCAACCAACGATTTGAAACAAAAGGATTTTCAAAAGTCACTAGAAGTCTGTTGTCCTCGTCATGGAGAACAGGAACACAAAAAGATTACAAATGTAAATTTAGGCAGTTCAGTAGTTGGTGTGGTCAACAACAGATTGATCCGTACACAACTACTTTGAAAGACTGTGCAAACTTTTTGTCCTTTCTCTATGAAAAAGGTTTAAAGTATAGGACCATTGCAGGGTACAGATCAATGTTGTCATCAGTGTTGCTTCCCATTGATAAAATTCCGGTGGGACAACACCCATACATTATCAGGTTGTTACGAGGGGTCTTCAATTGTAGACCACCGGTATACACGTTGTTACCTGAATGGGATCTGCCAATTGTGTTGCAGGCACTGAAGACAGCACCTTTTGAGCCGATGGGGGATGCCAGATTGAAGTTTGTATCGTGGAAAGCAGCATTCTTGGTGGCAATCACGACATTTAGGAGATGTAGCGATCTGCATTCTCTCAGACTTGGAGATGGCGCAGTCAACATTCAAAAGAAAGGGGTGACTTTTGTGAGACAAGGTTTGTCAAAGCAGGATAGGGCGAATCACAAAGCATCTACTATATTTGTGCCATCATTTGTAGACAACAAACTGTTGGACCCGAAACGGGCATTGTATCATTATCGTAAAGCGACGGCAGGTTGCCGCAAAACAGGACAGGATAATGAATCAAAGTTGTTCATTTCTTTCATTTCACCGCATCAACCGATTTCAGCGCAAAACTATTCTAGATGGATTGTAGATACAATTAAGTTTGCGTATAAACAACACAACAAACAGATCAAGAATGTTAAAGGACATTCAACGCGGTCAGTGGGTCCATCATGGGCTATCTACAAAGGTGCTACAATGAAAAGTGTGTTAGAAAGTGCAGATTGGAGCCAGGAAAATACATTCATAAAACATTATTTGAAAACTGTGAATGTGGATTTCCTAAAAGCTTGAAGTGTTTTTGTTTTTTTCGGCGGGTTGCACTGTAGTAAACAGTTTGATACGGTGTAACAACTGGATATATTAGGTGTACATGTATGTGGTTTTTAAATACATGAAAATGTTGTACACCCAAGGTGTGGGTGAGACATTTGTTGATAGCAGGCAGCTATGGAGATATCATTGATAGCAGACAGCTGATGTACAGAATGTTGTATACACATGAACTGGTGGGTGAAGAAGAAGAAACTTGCACATCCCGCCTCCAAGGACACTGCTGTAAAATCCAGTGGAATCCTGAGTGTAGATACCAAGTAAGTTTATTTATGAAGTAAAATTGAATAATTTGTATTCAATATTACGGTTTTATGAATAAATAATACTTACTTGGTATCATAATTTCCCACCCAGCCAGGCCCCTCATGGCAAGTTCCTGCAGGCGTCTACAAGCGCCGAAAGGAAACTGAATTGAGGCATGGCTTTTCCGGAAGTGGTACCGGTGTATGGGTATTTTTCACTTCCGGTTAAGAGCGGGTTAAATTCCGAGCCGAACACGAATCCTGAGTGTAGATACCAAGTAAGTATTATTTATTCATAAAACCGTAATATTGAATACAAATTATTCAATTTCACTTGTGCATTCCTCTAAGGTTGTACTATCATGCTGTGACAAATCTACGACTGTCCAACCCCCGCTGATCCCAAGGTCAAGGTCACATACTTAGTCTCTTTACAAAACTTAACATCAGAGAAATATGTTATAACTTCTATTTCTTTCATTGAAAATACTTAATATTTCATATACTGTGACAAATCCCCGCTGATCTCGAGGTCAACGTCACATACATACCGTATAACCTCGAATAACCCCCCCTCCTTAACCCCCCCCCCCCCACCCCCCCCCCCCCCCCCACCTCCCCCCCCTACCCCCAACCCCCCCCCCCCCCCCCCCCCCCCCCCCCCCCCCCCCCCCCCCCCCAAAAATAAAAAAATTGGCGGTCCTTGGTAATTTTTTTTTTCTTTTTTACTGGCTAATAAACAAATAAAAAATAAAAAAAAAATAATTTTTACCATTGACCGCCAATTTCAAACACAAATAATCCTTAAATCCTTATTTGTGTTTGAAATTGGCGGTCCTTGGTAATTTTTTTTTTTTTTTTTTTTACTGGCTAATAAACGTACGCCCCCCCCCCCCCTTTTGTAAAATGTAACGCCTCTGGGGGCGTTAATTCGAGGTTATACGGTAGTCTCTTTACAAAACTTAACATCAGAGAAATCGGTTATAACTTCTATTTCCTTGCTCGGATCTGCTTCACATTTCACACACTCATTGCTCCAATGGACCTCTACCACCCTGTGACAAATTCACGTTCATGCCGCTCGCGCTAATCCCAGAGTCAAGGTCAGAAGCCCACACACTTGGAAATTTGTACATATTTTAGGGGTACCTGGGCCCACGCGGGGGGTATTCCGTAAGCCTCGCTTACTGACCAATCTAGTTTTTGTTGGGAAATGAATAGATTTTAATGTATATGTCCCAAGTTCGTGTTTTCGACATTATGTGACGCAATTGTGTGCTCGATAACGGCTGTGGCGTCCGAGAAGAACCTGCAGTGGTAACATCTGAACTTTCCTGCAGAATATATAAAAGTATTTAAAGATGGGTGCCCTCAATTTAAGTAAATATGTTTTTTACATATATTGCACGGGTAACTAATTATGTAACTATTCCACATGTTTTGAACATACACAAATGTATCCTTTTGTGCAATATTTACTAATACTTCTTTTCTTTTCGCGATGAAAAAACTGTGGGTTTGAATCTAGCTCCAGTCAACAATTACAATATTTTTCACTCTAGCGAGATTCGAACTCACAGCCTTTACATCTAAAGTCCAACGCCCCAACCACTCGGCCATTGCTGCTGGTTTTGTATACCAAATCAGTTGCCAAACAGACGGACGGATGCATACGACGCAGGGGTTATGCCATAAGCATCCCTTTCCTCGGAAGGCACGCTAAAAATGACGTGGCAGTTACTGGCATCGTTCGTAGTTACGGGCATCTTTCTACAGTTACGGGCATCATTTACAGAAATACAGTCAAAGTTATGGATGTCTCTGTGCTCCGTTACCCGTATCATCGGTGAAATTTCAAACGTCTATAAAAGCAGAATAAGCAACATTTGGGGAATACATAGGCATTAAAATCATAGTATATACACATATTGAGCTAACCATCGAATGCCATTAAATGCACGAAGCGTAAACAGTCGAAAATCGTGATATTTCAACTTACCTCATTTCACGTCCGCCATCTTGGGATGTCCGTAACTGCAGTTACGGATATCACCTTACCCCCAGTAGGTAGCAATATGAAAATAGCGCATTTTAGCTTGCAGTCAATGAGACCCCGGTTTGTTTACTCTTAAATCTACAACGACAACCACAATGACCATATATGGTAAACTGTAACTTGGTGTATTATTAAATACTATTTAGTATTAAAATGATTAATACAATATATTAAAAATAAACTTAAATATCAGTAATGTAAGTAATGTTTAAATCATACATTTGTAATATTTGCCTTTTGCGATTTTTAGCCAATCAGGCCGCAGCTTCTCTCCAACAAAAATGGCCGTTGTAAAATGGGTCGATTGAATTTTCTGATGAAGCAAGATAAAAATCTGATTTTGTCCACAAGTAAGAAGCATAGCGAGCATACCAGGATGTGTACCTCACTGTGGACGTATACAAAGTCGGTTTAAATGTAACATTATAAATGTCGACGTGTTTAACGTCTAAAAATACTCGATAATGGGAAATTTGAGCAACAATTCAGGGAACCTCGATATCGACGACTTTCCGTGGAGGACTAAGTTACAAATCTAGTACCACAGGCGCAATGTACTCTTACACCCAATAAACGGCACTGAGACCCCGACTGGTGTATTTTCACAAATATTAAACATCAAATGGAATAGTAAGGTACCAATTTCTATCATATTAACAGATTTTTAAAAGGCACGTCTTTCACTTCATAAAGTTCGTTGTTAACCTTTAATATACTATAAATATACCGTCATGTGATTTTTTGTCCCGTCATCTGTGCTTTTGACCATACTTGCGCTGTCTGCAAATTTTGATTGGAAAACTCTAAAATATATAAAAAAAAAACAACATAATATTATCCCCATTACGATCCAAATGACGTTGATAATAAGCGCTAGGTTGCCTTTCTCATGATGTTATTAAGACGCTCCGCGTTACTGGCTGCGGTCACCTCGGTGAGGATCGCGTCCCAACAAGGCTCGAGAAACTGACCTCGATCACTAGCGCGGCCATCATGAGATCGCGGATTTTCATAAAAAGTTGATGAGGGATCTGTATGTTGCCAAACGGTGCGACATCATTACGTTACAATATCGCCTGACGTCAATCCTACATATACAAGTAGATATTTATTAACACATCAAATTCTCACTGGTTTTCAAGATCTAACTTTATTTTTCTTTGTTAGATCATTTCCCATCACTACGGCTAGGTTTCGGTGATGATTTCCAAATTTTGTTTTTATTTTTGACTGCCTTGACCGGCTGCCATTTTGATTCGAGCCAGGTTGACCGGCTTGACAGACAACATGGGCTCATGTTTCCTGTCCAGCTGACCAATCAAAACTCAAGAAATTCATCTGCGGTATGGCAATGTGTCTATTTATAGGTTATTTGATTTGTATGTGGATCTATGCACAAGTTCCGCAGCGTGCGATTATGCGCGACTTTAGGAGCGCAATATCTTTGCGCGGCGGAAGAGTGGCACATATCCACATACAAATCAAATAACCTTTTTAGCTCGACTATTCGAAGAATAGTTAGAGCTTATGTAGTCACCCCGGCGTCGACGTCACCGTCACCTTGGTCAAGGTTTTTAGTCAAGCTTGTACATGGAATACGCCCACCATACTTGGACAACTTCATCTCCTAGTCGTGTACATCAACACCCCTTGACCTATATTTGACCTTGACCTACATTTAACGTTGAATTACTTATTTAATTCCTCTTGGTTAAGGTTTTTGTCTCGCCTGCGAAGCGGAAAGCGAGACATAGGTTTTGCTTTTCCGGAGTCGGCGTCGGTGTCGTCGGTGTCGGCGTCATCATTCAATGTTAAGTTTTCGTGTTAAGGTCATTACTTCAACACCTTATCAGCTACAGTCTTCAAACTTTATACATACCTTTACTATGATATGTAGATGAATATAGGACTATTAAAAAAATTCCGGGCTCCAGGGTCAAGGTCAAACTCTATTTCTTTCTATGCTACAAACTGAACATTAATGCATGAAGACCCGTTTTCTCGTGCGCTCTGTACACCTTACCTGTAGAGAGAACAATAGCCTTCTCCAGTTGAACACTTGTGCATGTGCAAGCATGTGCAAATTTCCAGATTGACCACTAAATGTCCAGCTAAAATTATTACAGGTAATTTTACTACGGTAGGTATTATACCTGGGTATTACATTTCCGTAAACTGTGTTGACAATATTGTGGCAATATGTGGACCTGTGCAGATATGATATGTAGATAAATATAGGACTATTATAAAAATTCTGGGCTCCAGTAGCGAGCATTATTTTTTTGTTAATTTTTAAACTTTTTTTTTTTAAACTTTTTTTCCATTTTTAGCCAGGTTTTTTTTAAAAAAATCCAGGCTATTGGATTGGCGAAAGCCAGGCGGGCGGGCGGGCGGCGTGCACAATCAATGTTAAGTTTTCGTGTTTGAGTCCATTTCTTTGTTACTGTACCAACTAGGACCACCAAACTTTCACAGCTTCATAATCAAGGGGTGCCCACCACATATCACTATCCAACATGTTACTTTTTTTTTAACTTGACCCATTTTTTCCGCGCAGTCGACTTAGCCATTTTCAATGTTAAGTTTTCGCGTTTACAATGTTAAGTTTTCGTGTTTAAGTCCATTTCTTTGGTACTGTACCACCTAGGACCACCAAACTTTCACAGCTTCATAACCAAGGGGTGCCCACCACATACAACTATCCAACATGTGACCATTTTTGTTACCTTCACCTATTATTTCTACGTAATTGACTTTTTAACGTACGTCTGGTTAAAGTTTTTTGGTTAAAGGTTTTTCGTTATACTATATCTCTGCAACTGCTTCGCCCATTACCTTGAAACTAATTCACATGGGTGTTTATCATCATCCATATTTTCATTCTAACCCCCAACCGTGCAGCCCCTGTGCCCAATGTCAAGGTCAAATTACTTTGAATTTTTTTGTTAAAGTTTTTTCGTGTACTATATCTCTGCAACTGCTTCACCCATTACCTTGATACTTCACATGGGTGTTTATCATCATTGTCGCACCCGCTTACGGAAAGCGCGATATCGTCGGCATTTTGGCATATGTCCGTCCGTCTGTACGTCCGTACGTCCGTACGTCCGTGTGTCCGGTTAAAGTTTTTTTTTTCGTTAAAGTTTTTCCATCTACTATATCTATTTTTTTAGTGTCCATGCCTCGCCCCAAGGCGCGACATGCAGGCCACGGCCATCTAGTCTACAAAAAGTGGGTATAATTATGTTATCCAAGTGTCCATGCTTGGAAAAAACCTGGCCTTCGTGGCTTTGCCTCGTTTCTTGTTTTGACCTTGACCCATTTTTTTCGCGCAGTCAATGTTAACTTTTCGCGTTTACAATGTTAAGTTTTTGTGTTTAAGTCCATTTCTTTGGTACTGTACCACCTAGGACCACCAAACTTCCACAGCTTCATAGCCAAGGGGTGCCCACCTTGACCTATTATTTCTACGTAATTGACTTAGCCATTTTCAACGTTAACTTTTTAACGTACGTCTGGTTAAAGTTTTTTGGTTAAAGTTTTTTGTTATACTATATCACTGCAACTGCTTCGCCCATTACCTTGAAACTTTACATGGGTGTTTATCATCATCCATATTTTCATTCTACCCTCCAACCGTGCGGCCCCTGTGCCCAATGTCAAGGTCAAATTACTTTGATTTTTTTGTGTACTATATCTCTGCAACTGCTTCACCCATTACCTTGATACTTCACATGGGTGTTTATCATCATTGTCGCGCCCGCTTGCGGAAAGGCGATATAGTCGGCATTTTGGCATACGTCCGTCCGTCCGTCCGTCCGTGTGTCCGGTTCAACTTTTTCCATCTACTACCAGTATATCTTTTTTTTTAGTGTCCATGCCTCACCCCAAGGCGCGACATGCAGGCCACGGCCATCTAGTCTACAAAAAGTGGGTATAATTATGTTATCTAAGTGTCTATGCTTGGAAAAAACCTGGCCTTCGTGGCTTTGCCTTGTTTCTTGTTTTTTTCAAATTCTTTTTCCATTTTTGTCTAGTAGCATAAGGTCGTAAGTGCTATATACTGACTATTATCATATACTAAAACAATTATTGACTAGTGAGCCATAGAATATAATCTGATATTCTATGGCTCACTAGTCAATAATTGTATAATATGTTCGGGCCAGTGAAAATTGCTTTCTGGCCCAGGCTCGAGGTCAAGGCGGCGGGACAAGGCGAGACATTTGATTCTGCGGAATTCTTGTTAGTCAACCTTGGTTAAGGTTTTTAGTCAAGCTTGTACATGGAATACTATTGTGCATACAGACACCATACTTGAACAACCTTTTCTCATAGGGATGTACATCAATAACCCCTGATCTATATTTGACCTTGACCTACATTTCCTCTTGAATTACTTAGTTAATTCCCCTTTGTTAAGGTTTTCAGTCAAGCTTGTAGATGGAATACTCCTGGCCCCACACCAACCATACTTGGACAACTTCATCTCCTAGTGATGTACATCAACAACCCCTGACCTATATTTGACATTGACCTACATTTAACCTTGAATTAGTTAATTCCCCTTGGTTAAGGTTTTTAGTCAACCTTGGTTAAGGTTTTTAGTCAAGCTTGTACATGGAATACTATTGTGCATACAGACACCATACTTGGCAACCTTTTCTCATAGGAATGTACATCAGTAACCCCTGATCTATATTTGACCTTGACCTACATTTCCTCTTGAATTACTTACTTAATTCCCCTTGGTTAAGATTTTTAGTCCACCTTGGTTAAGGTTTTTAGTCAAGCTTGTAGATGGAATACTATTGTGCATACAGACACCATACTTGGATAACTGTTTCTCATAGGGATGTACATCAATAACCCCTGACCTATATTTGACCTTGACCTACATTTAACCTTGAATTACTTAGTTATTTCCTCTTGGTTAAGGTTTGTACTCAAAACTTGGTCAACGTTTATAGTCAAGCTTGTATATGGAATACTCCTGCGCCTACAGCAACCATACTTGGACAACTTCATCTCCTAGTGATGTACATCAATAATCCCTGACTTATATTTGACCTTGACCTACTTTTACTTTTGCATTACTTAGTTAATTCCCCTTGGTTAAGGTTTTGAGTCTAGCTTGTAGATGGAATACTCCTGGCCCTACACCAACCATACTTGGACAACTTCATCTCATAGTGATGTACATCAACAACCCCTGACCTATATTTGACCTTGACCTAGATTAAACCTTGAATTACTTAGTTATTTCCCCTTGGTTAAGGTTTTTATTCAACCTTGGTTAAGTTTTTTAGTCAAGCTTGTACATGGAATACTATTGTGCATACAGACACTATACTTGGACAACCTTTTCTCATATGGATGTACATCAATAACCCCTGATCTATATTTGACCTTGACCTACATTTAACCTTGAATTACTTAGTTAATTCCCCTTGGTTAAGGTTTTTAGTCAACCTTGGTTAAGGTTTTTAGTCAAGCTTGTAGATGGAATACTATTGTGCATACAGACACCATACTTGGATAACTTTTTCTCGTGTACATCAATAACCCCTGACCTATAGTTTACCTTGACCTACATTTAACCTTGAATTACTTAAGTTATTTCCCCTTGGTTAAGGTTTGTACTCAAAGTTGGTTAAGGTTTATAGTCAAGCTTGTATATGGAATACTCCTGGGCCTACAACAACCATACTTGGAAAACTTCATCTCCTAGTGATGTACATCAATAACCCCTGACCTATATCTGACATTGACCTACATTTAACCTTGAATTACGTACTTAATTTCCCTTGGTTAAGGTTTTTAGTCAACCTTGGTGTAGGTTTTTATGCGGGCCGCGGCCACCTTCTTTGTCAAGCTATGTGTACATCGACAACCCTCGTAGTCGAGCTATGCTGTTCTCCTACAGCTCTTGTTATTATATACGTACATCATTCGCAATTTATATGCGGTTCAAAAATATACAAAATGTAAACTAAATAAACAAATTAGTGGTGATTTAGAAGGAACTATTTTGCGAGGTGAAGCGTAGTTGCGTCTTGCGTTGCATTGTGTTTCAATGGGAAACAAAAGTATGTACATAATAAATGATACAAAAGTTTTGAGTATATTCATATGCCCGTACATGTATGTGACTTATAAATTATTGGAAGAATTATGATTATATATTCTATAGACATGTTCCGTTATGTTTTCAGGGAAAGGTCCGGTTGTAAGTTGCGGTGATAATTCGTGTTACGTTTTATGTAACAAATGTCCCAATGACAGGTATCATTCCAATGAAGAAGGAACCCTTAGTTACAAATTAAGCAAGTGTCCGCATGCAAGGACTATTTGCTCCGATGAGAGAGGTAGGATAAATCATCCTCTCTGGGTTGTGAATTCCACACGGGACACTGATTGTGTGTGTGATGTCACAAGCTACATACCGGAATACGACGACTACGATCCAGTTACCGGGATCCTGGCAGGTCCAAGCGAAAGATGCTATGAATCTGGGCCGTGTGGAAATACATCGGATAAAAAGCCTCAGGAGAGGCTACTGACCAGTAAGTGATGTGGCCAAGAATTTCTGCCACCAACATATAAGACGAGCCATGTAATTTTGTACGTAAGAAGATAATTATGTGATTTTTCATGAAAAATATTGACAGAAACTGATATTTTCTGTCAATGATGTCAAAAGTTGACATTTTTTGTAGCAAAAGCTGAAGTCTAATCCACATTTATTTGCAATAATATTGTAAATTCAATGAGATATCGCACATCTTCTTGGGTACAAAATGACATGGCTCGTCTCGGGTCGATGACAAAATATTCTGGCATGGTCTTAGAAAAATATTTAGTGTTCTCATCCAAATTGCGTAAGACAATGTGACAGACTGGAGAATGTTATTTTTATGCACCCGGTCTCGGTAGAGTCGGAGGCACATGGTGTTTGGACTGTGTGTCCGTTAGTGCGTCCGTGTGTCCGTCACATTAAGAAGTTCGTCGGAGTTTCTCAATTTTGTTATAACTTCTATATCCCTAGAAGGATTGCTTAAATATTTCAACACAGCATACATATGGAAACTGCCACCCATCACTTTTTCTCACATCAATATGTTTGCTGAATTTTCGCAATTCTGTCATAACTTCTATATCTCTTGATAGATTACTTCAATATTTCAATAAATCATACGTGTGGAAAATTGCCACACATCCATGCTGCCTTTAATATGACCTTGACCTTTTGACCTTCACAACATTAAACTTTTTCGCACATTAAAGTGTGGGTGGTCGGTCGGGCGAAAGTGATGGCGTAAATTAACGGTAGGGATTCCTCCTTATAGGAGTCACGAGTTGCCTGGTTTAGCCCTCAGGTATGTTTTTATCTTTGGCTCCTTTGTTACCTGGGAGTTGAATTGGTTTATTGCCCATTTTAAAAGTAGTTAGATTATTACTGATCCTACTGCTTTTGGGAGGGGGCCAAGTGATTCTGGTGTGGTGAGGACCTGGCATCAGATCAGCATTATTCTGATTTCAGGGCTGAATATATAGTTTTTATAACGACCGTTTTATTTTTTTAAAAAACAGTACGTATTATGTTTTACCGCTGGGCGGGCGGCTGACAGAAAAAGTGCATAGTTTGTGTACACAACTCCTCCGAAACCGTTCAGTCGATCGATCTGAAACTATACACGCGTCTTCTACACATTTTGAAGATGTGGCACCTTAGTGTTTTTATGCCAAAAAAATATTTTAACAAAAATATCACCTTTTTAACTTAGCCATTGTTTCTACATTTTTAGCCAGGTTTTTTTTGGGAAAAAATCCAGTCTATTCGATTGGCGAAAGCCGGGCGGGCGGGCTTCGGCGTCCACAATCAATGTTAAGTTTTCGTGTTTGAGTCCATTTCTTTGTTACTGTACCACCTAGGACCACCAAACTTTCACAGCTTCATAATCAAGGGGTGCCCACCACATATCACTATCCAACATGTTACCTTTTTTTGAACTTGACCCATTTTTTCCGCACAGTCGACTTAACCATTTTCAATGTTAACTTTTCGCCTTTACAATGTTAAGTTTTCGTGTTTAAGTCCATTTCTTTGGTACTGTACCACCTAGGACCACCAAACTTTCACAGCTTCATAACCAAGGGGTGCCCACCACATACAACTATCCAACATGTGACCATTTTTGTCGCGCCCGCTTACGGAAAGCGCGATATAGTCAGCACTTTGGTGTACGTACGTACGTGTGTCCGGTTAAAGTTTTTGGTTAAGTTGTTTGGTTCAGTTGTTTGGTTAAGTTGTTTGGTTAAGTTTTTTGGTTAAAGTTTTTGGTTAAGTTCTTTGGTTAAAGTTTTTGGTTAATTTTTTGGGTAAAAGTTTTTGGTTAAGTTCTTTGGTTAAAGTTTTTGGAAGGTAAGTTTTTTGGTTAAGTTTTTTGGTTAAATTAAGTTTTTTGGTTAAGTTTTTTGGTTAAACTTTTTCCTTATACTATATCTCTGCAACTGCTTTGCCCATTACCTTGAAACTTCACATGGGTGTTTATCATCATCTATATTTTCATTCTACCCCCTCCCGTGCGGCCCCTGTGCTCAATGTCAAGGTCAAATTACTTTGAAGTTTTTGGTTAAGTTTTTTGGTTAAAGTTTTTGGTTAAGTTTTTTGGTTAAGTTATTTGGTTAAAGTTTTTCGTTATACTACATCTCTGCAACTGCTTTGCCCATTACCTTGAAACTTCATATGGGTGTTTATCATCTCTATTTTCATTCTACCCCCCCTCCCGTGCGGCCCCTGTGCCCAATGTCAAGGTCAAATTACTTTGAAGTTTTTGGTTAAGTTTTTTGGTTAAAGTTTTTGGTTAAGTTTTTTGGTTAAAGTTTTTCGTTATACTATATCTCTGCAACTGCTTTGCCCATTACCTTGAAACTTCACATTGGTGTTTATTATCATCTATATTTTCATTCTACCCCCTTCCGTGCGGCCCCTGTGCCCAATGTCAAGGTCAAATTACTTTGAAGTTTTTGGTTAAGTTTTTTGGTTAAAGTTTTTGGTTAAGTTTTTGTCCCGCCCGCTTGCGGAAAGCGCGATATAGTCGGCACTTTGGCGTACGTACGTACGTGTGTCCGGTTAAAGTTTTTAGTTAAGTTGTTTGGTTAAGTTTTTTGGTTAAAGTTTTTGGTTGAGTTCTTTGGTTAAAGTCTTTGGTTAAGTTTTTTGGTTAAAGTTTTTCGTTATACTATATCTCTGCAACTGCTTTGCCCATTACCTTGAAACTTCGCATGGGTGTTTATCATCATCTATATTTTCATTCTACCCCCCTCCCGTGCGGCCCCTGTGCCCAATGTCAAGGTCAAATTACTTTGAAGTTTTTGGTTAAGTTTTTTGGTTAAAGTTTTTGCTTAAGTTTTTTGCTTAAGTTTTTTGGTTAAAGTTTTGCGTTATACTATATCTTTTTATTTAGTGTCCATGCCTCGCCACAGGGCGCGACATGCAGGCCGCGGCCATCTAGTTTTTACCTTCACCTATTATTTCTACGTAATTGACTTAGCCATTTTCAACGTTAACTTTTTAACGTACGTTTGGTTAAAGTTTTTTGGTTAAAAGTTTTTTTTCGTTATACTATATCTCTGCAACTGCTTCGCACCTTGAAACTTCACATGGGTGTTTATCATCATCCATATTTTCATTCTACCCCCCAACCGTGCGGCCCCTGTGCCCAATGTCAAGGTCAAATTACTTTGAATTTTTTTGTTAAAGTTTTTTGTGTACTATATCTCTGCAACTGCTTCACCCATTACCTTGATCCGTACGTCCGTGTGTCCGGTTAAAGTTTTTTGGTTAAAGTTTTTCCATCTACTATATCTATTTTTTTAGTGTCCATGCCTCGCCCCAAGGCCGACATGCAGGCCACGGCCATCTAGTCTACACAAAGTGGGTATAATTATGTTATCCAAGTGTGTATGCTTGGAAAAAACCTGGCCTTCGTGGCTTTGCCTCGTTTCTTGTTCTATACAATTCTATATATGGTACAGAGTTTGTGTACACAACTTCTCCAAAACTGTTCAGTCGATCGTTCTGAAACTATACACACGTCTTCTACACATATTGAAGATGTGCACCTTGGTGTTTTTATGCCGAAAAAATATTTTTTAACAAAAATATCATCTTTTGAACTTGGCCATTTTTTCTACATTTTTCTATACAATTCTATATACGGTACAGAGTTTGTGTACACAACTCCTCCGAAACCGTTAATTTGATCGTTCTGAAACTATACTCACGTCTTCTACACATATTGAAGATGTGCACCTTGGTGTTTTTATGCTGGAAAAATATTTTTTAACAAAAATATCGCCTTTTTAACTTAGCCATTTTGTCTACATTTGTCTATACAATTCTATATACGGTACGGAGTTTGTGGACACAGCTCCACCGAAACCGTTCAGTCGATTGTTTTGAAACTATACGCACGTCTTCTACACATATTGAAGATGTGCACCTTGGGGTTTTTATGGCGAAAAAATATTTATAACAAAAATATCACCTTTTTAACTTAGCCATTTTTTCTTCATTTTTCTATACAATTCTATATACGGTACAGAGTTTGTGTACACAACTCCTCCGAAACCGTTCAGATGTGCACCTTGGTGTTTTTATGCTGAAAAAATATTTTTTAACAAAAATATCACCTTTTTAACTTGGCATTTTTTTCTACATTTATGTATACAATTCTATATAGGGTACAGAGTTTGTGTACTCGTCTGAAACTGTTCAGTCAATCGATATTGAACTATACACACGTCTTCTACACATATTACAGATGTGCACCTTGTGTGTTTTATGCAGAAAACTGTTTTTTTTTTTACCTTTTTAACTTGGCCATTTTTTCTACATTTTTGTATACAATTCTATATACCCGGTAGGGTACAGAGTTTGTGTACACAACTCCTATGAAACCATTCCGTCTTGCACCTTGGTGTTTTTATGCCGAAAAAATATTTTTTAACAAAAATATCACCTTTTGATTTTTATCCCCTCGCGTAGCGAAAAGGGGATATAGGGATCCAAAAGTTGTCTGTCCGTCCGTCTGTCCGGTTGTCCGTCACAAAACTTAACATTGGGGTTAATCTGCAATAACTTCTGTTTCCTTTCATGGAATGATTTATTATTTCATAGATGCATTTGGAACATCATCCCGCATCATTCTACGGAAAGCATATGGTGCCTGCTCACCCCAAGGTCAAGGACACAGACTTGAAAATGCTCCGTTTCGAAAACTTAACGCTGGGGTTAATTCATTATAACTTCTATTTCCCTTGATGGAATGCTTTAATATTTCATAGATGCATTTGTAGCATCATCCCGCATCATTCTACGGAAAGCGTGTAGTGCCCGCTCACCCCAAGGTCAAGGCCACAGACTTAGAAAATGCTCTGTTTCGAAAACTTAACGCTGGGGTTAATTCATTATAACTTCTGTTTTCCTTGATGGAATGCTTTAATATTTCAAAGATGCATTTGTAACAGCATCCCACATCAGTCTACAGATGGCCCATGGTGGCCGCTAGCCTAGGGTCAAGGTCACAGACTTACGAAATGCTCCAAAACTTAACACTCGGGTTAATTCATTATTATGCCCCCGCCACCTGATGGTGAGGGGGGCATAGTGTTACCGGCGTCCGTAGGTCTGTCCGTCCCGAAACCTTAACGCTCGGGTAAATGGCTTATAATTTCTGTGTCCTTGCTTGGATCTGCTTCACATTTCACACACTCATTGCTCCAATGGTGCTCTGCCACCCTGTGATAAATCCACATTCGTGCCGCCACCACTAAGCCACCGAATAGTGCGGGTGGCATATAATGTTTCCGGTGTCCGTAAGTCCGTACATCCGTCCGTCCCGAAACCTTAACGCGCGGGTAAATGGCTTATAATTTCTGTTTCCTTGCTCGGATCTGCTTCACATTTCACACACGCATTGCTTCAATGGTCTTCTACCGCTCTGTGAAAAATCCACATTCCTCCTGCCCCCGTTAAACCCAGGGTCAAGGTCACAGAATTGGTGCGTTCGAAACCTTAACGCTCAAGTAAATGGCTAATAATTGTATCCCCCGGACTCCGTCGGGGGATACTATAGATTTGACAGCGCGCCGCGTCCGCGGTCCGCGTACGCGTCCGCCGCAGACACTTCTTGTCCGGAGCATAACTCGAACACCCTTTGGAATATTTTCATGAAACTTCACACATGCATAGACCACGACCCGAAGGTGTGTCGCGCACAAGAATGACAACTCTTGCATAGCTAATTTTTTAGTTATCTTTTCCCTTTTTTGTTTCTCGCACTGATTTCGTGTCCGGAGCATAACTCCACCACCCTTTCGTAATATTTTCATGAAACTTCACACATGCATAGACCACGACCCGTGTCGCGCACAAGAATGACAACTCTTGCATAGCTAATTTTTTAGTTATCTCCCTTTTTTGTTTCGCGCACTGATTGACCATAACTCGACCACCCTTTGGAATATTTTTATGAAACTTAACACATTCAATTAGACCACGAACCGAAGGTGTGTCGTGCACAAGAATGACAACTCTTTCATAGCTAATTTTTTAGTTATCTCCCTTTTTTGTTTTCGCTCACTGATTTCCTGTCCGGAGCATAACTCGACCACCCTTTGGAATATTTTCATGAAACTTCACACATGCATGACCACGAACCGGAGGTGTGTCGCGCACAAGAATGACAACTCTTGCGTAGCTAATTTTTCAGTTATCTCCCTTTTTTTGTTTTGCGCACTCTACAAACTGGACAATACTGCATGAAGACCTGTTTTCTCGTCTGCTCTGTACACCACTTTTCTCGTGTGATCTGTACACCTTACCTGTAGAGAGAACAATAGAAACTGGGAGAACCATGTGCTTGCATGGGCTAGCATGTGCAGATGTCCAGTGCTTGACCACTGTTGACCAGCTAATTTATACAGGTAAATTACTACATTGGGTACTGTGTTGAAAATATTGTGGCATTATGTGGACCTGTGCAGATATATGTAGATAAATATAGGACTATTAAAAAAAAATCTGGTCTCCAATAGCAAGCATTATTATTTTTAAACTTTATTTTTTCATTAAACTTTATTTTTTTTTATTTCATTTTTTTTTCTTTTTTTTTCTTCAAATTATTTTTCAATTTGACTGAAAAAAAAATCTCGGCTCCAGTAGCAAGCATTATTATTTTTAAACTTTTTTTTAAACTTTTTTTTTTTCATTTTTTATTTCATTTTTTTTCTTCAAATTATTGTTCAATTTTTGTCCAGTAGCATAAGGTCGTAAGTGCTATATACAGACTATTCACCTGTGCATGTGCTAGCATGTGCAACTGACCACTGACCACTTACAGGTAATTTATACAGGTAAATGATTATATTACATTTCCGTAAACTGTGTTGAAAATATTGTGGCATTATGTGGACCTGTGCAGATATATGTAGATAAATATAGGACTATTAAAAAAAAATTAAAAAAAACTGGGCTCCAGTAGCAAGCATTATTATTTTTAATTTTTAAACTTTTTTTCCATTTTTTTTTTTCAAATTCTTTTTCAATTTTTGTCTAGTAGCATAATGTCGTAAGTGCTATATACAGACTATTATCATATAATAAAACAATTATTGACTAGTGAGCCATAGAATATAATCTGATATTCTATGGTTCACTAGTCAATAATTGTATAATATGTTCGGGCCAGTGAAAATTGCTTTCGGGCCCAGGCTCGAGGTCAAGGCTCCGGAATTTTTGTTTACTTATCTCCCTTTGTTGTTTCGTGCTCTGATTTTGTATCCAGAGCATAACACGAACACGCATATACGCATTGCTCTAATGGTCCTCTACCGCCCTGTGCCAAATCCACGTTCGTTCTGCCCCCGTCAAGCCCAGGGTCAAGGTCACATACTTAGTGCTTCAAAAACATTAACGCTTGGGTAAATATCTTATACTTTCTGTTTTCTTTCATGGATCAATGGATCATCTTCATATTTCATATACGCATTGCTCTAATGGTCCTCTACCCGCCCTGTGCCAAATCCCACGTTCGTCCTGCCCCACCAATCCCAGGGTCAAGGTACACATACTTGGTGCTTCAAAAACTTTAACGCTCAGGTAAATATCTTATCATTTTTATTTCCATTCACGGATCAACTTCATATTTCATATACGCGTTGCTCTAATGGTCGTCTACCGCCCTGTGCCAAATCCACGTTCGTCCTGCCCCCGCCAAGCCCAGGGTCAAGGTCACATGCTTAGTGCTTCAAAAACTTTAACGCTCGGGTAAATATCTTATTAATTTCTGTTTTCTTTCATGGATCATCTTCATATTTCATACGCATTGCTCAATGGTCCGCACCGCCCTGTCCAAATCCAGTTCTCTGCCCCCCGCCAATCCCGGGTCAAGGTCACATACTGGTGCTTCAAAAACTAATGCTCAGGTAAAAATATCTTATAATTTTTTTCTTTTCCATTCACGTCAGCTTATTTATATATGCATTGCTCTAATGGTCCGCTACCCAGCCCTGTGCCAAATCCACTTATCGTCCCTGCCCCTGCAATCCCAGGGGTCAAGGTCACATACTTGGTGCCATCAAAAACTTATGCTCAGGTAAATATCTTATAATTTCTTTTTTTCCATTTCACGGATCAGCTTTCATATTTTCATATATGCATTGCCTCTAATGGTCCTCTAACCCGCCCTGTGCCAAATCCACGTTTGTCCTGCCCCGCCAAGCCAGGGTCAAGGTCACATACTTGGTGCTTCAAAAACTTTAACGCTCGGGTAAAAGAAAATTTTGACTTGCAATTTGGCCTCATTTATTATCAAAGCGATATGTGGGACATCCGTGTTCTATGAACACATTTCTAGTTTATTAACTTCACACATGCATAGAAGACGACCCAAAGGTGTGTCTCACGTAAGAATGACAACTCTTGCGTCGTTAATTTCTTAGTTATCTCCCTTTGTTGTTTCGTGCACTGATTTCGTGTCTGGAGCATAACTCGAACACCCTTTGGAATATTTTCATGAAACTTCACACATGCATAGACCACGACCCTAAAGGTGTGTCCCGCAAGAATGACAACTCTTGCATCACTAATTCTTTAGTTATCTCCCTTTGTTTTTCCGTCACTGATTTTGTCTCCGGAGCATAACTTGAACACCCTTTTTTCAAACTACTTGTGTATCTGGGGAGTGGGATACACATGCGCTTTTCGACAAGCGTCCATTTCTAGTTTCTGTTTCCTTGCTCGGATCTGCTTCAAATTTCACAAACGCATTGCTCCAATGGTCCTCTACCGCTCTGAGATAAATCCACATTCGTCCCGGCCCCGCTAAACCCAGGGTCAAGGTCACAGACTTGGTGCGTTCGAAACCTTAATGCTCGGGTAAATGGCTTATAATTTCTGTTTCCTTGCTCGGATCTGCTTCACATTTCATACATGCATTGCTCCAATGGTCCTCTACCGCTCTGTGATAAATCCACATTCGTCCCGCCCCCGCTAAACCCAGGGTCAAGATCACAGACTTGGTGCGTTCGAAACCTTAACGCTCAAGTAAATGGCTTATAATTTCTGTTTCCTTGTTCGGATCTTCTTCAAATTTCACACACGCATTGCTCCAATGGTCCTCTACTGCCCTGTGACAAATCCACATTTGTCGCGCCCCCGCTAAACCCAGGGTCAAGGTCACAGACTTGGTGCGTTCAAAACCTTAACACTTGGGTAAATGGCTTATAATTTCTGTTTTCTTGTTCGGATCTGCTTCACATTTCACACATGCATTGCTCCAATGTTCCTCTACCGGTCTGTGACAAATCCACATTCGTCCCGCCCCCGCTAAGCACAGGGTAAAGGTCATAGACTTGGTGCGTTCAAAACCTTTATGCCCGGTAAATGGCTTATAATGTCTGTTTCCTTGCTCGGATCTGCTTCACATTTCACACACGCATTGCTCCAATAGTCCTCTACCGCCCTGTGGCAAATCCACATTCGTTCCGCCCCCGCTAAGCCCAGGGTCAAGGTCACAGACTTGGTGCGTTCGAAACCTTTATGCCCGGGTAAATGGCTTATAATTTTTGTTTCCTTGCTCGTATCTGCTTCACATTTCACACATGCATTGCTCCAATGGTCCTCTACCGCCCTGTTGCAAATCCACATTCGTTCCGCCCCCGCTAAGCCCAGGGTCAAGGTCACAGACTTGGTGCATTCGAAACCTTAACACTCGGGTAAATGGCTTATAATTATGCCCCCGCCACCGAATGGTGAGGGGGGCATATAGTGTTACCGGCGTCCGTATGTACGCACGTACGTACGTTCGTACGTACGTCCCAGAAACCTTAACGCTCCAGTAAATGGCTTATAATTTATATTTCCTTGCTCTGATCTGCTTCACATTTCACACACGCATTGCTCCAATGTTCCTCTACCACCCTGTGACAACTCCACATTCGTCCCGCCCCCGCTAAGCCCAGGGTCAAGGTCACAGACTTGGTGCCTTCCAAACCTTAACGCTCGAGTAAATGGCTTATAATCAAATATGCCTCGTTTTCTTTGGCTGCCAGCGGGGGCATTCGTGCGCGAACTTCGCGATTTTCCTATTGTCGGACGTTCCTATTGTCGACAAAGAATTTTTTTATTTTTGTTTTCGACTTTGTTTAGTTCGATATTTGAATAGGTTTTCCATACCACGTTCACTAATGGGCTAAGGGAAACCTAAACCCAGTTCGGGTCAGGAATTTGGTGGTGGTCACAAAACGGGAACTTGTGATTCTCATGAGATAATTTGTTTCCGTTGTTGCTAGAGACATAACGGTTGCTCTAATGAGAAACCGGGCTTGTCTCAGGCCTTGGGGGCCTCTATGGAGGAGGGCCTGACCATTAGGTACTATCATGGTAGTATCAGGGTAAGTATCAATAAGTGAGATTCAGAAACTACAGTGGTTACTGAGTCTGAGCCAAGTCGAGTCCGAATAGTGGCAGGGTGTCTCTTATGACTGAGGGCATCCACGTCGCTAGTTCTGCTCTTGTGGTCCGCTACCCAATGAGTAAGAACACCGGACGCCAGTCTGTGTTCGGCAAGATTCAGAAACTAAAGACTGTTTCTGAGTCTACGCCAAGTCCGAGTCCGAATAGTGACAGGGTGTCTCTTATGACTGAGGCATCCAACGTCGCTAGTTCTGCTCTGGGTGGTCCGCTACCCACTGAGTAAGGACACCGGACACCGGACACCGGCCACCGGCCACCGGACACTGGTCGGTGTTCGGCAAGATTCATAAACTAACGACTGTTTCTGAGTCTAGCCAAGTACGAGTCCGAATAGTGGCAGGGTATCTCTTATGACTGAGACATCCAACGTCGCTAGTTCTGCTCTGGCTGGTCCGCTACCCACTGAGTACGGACATCGGACACCGGACACCAGTTCTGTTCTGGGTTATACGCTAACCACTGAGCAAGAACACAGGACACCAGTTAGGCTCTGGTTTATACGCTAACCGCCGAGCACGAACACCGGACACCGGTTCTGCTCTGGGTTATACGCTAACCACTGAGCAAGAACGCCGGCCACTAGTTCTGCTCTGGGTTATTAGCTAACCACTAAGCACGAACACCGGACACGGGACAGGTAGATTCAAGGGGATAGGCGATGTGGGTAGTATACACGCAAATCCTCGGTGGAATGCAAGCCTCGGTGGAATGCAAGCGTATTCCTCCGGTCAACAGAGTGTAAAATATAGCCACTGATAACGGCGACGCTGGTCTTGACCACGCCGTTTTCAGCGGAATATCTGTTCAAGGTTATGGATATACAACAGTGTAACGGTATAGGACATTGGCCTGCCGACACACTGGATTAGTCCTGATGTGAGTCTGATGACGTCAGACTGGAGGGCACACAAACTTGTCGATCAGGACGGGTAGATCCGGGTCTAGTAGCAAGAAAGCTAGGTATAGATCATCTTCCAGTAGCTCGTCTACCAGGACGCGGGATTGTATATCCATTAAACACAAATGACGTTCTAGGTCGTGTCTAGGTACGATCATTGACGTCGTCATAGGCATAGGGGACGGGACCTCCTTCGGGAAGCATTCCTTCAGGAAACAGATGTTCGCAGGTGACTGCTGCTGACTCTGCAGTAAGACAGAGTCGGCAGTTAGCGAGACTATCAGTGGTCTCTTTTGCCAAGCGGTTCGCTTATAGAAGCGCAACTCGGGCTGGAAAGGGGACATAGGCAAGCTTCAATATCCCCTTCTCCTAAACCAATGAGTGATGTAACGGGTAGCTTTAAGCAACCCATAACACCTATACAGCCCCATAGGGTGGGGCTACCAGAGGGGTGCTACACGCATCAGAGATTGGCAATCTCCGAGCTTCTACAGCGTGCGGTTTGTTGTACCAACAGACAGATCATTTCTAGATAGAGACGGCTCGATCGATACGTCGGACTATTAGAGTCAACGATTGGGCAGTCTCCAGCGAACCACATGAAGGTTATCTTCATATACCGATATGCCATGCGTCCAGAAACTTTATAAGCTTTCATTCGCAAGGCATGGTATAACAGTTTTGTGTCCTACCCTTCAAAGCCACGGCGTTCACAAAACTAATAGAGGTAATCTAGGCACAGTCCAGACCGTGTGTTATTGCATACTTCAATACTTGGACGACTGGCTCCTGCACGATCAGTCTAGAGACACACTGCTACTCAAGCGGCGTTTGTTCTGGGATCATAGAGATGTCGGAACTAGTACCGAAACAGGACATCTGATACGTAGGGATGAGTTTCCTTACCAGACTGGGGATAGTCAGGGTACACTTGGACAGTGTCGATATGTACAGAGTAGACATCATGTTGCGAGTGATCGTCAAAGCTCTGTTTATCCACTTCAACTACCAGCCAGGGAGCTATTTTAGCTGCTAGGGTATTGAATTCAGAGGCAGATATGCGGTGTAGATCATCTACAATGTAACTGTGGACTACCTGTCGAGGGGGGCTCGAAAGTCCGTACCGAGGGGTCACTGTTAAGAACAGTGGACCAACGCGGTTATCAACAGGTAGAGCCACCCCTGGTTGTGTCTGTTTGCGACCATGATGGACAATCAGAAGCCCAATGTATGTGTCTCCAGTTCTGGGACTAGGGGGCATAGGCGGTGGCGCATGTCCAGTATCATGGAAATGAGTATACGGGTGAGCATTTCCACAATCAGTAAATTCGGGTCACACTAGTGGCAAACATGCTGGCCAATTGACAAGTTGGTTCTCCAGCATACTGGAACGTCCTAGTGTACCATACGGTGGGCATTCCAGTGTTTCCCAAGCTTCTGTCACAGCATGCAGGGTGAACAATTCATGCGAATACGCTCGTTCTGATTCTTCACTTCTGGAGGCTATCAGAAAGGAAATAAGGAAGGACAAATTTTTTTGCGGCTAGCTACGGCAATCATTGCACAGGCAAAGACGCGAATGGGAGGTCTGTGTTAATTGCTGTAAGTAAGGCAAATTAATCCAGTTAGTCCAGCGGTAGGCGAAATGGGCGATTTCCTTAAGTAATTGTTCGATGAAACGAAGTCGTCAGCGTCGATTAGGACGGGATACATGTAGGCATTGGCCAACTGTTTCAAGTTCACTTCAGTGCCGATATGTATCATAGGTTCAGACCCCAGTTATAGGCGCTGATTTCATTCTTCACTAGAGAAAGACCAGTAGCTAGAATAGTTAACCTAAGGGAATCTAACAGTGGTTAGATGGGATTTAACGACAAATCAGTATGAGCCCATGGGACAGCTCCTATTGATTGATCAGTCAATAATGGGTTAATCCTCGTTTTCGCTTGGGCAAAAAGGCGGCGGGAAAAATACGCGGGCCTGTACAGGGGCGACCAGAATCTGGATTGGATAATGATTCCGTTACTATGGGTTGCGAGCTGGGTTCCTTACTCACGGCTCGGTCCCAGTTAGGCATAACCGACCGTCGTGATCCCAGGCATGGCCACCAATCGAGTCGGTTATCTGTGACATTATATACTTTACGTATTCTATAATGTGACAAATTGTCGTATTTTAACTTGGTAAAAGCACATGCGTTCCGGTTAATAACAACAACAATGTCAATAGATTAAAATTCATTCGCACTGATCCAGAATATGAGTTTATCTCTCGCCCAGCATGAATAACCTACCAAATTTAACCGAGACGGAAAACACGCTATGCCCTGGCACATAGATCAAGGTCACGATCAGATGATCAATGTGGGCTTCGTGGCGCAATGGTTAAAGACATTCGGCTAGATGATGGTGGAATTTCATAAGACAAAATACACCAGGCTTGTCAGAGTAAAAGGGCACTTCACCACCGGTACGGGTGAATGTTAAAATCCTCTGATGGCATCAGGGTGGGACTGGTCTCGGCAGCTAGTGTAGCTGTGGGAAGACAGTGCCCTTCTTATCCGGAGGCAGTAGCTTCGGTATACCAGTAATCTGTCTCAGGATAGTGGTCCTGTTTTAACCTGCGCAGGTGCCGAGGGCTAAGTCTCTCTGTGTGGAAGCAGAATAGGTTACTGCTTTCAAGGGTAGGCCTAGACTGCCTCAGACCCACACTGTAGGAGACTTTGTTAGAGGAATTGATTTGGCACAGTGTTTGACCCCAAAACTAAGTTGGATTTTTCTTAAAGCCAGTACTTTTCTGGAACATCAGGGGGCTCAAGTATTAGGTTATGCTTACATAAACTTGGCTCATAGAGTATTCGGCCTTGGGAAAGGAGGCTCAGAGATGGGAGTATCCAAGGCTTAGTTCCATAAGGCACGGAATTGTTTTGTGCAAGGCCAGAGAGTGGTGAATTAGGCACTACATCTCAATGACTAGCCAATGAGAGGTAGGCACTGGATTTTATTCCATGCATGGTAATCAGTTTATATCCAAATCGTCAGTTTACATATGGATATCTCTCGCAACACGCAGAGCATATCGATCCTAATTCGGTTAAGAAGGGCTCATAAGGTTATAATCGATGCCATGAGGTCGGAGCAGTATTTACCTCCTCGGAGTTCCTCTATGGAGTGATCCTGGGGATAAGATAATGGAAGTGGCATCAGGGAAGTCTCATTCCACTTTTATCAGTTTTACATACGTACACTGGACTGCGCAGAGCGCAGATAATTTACATATTGGATCCCCTAGTCGCGGCTAGCAGGGATGTCACGGGGGGGGGGGGGGGGGGCCAAACATGTGTAAAAAGGCTCAATTTTTCTTTTATCAGCCTGTTGTTATTCTGGGCCAGTGGATCTAGGCCAGGATAACAAAGTGTTGGTATTTATTCACATTGGCATTAACAAAACGTTCTAGTTATCAACTAGTTTAAGTTTGTGCCTGGAAAGTTTTTGTAGATTGTTTTCTTGATTACACATGACTGGTTATACCAGTCTGGATATATATTTTACTATAATGTGTGCAGTGTTTGGTGGTTACCAATGGATTGTGATGGTCCGGAGAGGGTTTATAAAGGTGGGAGAGTTAACCTTGTGCTCCGGGTGCTAATGGTACATAAGGTATCATGACACTCGAAAAAAACACTTTTTTATATCATTCATCCAGGTCATGATGCCATGTTTGGTAATTATTGATAGTAATTTTGTGGTTGTCAATATGCATAGGGTATTTTATGTTAGCATTACTTTTATATTTTGTCGAGGGTAATGTGGGTTAGATCTTTAAGTTTAAGACATTGAGGACATGGACACAAGGGTCAGTGTAGAATGCTGTGGAGTCATTAGATGTGAGGCCACACACAGTGTGTTATGACATGACGCTAATCAGATGATAGTTAGTCACAATTCAGTGTGTGTGCGAAACTGCGACTGGGGACAGTACTCAAGCAGACCAGAAGACTTAGCTGGCGGCTCAGTTAGCTTCTGGGGAGCAGGAATAGGGGGGGTGCTGCTCAGACGGTGCCCGGGTCTAGTCTACAAGTTGTTTGGTGAGTCAATTTATTGATCCTAGGTTAAGTATTCACAGAGCGAATTAAATTATTTTTCTGGTTTCTGTATCACCTTACCTTCCCGCCTTGGAGACAAATTCTAGCAACATATAACAGGGAAGTATGATACAGAAATCAGAATTTTTCAATGTAAAATTAGTTTCTGTGAGTACTTACCTGTTATATGTATTTAACACCCGCCTCCCACCCCGGAAGGTGAGAGATTTGTTCTATCGCAAAGAGGAAGTCTCCCGTGCGCGCATGCGCGGTCGATATGGGATGGGACAGGTGTAAGTGCGGGTCAATAAATTGTATTCGGAATGGGTAGTTTTTTGTTAAAGTTTTTTGGTTAAAGTTTTTCGTTACACTATATCTCTGCAACTGCTTCGCCCATTACCTTGAAACTTCACATGGGTGTTTATCATCATCTATATTTTCATTCTACCCCCCTCCCGTGCGGCCCCTGTGCCCAATGTCAAGGTCTAATTACTTTGAAATTTCTGGTTAAAGTTTTTTTGGTTAAAGTTTTTTGGTTAAAGTTTTTCTTTATATACTATATCTCTGCAACTGCTTCGCCCATTACCTTGAAACTTCACATGGGTGTTTATCATCATTGTCACAGCTTGTCCAGGCAATAACTAGAGTCTACTTGATGGATTTTAACCAAATTCGGTATACATGTTTATCACGGCAAGATGAAGAAGCCTATTGATTTTTAAAAATTTCAGATGACTTACCTCCCCTTGGCGGCCATTTTAATTTTTTCGCACTCTGTATCCTTGTCCACGCGATAACTCAAGTTCTACTTCTCCGCTCGTAACCAAATTTGGCATACATGTTTATCACGGCTTGATGAAGAAGCCTATTTATTTTCAAAAATTTCCGATAACTTATCTCCCCTTGGCGGCCATTTTTATTTTTCGCACTCTGTATTCTTGTCCACGCAATAACTCAAGTTCTACTTCATCGATCGTAACCAAATTCGGTATACATGTTTATCACGGCAAGATGAAGAAGCCTATTTATTTTCAAAAATGTCCAATTACTTATTTCCCCATGGCGGCCATTTTTATTTTTCGCACTCTATCCTTGTCCACGCAATAACTCAAGTTCGACTTTAACGCTCGTAACCAAATTCGGTATCCATGTTTATCACGGCAAGACGAAGAAGTCTATTGATTTTTGAAAAATTTCTGATGACTTATCGACCCTTGGCAGCCATTTTTAATTTTCGCACTCTGTATCCTTGTCCGCGCAATAACTCAAGTTCTACTTCACCGATCGTAAACAAATTCGGTATACATGTTTATCATGGCAAGACGAAGAAGCCTATTTATTTTGACAGATCGTGACAAAATTCAATATACATGTTTATCACGACAAGAACCCTATCAGTGAGTTATCTCCCCTTGTTAACTGACCTTCGGCACTCTTGTTTAAATTCAATTCAGCATCTAAATATTTATTGTGACTAATAAACAAAACATCGCGTTAAACCTTTCTAGAATTTATCTCTGTTACCAATTGAGATTATGATGTAAAACTTCATATACACTTTTATCACCGTTTGTGATTACCGTATTTACCGTATATTTCCGGACACTTTTAATTAATTACTTTTGTCAGTGTCCGAATAATTAGGAATATTAATTAATTCTTAAAAAGTGGTGTCCGAAAATTTAGGTTTTATTTTGCTGGTAGTCAAGTATGAAGTGTATTGGTTGATCAATTTAATGATAAAATCAGTATTGAAAGTCTAAAGAATGTTTTATTTGCGACATGAAACGTCAATCAAGGAAAATCCAAGGGAAATCCCTGAAGGTACCCGGTTACGGTTTAACGCAGGTTAATATTGTACAGTAAAACCGGGAACTAGTGGCAATGTTACAAATCGCTTCTGGGCTTGCTTGATTAGTACACACAAACAACAGCCGAATCTGGGCCGAAACGTCTTTGTGCGAAATGTACTAATTTTCACATATTGTGAGAGACGTATCCGCGGCGCCTAATCCATAATTATATCCCTGTAGCAAACAGGGTTGTTATTAATTAAATTGCTTTACATAATTAGGAGACGATTGTATGATAAAGGAATGAAAAGTGTGGTACAACAATTTAATGAGGCGCACACATCATACGGAGAGCATTAGGAGACGATTGTATGATAAAGGAATGAAAAGTGTGGTACAACAACTTAATGAGGCGCACACATCATACGGAGGGCCAATCCAAAATTGCCAATTAGCGTTTTATAATGTACCGTACTCAAATTAAGCACAAATTGAGCAATGTAGCGTTTACCTTATAAATTCATTACATCGTAATTAACGGCACTTTTATTAGTAAATGTTACAACTTACCAGTCAGAATGGATAAGTTTATAAAGCGCTATACAACCAGCGAGGATGCCATACCTCAATCGTGGAAAACGGCACCGACTCCAACGTCGACACCGAAACGAGCCGTGGGTCGACCTAGGAAACGTCCGCTTGTGGAGACTCAGAGTGACACGAGAAAACGTCTTTGTTTCGATTCAATTCTCACCGCTGAGCCGTCCACTGCCCGTGTCAGTGAGCCAGCCGCCGTCGATTCTATTCTCACCGCTGGTCCGTCCACTGCTCATGACAGTGAGCCAGCCCCAGCCGATTCGACTCTCACCATTCATCCGCCACCCCACCCCACGGAAATCTACACTGACATCGACAGAGACTGTAATCAACACCGTTTGGCCCTGTAGCACCGTCACCAATACGTGGACATTACAAATTGTTTAATCTGAAACAGAAATGTGACGTTGTCTCTCACGCGAAACTCAACGGAGTAAGGGCGACAGCGCGACAACTCAACATTCCAAAAAGTACAATTTCTGACTGGTTGAAAACCGACTTCGCAGGAGAACAGAGAAGTAAAAAGGGCCACTTGCAGCATACTGGGCGGCCTGTGAGTTACGGCACCGACATTGACAGCCAAATCCTATAGTGGGTGATGGAGCAACGAGACCAGCAAATTCCTGTGACGGTGGACGACATATCAAACCACGCGAGATCACTCGTAAGCGACAAGTCGTTTTTGGCCAGCCGGAATTGGGCTGACCATTTCATGAAACGACATAATTTGGCGTTACGGGCGAAGACGTCGTTGGCGCAGTGTCTACCCGCTGATCTTGAGGAAAAGATCTCGTCGTTTCACGAGTTCGTGAAGGAGAAGCGTCAGGAGGACTAGTTTGACAATGATTGTATCATCAACATGGACGAGACGCCCATGTACTTTGACATTGTTCCCGGGTAGATGGTGGATGTGAAAGGACGAAAATCCATCAAAATTCGGACAACCACAACCGAAGCGAGAAACGTCATCTCACCATCGTGCTTGCTGTGACGGCAGCGGGTGACGTTCTACCGCCAATGATAATATTTAAGGGAAAGCGTCAACTAAAATTCCCTGTTCCAAAAGGATGGATCGTGTGTGTCCAGCAGAAAGGCTGGATGGACAGTGTTGTCATGTTACGGTGGATTAATTAAATTTTGTTAAAGTTCACCGGCAAGGAGCGCGCGCTGCTAGTGATGGACTCGTTCCGTGGACATCTCACCGACGACGTCAAGAAGGCGCTACGACGTGGCAACGTTGTATCGGCGGCGGTAAAATTCGGGCGGATGTACGTCGAAGATCCAGCCTCTGGACGTCTCCATCAACAAACCCTTCAAGGGTGAACTGAGGAAGTGCTGGAGTGGGTACATTCGCGAGGCTGCAGGCAAAGCCAGGGACAATCCGGAGCAGCAGCGGCTCAAGGCGGCGGACAAGGAGACAGTCGTGGCGTGGGTGGAGAAGGCCGTCGATTCCCTCGAGAGCAATCCGGCGCTGATCCAGAAGTCGTTCAAGGTCTGTGGCAGCAGCAACAACCTAAACGGTTCGGATGACATTTTGTTGCGGAGTGACGATGCCCCAGACGTCTTGAACGATTACGAGTTCGAGGGGTTCACCGCGCAGGAAATACAGCAAGCTACGGATAGACTGTTTTCAGCAGAGTGACTCGTTCCAAGTGTAGCAAGGACACTGATATTTAGTTGTTTGTAATTTCTCTAGTGTCATGCCATGTTTATTAGAAGCATTAAGAATGTTCCAATGACGAATAGCGAACAGTGTAGACCCTGATCAGACTGCACATTTGCGCAGGCTGATCTGGGGCTACGCTGGTCGCAACCCCAATTGGGCACATTTACTCATGACGCATCATATATTATGATAATTCATTTCAAATGAGGATCACAATGTATACATTTATAAAGAAATGGTGCAGCCCTGATCAGACTGCACATATGCGCAGGCTGATCTGGGGCTACGCTGGTCGCAACCCCAATTGGGCACATTTGCTCATGACGCATCACATATTATGATAATTCATTTCAAATGAGGATCACAATGTATACTGTTATAAAGAAATGGTGCAGACCTGATCAGACTGCGCGGATCCACGACAGTTCTTATTTGTCATCACAATTATATATTGTGGTGGTCACTCATTTGAATCATCTACATGAGATCACAACATATATTATCTGTGTGTGTTTGAAGTTGAAATAATTATTGGGAGGGGGGGCGAAGTTTCGAGGGCCCGAAGGGCCGGAGTTTGCTAGGGGGGTCCGGGAGCATGCCCCCCCCCCGGAAATTTTTGAAATCAAAGTGGTCTGAAACGCCATTTCCTGCATGCTCAGCAAAGTCTGAGCACATACTATGACTCTCATTTTGTCCTATATTTTAATGAAATAACCAAAAGTTATATAATTATTGGGTGGGTGGCACGCTAGATGGGTCCGGGGGCATGCTTCTCCGGAAATTTTGAATTGCATTTATTTCTGCATTGTTCCTATTGCAACTAGCAATCACCTTTGTCAAATGTCAGAGCATATACTGACATAGATCTAGTGGTAATAATCATAATAATAAACAAATATATCAAATATCTATATATATCTACAGCCACACGTACAGAGAACAATTTGTAAGGATTTCTTTCATGACTATTTGGTTGGCGTTGAAAAGTGCCGTTTGGTTGGCGCTAGAAAGTGCCATTTTGTTGGTGCTGAAAGTGCCTTTTCAACATATTCGTCTGGCCTTCTTTGATAACCAAAGTCGGGTTGCCCGCTCAAAATCCAAATAGTGAGAACATCTGTGGATAAGGAGCAGTTTCTTTGTCGTCTCGAGGATTACTCAGTAAATGTCAATTACTGACTGATAACGATCATCGTGCATATCGGCGGCACACGTCTGCATTTTCGATGCGGAGGCGACGAGTTTCACACATTATGGGCTGACAATTGTGCTTTGTGAACCACTAATTCGGGGTATTGTTTTTACAAGACGGTGCTCGCGTCATAACGTGATACAAATGTGTGAAAATAAATAAATTTGTCGGTGGACATGCCAATACGGTATTCGCTGTATGACGTGATACAAATGTGTGAAAATTATTTGTCGGTGGACATGCCAGGCACGTGCCATCGTAATCATAGCCTCCAACAAGTTCAGGTTCACTAATCGACGCTGGACAAAACAAATCTTGATCAATTAAATGTCTAAGTCTCAGATATAAATTACCCCAATTTAGAGAATTAAAAAACAACAACACGAAAAACTGCGGCTGACGGGTCGATCACGATGATCGGTCATTCGGCCGATACAAAATTTAGCATCAAGTGCGCCTAGTAACACACACTTGGTTACCGCTTTTCATTCGCTAATTGCGCAGAGAAAACTGGGACTAAACGTCCATTGCTTAATTTGCCCACCAGTCCAGTCAACAGCATTTATAGTCATGGGTCCTGATATGGTTGAGTGTGCACTGAAATGTACCCTCGGTTTGACTTCAGATATTGGTAGGTGGGTGGTCCAAGGTCTAAAAACAATTGGTCACGCGATCCAAGTCATGTGACTTTTCCCGCCATTTTGAAAAACAAAATGGCCGCCAAACCATTTTATGAAAATGTATATGTCTCAGAAGGCAAGGCATTGCGTATTTGTTTTAACTTCAATCCCCCTAAAATATGATGCATATTATGCTAGATTGGTTCGTAATACAGGAAAATACAACTTTTGATACTAGTATTGGATATTTATATAGAAAAAAAGAAAAATGTATACGAAAATGCTTGAAAAAATGCTGTTTTTTCATATATGGGTTACTTTATATACGTACCGACAAAATAATACTATCAATATAGTGACATATCATGCATTTAATACTTCCGAAGGAATCTCTTATCGAGATTGGGGAGCGTCAATGTATGAAAAATGCATATTGTGTGGAAAAAAATATAAAAACCTTACCCCACCCACTTTTCAGACATGCATTATTATTATTACAATGTTATTTAAATATATCTCGTTAAAATGTTATTATTTGGGATATAATCATGAAACTTTACAAGTTTAGAGCAATCACTATGAGAAGCAATTATGTATATTAATGTTTACATGTTTACAGTCATGACTAGTTGTTGCCATGGTAACCGTTAACCAAACCGAAATCAATGTATTTTTATATTCAAATAGCATGTTTATGGTTCTAACAAACCTGTATTACTATCTAAGTGGTACGGATATTAGTGTGAGTAGGCAATAATTACGCTAGCCCTCAATACTTTATTTGTTTGTAGATATGGCCGTAGCCCGGATGAGGCAGACCGGTTGATTACTCTCTCCATGATTCCAATGTTTGTTGTTTTTTGTGTGTTTCCATTTAATCGGTATTTCCAGGATTTTATTAAAAACTAAATCGGTATGCCTAGGTGAAGTTCGATATAATTAATGTTTTAGTAAGTTGCTGGAAATCGTTATATTTTGAGTATTCTCCTTGCCGCGCTAGTTTTCTACGGATTGATGCTATCATGGAGCGCATTTCACAGCTTGATATCATCTGATGAGTCAGAACCTACGTCAATAGGCTACACGCCGATTCTGCCATATCCGGCATCCGAGTATGACACTATATACACATGTATGGTGAATTTCCAGGACATACTTCTTCAAGCAGGCCAAACATGTGGCTCTCTCTGGTGTGATGAATCTGTCTACAGTACGGCCAAAGAACTTCAACTGTTGCTCCAACCAGAACGCCTTGGTAATATATTTCTTGGTCTTGGCGGTTTCCACATGACGAAAGTTCTTCTCTCATGCATTGGGAAATACTTGAACGACAGTGGATAGCATCCTAAAGGGCAGCCACTATGCATGGGCGATGCACGGAATTTATATGCTCGCAGAGGTGATGCAGCGACTCCAGCTGCTAGTATTTGTCAACCAATGTGACATGCTTCGATATAAGGAACTTCTCGATGCCAGAGTTACTTCAGACACAGTCTGCAAGCAAAGAGACGAAATCGAAGCAAGGTCGTCATATGAAAAGTGCATCGCATCAATTAAAACCTTCAAAGAGGACCTTCATGATTTTGTTGCACATGGTGTCACGAGTAGCAACATTTTCAAGTACTGGAATCAGTTTATTTCCATGTTCGTTCCTCTTTTACGGGATTTGACGAGATCACACAGGGAGGGAAGCTGTGAGCTGTACATATCCGCACTGGGCAGGTGCCTGCCACTATTCTTCGCATTTGACAAGACACATTACTGACGATGGGGCTCAGTATTCTATGAAGATTGTCTTCAGCTGCCACAGTCATTTCCATCCATCCACACAGAGTACGCCAGACAAAAAGAAAGTTCAGCAATGTACACATGGATCAAGCCCTTGAACAAATGTACAACAAAGCAGCTAAGGGTCAGGGAGGTGTTATAGGTATAACACGTCGCAAAGATTCAGTGGCTCAACATGACCTAGTCAAACATGAAAACGCACAGATCTCGCAATGGATGAGGCACTACTGCGAATTAGATGACGAAGACGAATACTCGCTCCATCACGAGTTTTCCAATGCAACAACAGCGAGAGCAGTGCATACAGCAGATGGTGCAATATGTGTTAGAGAGAGGGAATCCCTTTGAGATTTCGGGAGACTGCACTTTGAAGAACTTTGAAACGGGAACCCAAGCCGACAGCGAGAGATGCAGTTATTTTTTAATTCATGAAAGATGGCGATGAAGCTTACCAGAACTTTTTCTCAACGCGGTTTGAACAGAAGACAAAACAACTGTCAGATCCAATACCGAAGTTGCATCGGAAAGGGAAACAGAAGATGCTATAAGGTACATTGACATTGCCAGAAGTCGAAGCTATGACGTAGCTGAACTAACATCCACCTCACTCAATCTGACGAAAGATGGTTATTTGCGTAAATCAGAACTCCAACGTGAGATAGAGAAGAACCTGGGTGGGTCTACGCAGCTTCCCGATGTATATGCATCTGATGTTAAGGAGACGGCCGTGATTGTGGACTTCGTGGCACATTCCCGAAGCGTACCAGTTAAACAACTAAAGTTAAGAACATTTGGCGATATGGCCAGTAACCTGTGGGATAGATTCACTAGAATTGCAAGGTCTGCCAAGCGCATCGATATAGTATTTGACATGTATGAATCTGGTGGAATCAAGGATTTTGAACGAATGAGAAGAAGCAAATCGGATCCCATTGAAGTGACTATCAAGCGAGATGACACACAATTGATGGTGAATATGGAAGCTTTTTGGGCATCCACTGTGAACAAAATCCGCTGGGAAACATTCTTCTCGAAATGGATAATCAAAACCAGACTGGATCACATCGACAGTTCACATGTTGTTTACCTTGGAGGTTCACACGAAGAAGATGTTTGGAAATGCGTAGAGATTGACTCTGAGTCACTGATGTTCCATGTCTCCACAGTCACCATGACGAAGCCGATGACAGATTATTACTCCACGTAAACCATGCAGTGACGACTGGTTCCTTCAAACGGATTGTAGTAGCATCACCAGACACAGTGTTCGTCTGTCTGCTGTATCACTTCAACAGTAGCTGCAAACAGTTGGGACTGATTGAGCTCTGGATCGTATGTGGACAAGGTAAAACATCAAGGTCAGTACCACTCCATGCCCTGAGTGCAAAGCTGAACCATGACATGGTGGATGTGTTGCCAGCTATCCATTCCCTTATTAGTGGTTGTGATTCTACCAGTAAAGTTTCAACTAAGCACGCCGTTCTGAAGTTGGGAAACAGTTTCGGACCAGAGCTGCTGAAAGACTTTGGTAAAACAGCACTAACGGAAGGAATTCTGGCTGATGCCGAGCATTTCCTTGTATGCGCTGTTTCCGGAGACATACATTTGACGAACTAAGATACCATCAATACCACCATAAGACCATTTCAAATAACTTTGAACGACTGGCACCGACATCGGCGAGCTTCAGATTCCATATTCAGAGGGCATACTTCCAATGTCATCAATGGTTATATGCACCATGTCGTCAAGAGAGAACGCTTGATCCAAAGGAGTATGGGTACACATTGTGCGATGATGTTCTCACCCCAGTTGTTACTAGAGGCGTAAAACTCCCTGATGACTTTCCAATTCCATGTCGCGGTGGAAAATGTGCGCACTCTGGAGCGTTTCCATGTTGTGTAGCTGACTTAAGTTGTGAATTCTGTAAATGTGAAGCTTCCGACTCGTGCCAAAACCCAAACAATCGAACGGAATGAATCACGTGTTTCTAGGTAATAGACAACTAAATTAGGAAACATATGATTAAACACTGTAGTGTTGTAACTTCAAGCTGCAGTGTTTCATACGTTCCGTGAAGGACGTCAAAAGTTGACAAATTTCCATTTCCAAAGTACATGCGAAATTATATTCGTCTTCTGCAATTTGTGTCAAGTCTTTACTTCATCTGACATCATAACGTATCACAGTTTTTGTAAATAGTTGTCATAAAACATCGCAGTTGTTTGAAGGAACAAAATCATATGACCCGTCTCATATATGGGCCTGGCTCTGGAGAAACTTCTCTTACGGTATCGCCGTATTTCGCAAATATTGATTTAAAAATAGGTTAATTTTCAACATTTATGTCGGCATTCAATGTCGTATTTTAAATATTTTTGATTTTGCAAAATCGTTATCGGCGAAATATGGCGATGCCAAAAGAGTGGTTTTTCCAGAGCTGGACCATCATGTTGTATTACTTTCAAATTATAAAATGAAAATAATTCTAACATTTAAGATTGTCGTAAGTGTTATATTTCATGTATCCCTAACATGTATGTATATGGTAAGGTGGCGTATATTTGGATGTATTTTCCACAAATTATTTGGTGCAAATATCGTATATAGAACAGCGCAGACGTTTGATAACGCGCCATAATTCTTGTTTAAATACAGCTGATTGTAGATTGCTGATTGTTGCTCGGGCAGTCACTCAATTGACATAGTTTTTAATTGCCAATATATGTACTTTAGCAAAAGCACAAGCTTGAAATTTAATAATAATTGTGTTTTGGGGCCTTTATAAAAACGGTTGCTATGGCAACGTTAAATATATTTAAAACACCAATACATCCACACATAAACATATTTCTTATTGTGTTACCATACTGTAACGTTTATAATTATATATCAAATGATAATATTTTTAACAAGATATATCCGAATAATGTAGTAATAATATAACGCATGTCTTAAAAGTGGGTGGGGTAATGTTTTACTATATTCACACAAAATATAGTTTCATGAATTGACGCATCTCAATCCCAATCACATAATCACGTTGCTTACTGACACTGATATCAGTACCACTTAGATATGTATACAGGTATGTGAGAATCGTGCACAGATTACTTAAATATAAAAAAAACATTAATTTTGGTCCGGTTAACGGTTACCATGGCAACGAGTACTCATGGCTATAAACGTTTCATACATAATAATGCTTCTCATAGCGATTGCTCTCATCTCGTGAAGTTTCATAAATATATCTCGAATGATAACATTTTTAACGAGATATATCCAAATAATATTGTAGTAATTCAATGCATGTCCAGAAAGTGGGTGGGGTAATTTTTTCATATTTTTGTCATAAAATAAGCTGTTTTGGCGATTTGAACCACACCAATCCCAATCACACCATCCCTCCGAAATAAAAAATGCACAATATGTCACTATATTGATAGTACAGTCGAACCTGTGCTAAAGACCACCTCCGAATAGCAATCACCTGGCTATAAAGGCCACACCTTTGTTGTCCCAATGGCACAATTACTATATAAATGACCCTGCAAATAAAGACCACCTGTGAACAAAGGCCAGATTTTTCACTTCCCATGGATGGCCTTTATTCACAGGTTTGACTGTATTGTTTTTTCGGTATGTATATAACCCATATATGAAAAAACAGCATTTTTTCAAGCATTTTCTTATACATTTTTCCTTTTTTCTATAGAAATATCCAATACTAGTATCAAAAGTTGTATTTTCCTGTATTATAAACCAATCTAGCATAATATGCATCATATTCTAGGGGGATTGAAGCTAAAACAAATACGCAATGCCTTGCCTTCTGAGACATATACATTTTCGTCAAATGGTTTGGCGGCCATTTTGTTTTTCAAAATTGCGGGAAAGTCACATGACTTGGATCGCGTGACCAATTGTTTTTAGACCTTGGACCACCCACCTACCAATATCTGAAGTCAAACTGAGGGTACATTTTAGTGCATACTCAACCATATCAGGACCCTAGACTATTAAGCATTATTCACATATCTACAGTGAATAATGGATACATTTCCGTTGTCGTCTCAATAGTTAACTGGTGAACCTCGCAAATCCGGATCGAACTAAGAGGATGCATAATCTCATTTGATCTGATCTTAATCTACACTGGTCGTGAAATCCACTCACAAAAGCAGTTGGTTTGACAAGCGCATGTTTTCTCTTGAGCCTGACCGTGTTCAGACCAGCTTTATGACAGGACAGGACAAAATTAACATGCCGCTCTAAACCAGTATTGATTCAGTTTCATATAAATCATACACGCTATACTGGGCCCAGGTGCCATCTCGTTTTATCTCTCCGCGGGGCGCGAGCCATGTGAGGTGGGAAAATTGACTTTCATATTCTGGGATTTGTTAGCGATTACGTGTAAGTTTATACAGACAAAACTAGGTCACAGGTTTTGTAATTTGGGCGTAGCGGGGCGGGTAGATTTGGATTTTAGGGCAGCAGGGCGGGGTTTTGCCGGCTGTAAACCGGGCAGGGCGCAGTGCCCTCCTAAACCTTGCTAGGGGAAACACTATAGTACATGTATGTACGTACATTAGTTGTCGTGTTTAATTAAATAATTGACCTAATTTAGAGACGTTGTTTGTTTGTTCTTTCCCAAATTAGACCCAAAATGGACGAATGAATAGCCTCCTTTTATCTCACCGATGTGAATGTGCAGTTGATCACGTTTGCACATTTCGTAAATTAATCCGAGCAAACTGGGAATAAGATCAACTATTGGTCCCAGTAACAAAGCAGCGCTAATTCCATGCTCGATTTCATTTTTCCCGGCATGCGTTCGCGCTCACCATTGGTAGAATATTAATTAGGTGTAAAGGCTGACTAATCGGAGATCGCGTATCAGTCGCGCAGATTAACTCAACCCAGATTAAATAAATTGTTACAGCGCTGCTGAAATTTGTTTTCAATTTAGCCCACGCCCCCGGCGCATGTACACAAATGTGTACGTGACAACTGGCCTTGTTTTGCTACGTCATAATTGAGCCAGTGCATGAGATAATCAACTTTATTATATAACTGAGATTTTCGCCGAGAATGATTCGACTTTTTTCTGCAAATATATCGGAAAGTTGATAACATTTTCAGAGCAAATGCGTAATAATTACTAATTTAATATTCGTCAACATTCGGTATCGTTTACAGAAAATGTACACTATTATCAGATTCATCTTCGTCGAAAATCTCACGTGATAAGCCTGATTACCTCATGAACTGGCGCAATATTATAACACTGTCGGGCAAAACATGGCTGGCAGACAACAGTTTTATGGGGCACTATACAGGTCTGTGGCGTTGAAAGGGTTAACTCTGTGTGTACTCAAACAACAGGTGGAATAGTCGGATGTGTGACACAAAGAAAATGACCATTACAAAAATATCCATTACCCCACCCACTTGATCTCGTACTATCTTCTATTATTAACGTCATGTACAGTACGATACCAGGTGGGTGGGATAATGGGATTTTTTTTAATAGGCATTTATTTTGGTGTCAAAGGTCCGAGTCTTCCACCTGTGCTCACCATAATGAGTAAACACAGATTGCAACGCACGAGCTTGTCACATGACGTTGCAGCTGATGGAACAGGATATCGGTCATTGCGTCATCGAATGATGATGGCTCACGCGTTTACTACACTTTTTTTCTACACGCGTTTACAATAATGGATTGCACGGACCTGCGTAGATCTACATCTATACATGAATAAATAAAATGTTTTTAATATCATATTTTTATTCATATACTATGTGTACAATGCTACAATTGGCATTCCGTATAATTCACTGTAATGGGGCCAGATCGGTCGGGTGCTGAAAAGAGAAAGAATCGATGATTTCCCAGTATCAGCAAATATACGAGATACAAATGTGTACTACGGTAGTCTATGTCTACCAGGAATCGGGTCCGTTATGTCCAGAAATCGGGTCCGTTTCGTCCGAAATCGGGTCCGTTATGTCCAGGGTCCGTTATGTCTAGCTACCGTACTAGGCTACTCAAAAATTAATTACGCTACAACAACAACAACAAATTTTATGGACGCACTTGCCTATTTTCGTGTCCGAAAATTTGCGATTTGAGAATATTATCAAATGTTAGCTTGTCCGAAAATTAAGAGTACATGAAAATAATTAATTTTATACAAAACGAGCTTGTCCGAAAATAAAGGGTGTCCGGAAATTTACGGTAAATACGGTAATAAGCATACTACACCAATACCCAGGGTCAAGGACTTTGAATTTAAATCCAGGCGTCATCGAGGAGTATTTGTCGAATTTAAAGACCATCTAGTTTGTCTAGTAACTGGTGCAAATTTCTTGCGTCTGTTACTAGACAAAAATGTGGCCAGGCAGTATATTCTGCATGTAGCAATTCATCATATTTCGAAGGGTATATTTTTACACTGGCACGGAGTGCAGCACCAGTGTTATTAGAGCCCCGCCAAGACACGGCGTTGCCCTATAGGTCTCGTCCTGTCCGTCGGTACGTGCGTACGTCCGTCCGTCTGTCCATACATTAACGTTTTTCTAAGAGTTTCTCAAATCACCTGTACCGTAATTTCTGTTTGCCTTCAGCTAATATCTTCATATTGCACACATGCATTACTTAGTAACTATACATCCTTCCACATTAATACAATTACCCTCGCTACTGATTGTATGTCCAAACAAAATGTAAAAGCAACAGCAGACGATAATTGTTGTGTGTAGCGATCTAAGGGTTAAGGATTAATATGAAACAAATACGCTGCTTTAATTTTGTTTCAGACAATTATAGCTGTGTACCTGTTTGTGAAGTGGGCACACAGCGGAACAAACATTCAGAAAAATGTGTTCCAATGCCGTAAGTATATTTGTGGCTGTCACTCTAGAAATGGGGCTTATGGGATTTGTGATCCGTGTAGCCCCCGATCAAATAGCACATTCATGTTGCCTGATATCTATATTGCTTTTTGTCTCACCCACGATAGTGGAAAGTAGACATAGCAGTCACAATTCCGACATCGACGTCGCCACCAATTATGTAACTTTTGGACGTAGCAAAATTTCCCATCTCTTGATCCATTAGTCGGATCATTACCATTATCATTAACTTCATAAATAGCTTCCTCATATTGATAGCTGTCCATCCAGTGTCATTTGGGTGACATTAGCCTTCACCTTAGCGACCGTAAAGTTTGTGCATAGTCCAAATTTCACATATCTCTTGATCCGTTAGTTGGATTACCAGATTTCATCAATAGCATTCTCACATTGATAGCTATCCACACAATGTGTCATTCAGGTACCCGTGACCATGATGACCTTGACCTTTATATCAATACTTTGGACATATGTCAAAATGTTGAATATCTCTTGATCCGCTAGTTGGATCATCTCCAAACTTCATCAATATCTTCTTCACATTGATGGATATCTACTAGTGTAATTTGGCTGACCTTGACCTTGGCGACCTTCACCTTGGTGTCAACAATTTTGGATATACGTCCGAATGTTGAATATCTCCTGATATATCATTACCAAACGTTATAAATAGCTTCCTCAAATTGATAGCTATCTATCCAGTGTCATTCCGGTGACATTGACCTTGGTGGCCTTCACCTTGGTGTCAACAATTTTGAATATACGTCCGAATGTTGATTATCTCCTGATATATCATTACCAAACGTTATAAATAGCTTCCTCAAATTGATAGCTATCTATCCAGTGTCATTCCGGTGACATTGACCTTGGTGGCCTTCACCTTGGTGTCAACAATTTTGGATATACGTCCGAATGTTGATTATCTCCTGATATATCATTACCAAACGTTATAAATAGCTTCCTCAAATTGATAGCTATCTATCCAGTGTCATTCCGGTGACATTGACCGTCAACTTGGTGACCATGACTTTGGTGTCAAAATCTTTGGATGTAAATGTTGAATATCTTCTGATCCATTAGTCGAATCATTACTAAACTTCACTAATAACATCCTCACTTTGATGGCTATCCTCACAGTATTATTTGTGTGACCTTGACCTTGGTGACCGCGACCTTTGTATCAATAATTTTGGACTTCCTCATATAGTGACTTTGACCTTGGTAACCTTGACTTTCGTGGTGATCGCCTTGTTTAATGGATGAAACACTCCCTGGCGATCACCTTGTTGAACCCTGTGAAACTTTGTATTTGTGGTATCAATCTGAAATCACGAAAGTTCAGGACAAACCCACATGTTCATATAGCATGTCATTCAAATTATAATCTAGAAACCTTAAAGGCTCGGACGCTCGTGTAAATGGCCTATATTTTCTGTTTCCTTGTTTGGATTCAAATGTGCCTTCGGTTCCTTTGCTGCCACCGGGCGCGCTTCGTTGTCCTCTGACAACTCTTGTTTATATAAGCCATATGGCCGCCATATTGAAATTCAAAATGGCCACCATTGAAATTTATATTTCGAGGTCAAATTCATTATGTATGGTGTTTTTGCAGTCAAAAACACATTATTATGGACAAGAACTATTGGCAGAATGAGTTCATTACATTTTGAGATACCAGCCGTATTGGTTTTCAAAGTGATCACCATTTTAAACTTGGAAATACAGTATTTATTGTACATTTTTTAATGTCATGGTAACATTTTGTGTTTTCCTTCTGGTTATACTCATATTTCTTTGAACACAGTCTGCTGAGATTATTGCTAACTATTACTGTGCTACCGGTAATCTTTACCGTCAAAATGGCCACCGAAACTAAGTGTGTTATGTACATCGCGACATCCAAGATTTATTACACATTCTAGTACTTCTGTGGCTATTGTTATGTTCTTTCAAATGATATTGTGATTGTTTGTATGAAAACATATCTATAAACCACATTCAACAAAACTGGTTCCACTTTTTACTGTATCATTAGATACAGTTATGTCAGCGTCGGATGTATGTTACTATTTTTAGGTATCGCCATTTTATTGATGTATTTTTAGAAACTGCTGTTGGTTGCCATTTTTGGGCGATCCCTATAAGCCGGTACCAGTACCAACCCAGACCGGTACCATCCGGTACCTCTGTAACGGTAACTGTAATGCGTGGCGAACGTGTTTATGGTGTCTGTAATTGATCAAATGGGGTGGTCAAGTACCAAGACTAATGTAATTATTACGCCGTTAGAAACGGATAATTACAGAGCAGAAGCAGATGATAAATGGTCTTCGAAATAAGTTAAGAATAATTTACCAGTACTGTCTGTTCCTTTCCTGCCGACAAACTTTTGGCTATTAATCGCATTGAATCTAAACAAACATTTAAATGTAAGTAATTTTTCATTTTCATCAATACCCAAAAAAAGTCACTGTCCCCATTATTTTTATGCCGTGCGTCCATCCGTCCGAACGTTCGTAAGGCAAATGTGTTTTTAAGTTTTCAATAACTCTTAAAGGCCCAACTGGGATATAAAAGCCACCAGATGGCGCTGAGCAGGATTTTGGATAATTTTATGCATGCTTCACTACAGGGACACATTTTCAGATATTTTAGAAATACCACTGAACAAATAATTACACTATTTCACACCGCCATACATAATACAACTATGAAAGGTTTAGAAAAATTCGGATTTAAGAAAACAAATGTAAATGTGCTTTTGAAGTATTACAATATACTCAACTGACAACTGATTCAAACTTGCCGGATGGAGCGTAGCTGTTACATATGTAATTCATTCATAGAGCCGAGTTCATGACCTGACATTGTAAACAACCCTACGTGTTTAGTGATAACGCTAACAGCTATAACTGCCTGTATGGTCAACGTCAGACAGTGTGCCAGCCGCACAACTTTGATTTTGGACAGTAATATCAAATTAAATATGTGTTTGGTATGCACATAACAAGGTGAATGAAACAACATCATGGTTTAATAGACCAGTAAGAGAAATATGTCGCCTAGAAACTTGATACAGTGGCTGCGAAAATGCAGTATATACTAATTATAAACAGCTTATACTCGGGTTAGTATGCACATTCACAAAACAGCATGTATGTGCAGTCTGAACTGGAATTTACATGACTACATGAATTCACGTTTGCTAGCAGCATTATTTCCAGTGTATTTCAACACTGGTCTCTAGCTGTCAGCATATATTATATCTGCAGGAATGCAGTCTTACTGGGACAGGGTTACACATTTTTATCAAATGCCGACTTATTACACATATTCTTATATATTGGTTACTACATGTATTTACAAAATACATCGGAGATGGGAACCTTGTTCAGGTCCAGAAGTACAATATAGGTTTCACTATATGTAGGTGCCACACTCTAAGTAACGGACACGTGGACACGTACGTTACAACATGCATACCACCGGATCAGCTGGTGCATCCTCGCAGCCTCATCAGGATCTACACGGTTTAGTTTGGTGGTCATTCATGATGGCGCTAATTAATGATGTAAACTGCATCGTGCTGTAGTCATGTGCTATCTGAATGTGAGTTAAACTGATCAAACACTCAATAACATGTAAAGGTGTTTCATTCAATTTTATTTCTTTCTATTTTTAATAATTTATTTAATAGCATCAACATACTCTTTGCTTTGAAATAGTTAGCAGCAAAATACTACCGGTATATAAGTTTTAATACTTTCTCAATCATTTTCCTGCACAAATGAAACATACAAATACTATTAGAGGAACTGGTATACACTGTATCATTTGTGTGTTTTATGGGACCACAAGCTTGATAACAAACTTACATACCATATATCTAGATACTGGTCAGTACAGAAAGACCTACACTGGCTATCCAGCAGTCCCCTCACTGTTCTACATTGAGAGCAGATGACAAACATGTGCTGCTGTTTATGTATTCTATTTATAAGGCCAGTGTATAACAGTAATTGGATATGCCCCTCCTTCTAAATTCGGTATGTTGGACTCCTTCACCATTTTCAATAATATTTGCCGACAATGTCTGTCTAGGGATGGTCCTTTGTTTTGCATACGACCCACACCTGAACACCCAAGGTCAAAGTCACTGGGGACTTGTGTTCACCTTGTTTGTAAGGCAAATGCGATTAATTTTTTAATGTTTTCTCAATAACTCATTAACTCCTTCACCAATTTCAATAATATGTGCCCACAATATCTGTCTAGGGATGGTGCTTTAATATTCCATACATGCATTTGTAACAACATCCCGCATCATTCTACAGAAAGCCCATGTTGCCCGCTAACCCCAAAGGTCAAGGTCGCTGACTTAGAAATTTCCGTGTTTGGAAAAGTTAACGCTCAGTTTATGCTTTAATATTCCATACATGCATTTGTAACAACATCCCGCATCATTCTACAGAAAGCCCATGATGCCCGCTAACGCCAAAGGTCAAGGTCACTGACTTAGAGAAATTTTTGTTTTTGAAAAAGTTAACGCTCAGTTTATGCTTTTATATTCCATACATGCATTTGTAACAACATCCCACATCATTCTACAGAAAGCCCATGGTGCCCGCAAACCCCAAAGGTCAAGGTCACTGAATTAGAAATTTCCGTGTTTGGAAAGTTAACGCTCAGTTTATGCTTTAATATTCCATACATGCATTTGTAACAACATCCCGCATCATTCTACAGAAAGCCCATGGTGCCCGCTAACCCTAAAGGTCAAGGTCACTGAATTAGAAATTTCCGTGTTTGGAAAAGTTAACGCTCAGTTTATGCTTTAATATTCCATACATGCATTTGTAACAACATCCCACATCATTCTACAGAAAGCCCATGGTGCCCACTAACGCCAAAGGTCAAGGTCGCTGACTTAGAAATTTCCGTGTTTGGAAAAGTTAACGCTCAGTTTATGCTTTAATATTCCATACATGCATTTGTAACAACATCCTGCATCATTCTACAGAAAGCCCATGGTGCCCGCTAACGCCAAAGGTCAAGGTCACTGACTTTGAAATTTCCGTGTTTGGAAAAGTTAGCGCTCAGTTTATGCTTTAATATTCCATATATGCATTTGTAACAACATCCCGCATCATTCTACAGAAAGCCCATGGTGCCCGCTAACCTCAAAGGTCAAGGTCACTGACTTAGAAATTTCCGTGTTTGGAAAAATTAACGCTCAGTTTATGTTTTAATATTCCATACATGCATTTGTAATAACATCCCGCATCATTCTACAGAAAGCCCATGGTGCCCGCTAACCCCAAAGGTCAAGGTCACTGACTTGGAAATGTACGTGTTTGGAAAAGTTAACGCTCAGTTTATGCTTTAATATTCCATACATGCATTTGTAACAACATCCTGCATCATTCTACAGAAAGCCCATGATGCTCACTAACCCCAAGGTTATTACAAGCTCCTTATGTACTATCAAACTGCGCCAGGCGGGACATCTTGCTCCGCGGAGCTCTCGTTAATCTTTTCTTAATAACTCCTCAACTCCTTCACCAATTTCAATAATATTTGCCCACAAAGTCTGTCTAGAGATTAGCTTCGTAATAACGATCCCCTTTTCCTATCAAGGCTGCAGGTCGGGGCATCCGTGTTCTATGAACACAATTTCTAGTTTTCATTGCAATAGTATAGTTAGGTCATCCAAGATAGCCGCTGAAAGGTAAAAGGATCATTCTTCAGTTACCAACTTCAAATTGCTATATCCCATGAACCGCTTGGTAGCGGAATCGATAGGTCATGATTTTAAGCCGAATTGTGCATTTTGTGATACAAGCATGAAATTCGGTACAGTCGTAGATCAAACCATATTAAAGAATATTAGCTATAGGGACATTCCAGATTCGTCACGTGACTGAAATGGCGGCCATTTGTAAAGATGGCTGCCGATAATATTACATGCCTGAAAGTGCATGGAATTAATTTGACTGAATAATAATAATAATAAGTATTTTTTCTCTCACAATATTTAACATGTTATATAATTGAATAACTGTACTATCAATACGAGATAGATGTTTAAAAAATGCCTAACATTTTAAAATGGCCGCCAAAATAGCTCTGAAAATCATATATTTTAGTAGGTTTTCAAATATTTGATGTGACATGAGCTATAAAAAAGTGTTTCTTTTCTCTCAGAACATTTAACATGTCATAATTGAATAATTATACTATCAATACAAGTTACATGTTTTAAAAATGGCCGCCAAAATAGCTCTTAAAAATAAAATAAAATATTTCAGTCGGTTTTAAAATAGTTGATGCACGTGACACGGAGCTATAATAATATAAGTATTTTTTTCTCTCACAACATGTTCCATAATTGAATAATTATACTATAAATACGAGTTACATGTTTCAAAAATGGCTACCATTTTAAAATGGCCACCAAAATAGCTCCAACAATCATATATTTTAAAAGGTTTTCAAATATTTTATGCACGTGACATGGAACTATCGTCTCATAATAGTTATGTTATTAGTGGATGGGATTTGGAATGATACATCATAATTCAGTACTACTGTGAATTAGACCGGTGGGGGAATTAAATAACAGCTCTAGAAATCGATGCAGGTAGGACGGAATGTTAATGACAGGCACTCTAGTGGAATATATTCAGTAGACCATGCTGCAAAAGGAACCTGGGGATGCCACGCGGATTTTGACCTCTAAAGGTCAGAAAAATCAATAATTGAAGATGGCCGCAAAATATTTACCGGTTTCCATAAATGTGCTCTCAAATGACCTTTAATAATTTTCAAGTCCAGATTCGTGTATCTGGACACAAGAAATCATTAGCCTCACATTAAAGTGTCATTTGATAATATATTCATTCTCATAAATCCAAGATGGCCAATATTTTGTCCTAAATTTACATTCTGATGATATTGTAATCAATATTAAAGTCCAATATAAATTGTCTAGATGAAATAAACCACCTTCTTAACTGCTGAAAAATAACTACACTCATTCGTGAGTATTATGCTGTTTATCTGCTTACAAAATCTCCATGGATGAATATTGGACACCATTGTGAAGTATGCCACCTAATGACATTTTGTAAACTTAAAAAAGTGACATATTTGGCAAAATTCAACAAACGTGCATTGTTAAACAGATGGGATGTAGTAGTTTTATTATATACATTCGAGACATGTGCATATCTGTGCTTTTCTAAAATGTATAATTAAATACTGTTTGACAATTTGAAGTAAGCCCATTGCATTCCTAATTACCCCACCCACTATTTTTTAATGGCAAAACGTACATTTTGAATTTTGTTATTTCATGGGTGGAAGTACATTTTAGCCTGTCTATTAAATGACTACATGCGATAGTGTTACATTTGAAAGTGCATTTCCTGTGGTAAAACGTTAATAGAAAGGAACTTTGTACTTATTACCCCACCCACTAGTTTCACAATGGATACTCTATGCATTTGTGTTTCACAAATTTTCTTCGCTTCAATTTAAATGTATTATATGAGTAAATAATGATATCAACAGGCATATTATCTTGAACTGTCAACATACCAAACCCATACAGTCTAAGTGTACATTAATTGTGTACGTTTCCCGAGTGCCTCGATAAATAAGTGTAAGGAATTCATGAACAACAACAACAACAACATAGTTGGTAGCCGCTTTCAATTCCAAAAATAAATAGGTTCCACACACACACACACACCACTGGTACGCAGTAATATTGTATATCGATTAGCCACTGTTTAATTTATTTTGTGACCTGACTAGAAGTTTCCTCAGTGCATCATTTTTTGTAAATAAATGTTTGGTCCGATGCAGAGATAGTCCGATCCGACCAAGTTCGAACCAATGCCATTTCTGAGGGGATGGACAGATGGGGGGGGGGGGGATCATGCTAATGCTTTCAAGCGATTTCATTGGTCCATTCAACTTTTCGATAGGGGTGTTTTATTAAAACAGATGATAATTAATTAATTATCGTCAAACAGTGCAGATCCCGATGAGCTTGATCTATACTGTTTGCATACGTTCGAATAGTCGCCTATGGCGCCGAAAGGGTTAACAGCAGCAAAGTTTAAAACCCTGTTATTCCGGGGAGGCTGAATCATGAAGACAGCGATTGCGATGATGGATATATGTACCTACTATTCAGTACACTCATAAAAGCTACGCATGTATGGAATGCCAGACATACAGAACTAAACTAATCAAAGCTACAAATATAGCTCTAATTATTAAATTTATTTAGACCTAGGTTGAAATCAATTACTGCTAATTCAATTTAGCGTGTGGTGAAATCAGTTAATGTTATATTTTGATTTCATCCAACATTGCTTGAAATGAAAGTTAGAGCTAGCATTAATTGAGTTTCACTAACAGACTTAGAACTAGCCTACAATGTAGATTGAATTCAATTTGACCTACTTTTTGTCGCGCCCGATTGCGGAAAGCGCGATATAGTCGGCACTTTGGCGTACGTACGTACGTACGTACGTGTGTATGTCTGTCCGGTTAAAGTTTTTGGTTAAAGTTTTTCGTTATACTATATCTCTGCAACTGCTTCGCCTATTACCTTGAAACTTCACATGGGTATTTATCATCGTCTATATTTTAATTCTACCCCCCTACCGTGCGGCCCCTGTGCCCAATGTCAAGGTCTAATTACTTTGAAATTTTTGGTTAAAGTTTTTGGTTAAAGTTTTTTGGTTAAAGTTTTTTGTTGCACTATATCTCTGCAACTGCTTCGCCCATTACCTTGAAACTTCACATGGGTGTTTATCATCATTGTCACTCCCGTTTGGAGACCATATAGCGGTGCGGCGGTAGATACCTGCTTTAATAGATTAGTGCTGCTATATACTTAGCACCTACGTTGTTCACTACCACATACATCGCTCGTATTAGTTGACCAGTGATGTGACTAACCCTGCATGAATGACACCGTTGTAAGTATGCACTAACTGTAATTGACCAAATAGTAATAATGGAGCCTGCCGTTGTGGTGAACAGAAAACGTTCTATTGACAAATGTACTAACAGTAACATGTGTATCGTATGTCAAAAAGGATTCTGTAGTAAGGCAAAGCGGAAAATGGGGGAAGATGGAATTGGACGCTTAAGAGAGGTGGCAAACAAGCGATGACAGATTCAGGATTATGAAAACATTGATGTTATAGACCGCATTAGAGACATGCACCGTGATAATATGTTGGAGAAAAACACTACATTGATTCACAAATCGTGTTATGGTTCGTTTAACAGTTCATCCCATATAGATCGGATTAGGAAGAAGAAAGAGAAAGAGCAACATGAACTTGAAAGTGAATGTGCAGGAACAAGCAGTGAACCCGTTAGGGTATCAAGAAGTGATGTCCCGCCATTAGATAAACACCTGTGTATGTTTTGCCAAATTGACAGACGAAAACATACATGTAAAGTAATGGAATTAGATGTTTCAAAAAGAATATTAAATGCATCAACACACGATTTTCTAATGCGTCAGAGACTAGCAGGAATTATCGATTTGATTGCAGCAGATGGGATATATCATCCTCAATGTAAAGTTGAGTTTCTACGAAAAGTTGAAAAGAATGAAACCGGTGAGACTTCTACTCCAAAAGGAGTATGTTTCAATGCAGTTGTACGCGAACTCAGGTGTGGGTTAGCACGTGGCCATGTGTATACGCTCGTGAATATTTGGGAACGATATTCATACAAACTTAGTGTTGAATTTGAAGTTGACGCTGGCTGCTACAAATATTGCAGAACTTGGTTTAAAGAAAAGCTTGAGAAAAACCTCTGCAGGGAAATTGATACAAGTAAACCACATTCGCTACAAAAGCAGCAACATGTAGTAGCTTGATACAGATCCTGAAAAACAAATCAGATGAAACTGACGAGAAAACAGCTGAGCAATGTCTACAACCTATTGGTACATCTGATGAGGAATCTAATTTCATGATCAAGATTTATCACACTGCAGCTCTGCTACGAGCTGATATCAAAACAGCACCTATGTTTAACAGCTGCACAGGCATAACTAAAGTGAATGCATCAAAAGTTGTACCTGAACGACTTTATTTCTTTTACAGATGTCTTTGTTCTAGTGAAGATGACAGCATGATACTTGGGGAGGATGAGGAGGTTTGTAACAAAGAGGACAGTTCTATTCACAACAGCGCTATGAGTATGTCACAGGATGCTGTATTTGTTGTATCAAAGGGACGGAAACTAACACCCAAACACATTGGGTTAGGTCTGTCCATTCACCAGACTACTAGATCAAAATCACTTGTCGAGGTGTTACACAGTGCGGGTCATTGCATTAGTTATGATATGATACGGCGTGTCGATACAAGTCTGGCTGCAAAGGAAATCGAAGTGCTGAAAGCCAACAACAATGTTCCATTGCCTTCAAATATTGAGACAAATAGCTTTTGCCAGTTTGCTGCTGACAACATAGACCTAATAGAGGAGACTCTTGATGGAAAAGGCACGTTTCATGCCACACAGATGGTCGTATTTCAGCGCGAACAGCACAAAGAAGTAGTAACACGTGATCCTATTCCCATTGGCACAGCAAGAGCCCTCCAGGTTCCAGAGGAGTTCAACAAACTCAAAAGTTGGCCCTACCAGACCAGGTAGTAGAGATCAAGTGGTATGAACCAGAAAGATCTGTGTTTAATGTAGGGGATACCACTGACCTAACGGGGTACTTTCTCGAATTGCTGGTTCGGAAGCTCACAGCGTACCGGCATGGACAGGGTTCAACAGCATAGTTTCAAAGGTATCAGCAAAGAAAACAAATGTCGGGTACCTGCCTATTATAAATTCACCGGCACACGAAGAAGACACACTTTGGACTGTGATAGACCGTTGTATACGCATTTCTGAAAAGGTCAACTGTGGTCAGTCTACCGTTCTAACTCTTGATCAGCAATTATACTGCAAAGCCAAAGAGCTGCAGTGGGCAAATCCTGAAGCATGTACATCACTTGTAATACGACTCGGTGGATTCCACACTGCACTGAACTTCATGCATGCCATTGGCCAGCATTATACAGACTCTGGATTGGCAGATATTTGGGTTGAGAGTGGTGTCTTTGGAGACAACACAGCACAGAACAACATATCAGCAAAGTCGTACAACAAGACAGTTCGGGCACACAAGTTAACGTACGAGGCGCTGTGGTGTGTAACGTGGGAAATGTTGGTCAATTGGGCTGAAGAGCATGACATGGCAATTGATACAGACATCATGGAGAAGGCCCATCACGTGGCGGAAATGATGGACGATAAAAGGGACATACCTGGCATGCGCGAATCGGTGGATAATCTCAGGGAAACATTGGATAGCTCTGGGTTGAAGGAGGTTCTTCGACAATTTGATCAGGAAAGGCCGGCTGCATTTACATATTGGCGTCAATACATGGACATGGTCTCCATTCTCTTGCAGTTCATCAGAGCAGAGAGGAAAGGAAACTGAAAACTCCACTTAGCCTCGTTTGCAGCCATGCTCCCGTGGTTCGCCATATATGATCATACGAATTATACAAGATGGGGAACCGTATACCTGGCTGACATGAGTGTGTTAAGTGACACGCACCCAGATGTCTTCCGTGAGTTTATGAATGGAAACTTTGTTGTCAAACGATCGCAGAATCAGTTCAACCAAATCTCGACAGACCAGGCATTGGAAATTGTGAATAAGATATGCAAAGTTGCAGGAGGGTTGATTGGAATCACTCGGTCTGACAGTGCCAGAGACCGCTGGGGTTTGACATTTAATGCAAGAAGTAGAATCGTTGAAGAAACATATACCATGTTTGACATAGTTGTTGAAGACCCAGATGTCGCGATCAACAAAAAGGAAACGGGGATTGCACGAATTACCAGAGACGAAACGGACGTACAAAAGATAGAAGAACAACTGCAGCGCTTTGAAGTCTTTTAAACAGGGTCGGCAATCCCTGGTGTCGCTAGCTAGTCATGATGTTGCCACTGACGACATTACCAATACTCTGCTCGGAGCCGAAACAAGAGGAAGGGAGAAACTACAAGACTTTGTCGAACAAAGGCTGCACACACAAACCGTAGGCTTATATGAGACACTGCCAAAGTCTAGTTCATTGACTTTCAAATCTATGTACCTAAAAAAGGCAACAGCGAAGACAACAGAGAAAACCAAAGTATTGAAAGCAGACAGAACTCTTCTTCAACGGTTGCTTGTGGCCCAAGTATCTGGCAGGAAAATAGATATCTCTCGTCTAATGCAGCATGAATTATTCCCTGTACCACTTTCTTTGGCTGATACGGCAGGCAAATTGCGACCAGCTAACAAATCGGTATTGGGGCACATCCTTGAGGTGGATGCATGCAGTGAGAAAAGCCCTCCAGCAAATGGTATGAAGACGTGCACAATCATTGATGGACAGTCACTTGTACAGGCAATTGGAAAGCCAAAAGGGGCACACACATTTGGTGAACTTTCTGATGTGTTTGTGTCCTCAGTCTTCAAGCATATCAGAGGGTATTGTACTCATGTAGATGTCGTATTTGATAGGTATGACGTTCTGTCAATTAAGAGTGGAACAAGGGATCGGCGGATGGGCACTGACAGAGAGCAATTAGATGCATAATCGAAAATGGGGATGTTCCACTACCTTCAAACTGGTCGGAATTCATCAGCATGCCAGAAAACAAAGAGAATCTTGCAAAGTTTCTGTCTGACGAGATCGTTAGAAATTACCAGGATATTGATGCCGAAATCACTGCTGGTGGGTTTGAGGATGTTCGTGATGCCAAATCATCTACTGGACGGGAAATATCAGCTCTCCATGCTGATCATGAAGAAGCCGACACGAGGATTGTTCTCCATGCTGTGGAAGCACGGACTCAACAGTTCCAGCGGACAATAGTAGCTTACAGGGACACAGACGTGCTCGTGCTGTTGCTCCACTTCAAAAACCTGCTGACCAATGAAGTATGTTTTCAATCAGGAACGTCAAAGAAGCGGAAATTCATAGCTGTGCACAATATTAATATGACCCCACGCCAAGTGAAGCTTCTTCCAGCATTCCACGCCTTGACTGGATGTGACACCGTAAGTCAATTATCTGGACATGCCAAGAAATCTGCATGGGATGTCTTTCAGGATCAGTTGGATTTGCTGGATGGGCTTGGTGTAGGGGAACCGTGTGAACAAGTGACAATGAACGCCGAGAAATTTGTGTGCAAACTGTACTCCCCCTCAGATGATGTATCATCATCAGATGCACTGCGATGCAAATTGTTCATGAAAGGGAAATGCGAGCTGGAACATCTTCTACCTACATCTGATGCTGTAGACCTACACATAAAACACGCACATTACCAGACGGCTGTTTGGTTATCTCTAGCGGAGCCAATACAGAACTTGCATTCTCCAATCGACTATGGGTGGTATGAATCAGATGGTGCCCTGAAACCTTTGTTGATGCGAAAAGACGTAATTCCGAAGTCATGCGTGGACATTCTGACATGCAATTGTAAAGAATGTGCGACGTCTAGATGCACGTGCCGCTCTCACAGACTGAAATGTACCAGTGCTTGTGTTGCAGTGGTGGTGCAACCTGCAGAAATCCATTGAATGGGGATCGGGAGAGCGACAGTGAATGAATAGGAATCTATATGTGCCGTATTACAAAATTATTGTTGGCATATGATACAATTATGTGTAACAAGACTCGGCGACTACATGTAATAATCGGACACGTACATATGTAGTAATACATGCATTCAGGTACAAATGTTTACTAATATTCCCATACATGTACATTGAACCTCAGGAATGCATAGTGTTATTTGTTGCTCATATTCAACATCATAATAATATTTTGAAAATAAAACTGTAACACGATACAAACTGTTCATAGTACTGAGCTTTTCAAAATTCCTGAGTGCATATTTCGGAGTTGATATTTGGCGGCCATCTTGGATTTATGCAAACTATATACAACCAGGTTATACATTCATGGTATCCAAATGCTTTCTTGTCTTCAGACACACCATTCCGGACTCGTACGCTCGTGCGTTCATAACATAATCCTCCTTGAGCAAATACATGCAGGGAAAGCAATTATTATTTGGTGGCCATCTTGCTTATTGATTTTCTGACATTTAAAGCTGAAACACCACCTGACACTTTCTTTTCAGCATAGTCTACTGAATGCATTATACTTGATGATTGTTTACCCATCCGTCCATTTAAATGAATGTTGGAGTGAATACGGCTGGTAAAACACAAATTGTCCATAGTAATATTAATGGGTGGGGTAATTTTATAAAGTTCCGGTGTTATTATCCTTATTGTACATGAAGCACCCATCAACAATGCGTAACTTGTTGCATCAATTGTTTAATAAACACACTTAATCGTATGTTCTGTTATTAAAATATAATATGGCAGGAATATACTATAATATATGTTTTAGCATTCAAATATAGTGGGTGGGGTACTTAAATATACATTATGCTTTCTTCAAATTGTCGCAGAGTAGTTATTCATACATTTCCATGAAGTTCAAATACAAACATATCCCTAATATACAAAATAACTGCATTCTGTCTGCTTCACAATGTATATATTTATAATTTTGCTAAATATTCGATTTTTTGAATTTATAGAAAGTTATCGGTTGACATATTTCAAACTGAAGTCAAATATTCATCCATAGAGATTTCGAGAGTAGATAAACAGCATAATACTCATGATAGTGTGTAGTTATTTTACAGCAGTTAAGCAGATGATTTATTATATATAGACCATTAATTTTGGAGTTTAAAATTGATTACAATATCATCAGAATGTAAATTTATGACAAAATATTGTATTTTGGCGGCCATCTTGGATTTATGAAAAAGAATATATTATCAAATGACATTTTAATCCGAGGCTAATGACTTCATGTGTCCAGATACATGAATCTGGACTTGAAAATTATTAAAGGAGGTCATTTGAGAGCACATTTATGGAAACCGGTAAATATTTTGCGGCCATCTTGAATTATTGATTTTTCTGACGTTTAGAGGTCAAAATCCGCGTGGCATCCCCAGGTTCCATTTGCAGCATGGTCTACTGAATATATTCCATTAGAGTGCCTGTCATTAACATTCCGTCCTACCTGCATCGTACTGTTGTAATAAAGAAAACGTAATATTACCTAACCCACTGAAAGCCCATATTACAATGTAGCTTATAACCGGAATTTGATTTTGTCTATTCTGGTGGAAACTAGCAATATTCTGGACATTGTGTATACTTCCAAATGTATAATTTGCCGTGTACCACATATTGCCAAACATACCGACTCATTAGTAGCCGATAGCATAATTATGGTCTGTTATGGAAATATTTGTTAGTCCGCAACTGTCCAGTACCAGTAACACATTGTTCCATAGCTGCATTATTTTTGTCTTAAACATTCCTATTCACACTCTTCCGACTGAAGCGATACATGCGTGTACGCCAAAACGATAACATATTTCTGCCCACCATACCGACATATCTTTCTTGCACGTGTCTGGCGAAAAAAATGTGAACAGGAAGTTGTCCGCTCTTTCACGTCTTTCACAAGAGGTACGTATAATAGATATATAACTTAATTAGACATTACCGACGCCGGAATGTGGCTGATGATGATAACAGAACTAATACACTATACTATTTTGTTGCAATAGGTCATTATATTATTGTTTTGTGAATGATAGTGGCATTCGAATATATATTTTTCGGGGAAAAAATGCATTCGGTCTCGTCCAATTTTTTCTACGGAAGCAGATTCGGGACATAACTTTGTACTATTTTGGATTTATTTCAGACAGCATAATCTCGTTTATATGTAGCTGATTATAAATTATTTTGCAACATTCAATAACCATAAATAAATAGTATAGTGATGTGTCAAATACGAATGATAAACAAGCACTACAATTAGCTTTATACATTCTGTCTTCAGATGATATTCCCGTCGTGCGCTGATAAAAATGGACAAACTTCATAAAATGGTGGACCCTCGTCAACCAGGGACACTAACTACACACTTGTCTACTGATCGGGGAAAATGTGCTCTGTGTTAGGAGGGTACTTCTGAAATATTACACCGTCCAGCCGACTCTAAACGTGCAACACGTGGAGTAGGTTACACATCGATAGCTGACAATATTGCCGGTTTTATTGGTATTGAATGTTTGCCGAAAACGGTTAATGTATCATATTTTAGAGACGATGACAGCACTGAAATAATATTCAATCGTAAGAAAGCTAAATTCCATAACTCTTGTATACTGAGTATGAACAAAACACAACTCCATAGGGCGAACACAAATGAAATCAACGGTTAAGGACAATGCACACATGTCAAGCAAGTACACAAACAAATACCGTTGACCAAGTACTGGCTGAAGATGTAACGTGCTTCTTTTGTAACTTGTCATCTTCTGTAAAGTCATTGCGGCATGTATTAATAAAGGAAATTAGTGAACATGTAAAAAGTGTGCTGTCGAACTGCAAGCGAGTCGTTCATGATGTGGACTCACTGACGAAATGTGTAGAGGAGATGGGGAATCCTTTCACTGATAGTAGCAAAGACCTACTGGAACTAGCCGCCAGTGATATTATGGATTCAGGAGTGCGACATATTGTGAATCTTGGCCCGCAGCAATGTGAGGCATATGTACAAGATCGCCGTATAAGCCAAGCAACCTCTATTGCCGACACTATCAAGAGAAACAATTTTGCCCTCTTCAGTCGATCGCCAGTCCATGAGAAATCAAAGTCTCTTAAGAATGTTATCTCTACTCTAGACCTTATAAAATGTCTCGAACGAAATGTGGAAATCTTGACGAGTTGTTTGCGCATGAAAACCATGCATATCCTCCATCCTTGTCACACATGGGCAGCATAACAACTGGCACTAAATCTGACCTCGTAGGCTGTTTGGAAGATATGCTCCCTGTGCTAGAGAATGATCCAATTTCCACGATTGCTGCTGTCAAACATTGACGGTGCTGCCAGTCAACTTGCTTCGACCTCTCACTATCATGACAGTTAATGACTATGCAACCGATGTGTTTCTACTATCCGCTTCTACATCAGTTCACAATTGCAGCATGCACGTAGGCTGTATGTTGTTTGGGATGAGTACAAATAGTTTGAAGGCAGGTACACGAAGCAAATGAGGCTTTGGTGTGGTACGGACCTGTCACCAGGTTAGGTTATTCTGATTTCAAGCCTGAAAATATTTATTTTTTATGTAAATATTCGTTCTAATTTTGGGATCCCCCCCCCCTCCCCAATTCAGCAGGTTGAATACTGGATCGAACCTGTTGTCCCGGCCTTAAATGGCATTAGCTGTTGATAGCCCGTTAAGCACCAACAAATAAACAAACAAATGAACAAGATAGGCAGACGTGTACGTAGACGTGTTGCACCATTAATTACAGTTTCTGAAAACTGGCAAGAGATTCTTCAGATTGATGAAACAAGATGGAACTATTTGCCTATCTGACAACACCTCTAGCAACGCTTGCAACTGACAAACAAGTCATTAGCACATACCATACTGATGTCGTGCGCATAAATGCATGAGAGGTGTCGGCTCTTGTACCCTGTACCCATGAGGAAGTTAATACCCGTATATTGCGTCATGTGGCAGATGCCTCGAAAGAAGGATATATCGATACGTACTGTTGAATCGTATATTCTCCTTTTGCCAGTTACATCAGCCCAGCGTCTTCATATTGAGTTCTTGGTAGCATTTGGAACAGGGAAAATTCGGCTCTTGTCCGCACATGGTATGGTACGGGAATTGGGCCCAGATATGTGTGTTGCTTTACCAATGCTACTCTTTTACGGGACACTTGGAAGGCATATGGTGAAGTAACACCATTTTGTTTTACACTTTGGCATCTGCACCAGAGTCCATAGAAGACTGGATTCAACCACTCAAACGTTTTGTAGTTTTGTTGTATGACCGGACAAGCGGTCGTTATATTATTGATGAGGCGCGAAAGCAACTTTTTACTGAAAAGAGTAGGACACTACAAAGACAGCGCTTATACAGCACACTAGCAGGGCGGTATATCAAGCGAGTCACAGCTGGGGTCACATGATGATTCCAGCCCCGGTGCTTCAATCACCAAGCGATTGGGGTTGGAAAAAGGCAACGATAATGAGCACACTAGCAGGGCGGTATATCAAGCGAGTCACAGCTGTGGTCACATGATGATTCCAGCCCCGGTGCTTCAATCACCAAGCGGTTGGGGTTGGAAAAAGGCAACGATAATGAGTGGGAATTATTCTGGACTACTCAGCCGGGAGCTATAAAAGCTTGCCGAGATCTCTTAAGGTGCATATGTAAAAGGGATACAGGGGACAGTGCAAATGTAATATGGCAGCACTTCCATGTACTGCTCTGTGCCAGTGTGGTGGTGAATGTACACACTGATAAATACACGCAACATAAGTCATTTTCAATTCACATATTGAATATCTGAGACACCGTGTCTTTAACAGTAATTTGAAATGTGCACATACATACATAACAAGTACATGCCAGAGTTTATTAATTACTATTCATGTACCAGTTACAAATCATCATTTTATAGTAAATCTGCAACTGATGGCATATTGTGTTGATTGTGTGGATCAAATAATAGCACGTATGTATATAATATATATGTAGACCTGTACGGGATGTTTCATGTCAGTCATCAGTATTAAACATCATTAAGAGTTTACAAACATGCCCATCAGTTTAACCTTGTGAAAACACAGATTAATATGACGAATATAAAATCACATACAAATTATGGTGGGTGAATAAATCTTACAGATTTCCTTACTAAGATAGTAAAGACATGAATCACTGCTATGTTTTGTTTGTATTCATCCTTCCAAATACCATCTACACTTAATGTGGTATACCATAAGCTGTGTATCAAATGGATGACAGTAAATTAAACTTTGAAAATATTAAAAAAATACACCATTGTGGCGGCCATTTTAAAACATTTTCAGATATTTAAATGATATTTATGGGAATTCTATTATTTCTATTCAGTGACATTATGCCAGTTACCCATATCCACATAATATTGCTGGCGGCCATTTTGGAAAATTGCTGCCATTTTTGTCACGTGACAAATCTGAGATGTCCCTATAGCTAAAAATAGTTAAAATAATGTTTCCTAACAGTGCACCAAATTTCATGCTTGTATCACAAAATGCACAATTCTCTGACCTATCGATTCCGCTATGGCGGATGTTGGTCAAATGTTACAGATATGATTCTTTGCCGAAGCCTTTTCAAAATTAATAAAAATTGCGGTGCCACGCAATCCAAGATGACCGCCATCCCAAAAGTGGGACTAACGAGTGAACTAACAAGCCTATCTGAACGAAACTTTACAGAATTGATCGACCACTGATGGATGCTCTTTCTGATTTGTTAAAATTGTGACCCGTGGTTCATGTAAAGGTAATTGAGTGATTAATAAGCATACTACACCAATACCCAGGGTCAAGGACTGAATTTCAATCCAGGTGTCATCGGGGAGCATTTGTCGGATTTACCGACCATCTAGTTGTTTCTGGTGATACAGTTTCAGTTCTTTCAGCACTTTGATTCTAAGAGCCGTATGGCCACCAGTTTGAATTTCAAAATGGCCGCCAAAACACTTTATTTTTAAATGGTGAACAAAATGGCCGCCATTTTAAACTTGACAAGCTAATAATTATTATTATGCCCCACCACGATAGTGGAGGGGGCATTTAATGTTACCCTTGTCCGTCCGTTCCGTCCCGTCCCGTCCGTCCCATCCGCAACCAAGGGTGTAGAAGGGGCCATGGGGCGGAGCCTAACACAAAAGAATCCTTTGATTTATTCCGTATGGCCCCTTATTCTATTCATTACATGGGGCCATCTTTTTGATCTAGAACAATGGAAATGGCCCCTTCTTCACTATTGGTAGGCCGTCCATCTGTCCCATCTGTACGTCGTGTCCGTCCGTCACACAACTTTAACCCTCGGGATAAATGTCTCATAATTTCTTCATCCTTCGACCGATCTGCTTCATATTTCATATACACATTTCTCTAATGGTCCTCTACCGCCCTGTGCCAAATCGTCCTGCCCCCGCCAAGCCCAGGGTCAAGGTCACATACTTGGTGCTTCAAAAACTTTAACGCTCGGGTAAATATCTTATAATTTCTGTTCCCTTTCACGGATCAGCTTCATACTTCATATACGCATTGCTCTAATGGTCCTCTACTGTCCTGTGCCAAATCCACGTTCGTCCTGCCCCCGCCAAGCCCAGGGTCAAGGTCACATACTTGGTACTTCAAAAACTTTTAACGCTCAGGTAAAAAAAAAAATTTGACTTGGAATTTGGCCTCATTTATTATCAAAGCGATATGTGGGGCATCCGTGTTCTATGAACACATTTTCTAGTTTCTATTTCCTTGCTCGGATCTGCTGCACATTTCACACACACAGTGCTCCAATGGCCCTCTACCTCCCTGTAACAAATCCACGACCATCCTTCCACCGCTAAGCCCAGGGTCAAGGTCACATACTTGGTGTAATTGAAACCTGAACGCTCAGGTAAATGTCTTATAATTTCTGTTTCCTTGCACGGATCTGCTTGATATTTCTCACATGCATTGCTGTAATGGTCCTCTATTGCCCTGTGCCATGATCGTCCCGCCCCTTCTAAGCCCAGGGTCGTCACATACTTGGTGCATTTGAAACCTTAACGTTTGGGTAAATGTCTTATATTGTCTGTTTCCTTGCATGTATCTGGTTGATATTTCACACACACATTGCTCTAATGGTCCTCTACCACCCTGTGACAAATCCACTATCGTCCCACCCCCGCTAAGCCCATGGTCAATGTCACATACTTGGTGTGTTCGAAACTCGGGTAAGTGTGTTATAATGTCTGTTTCCTTGCATGGATCTGCTCGATACTTCACACACCCATTGCTCTGAAGGTATGCTATTATGCTGTGACAACAGATCCACGCTTCTTTGGCCCTCTGTGTTTGTTTTCAAATATGCCTCGTTTTCTTTGGCTGCCAGCAGGGGCATTCGTGTGCCGACATGTGGATATGAGAGGCAAGTGATCTTATTCCGTTTGAACAGTCAGTCATACCATTAATAAGTTAGAATATATGTCTGTTACCGACTTGTGGGATACCGTATCAGTAACTAGTATGTTTTGCCAGAAACATGTTTCATTGACACGTCATATTGCTGCAGCTGCAGTAAATATCCTGTAATATGGGAGGACATTAATATAGTATTTTTTTCAGGCAAGTGATCTTATTCCATTTGAACAGTCAGTCCATACACATAACAAAACCGTTTCGGGCCAACAAACATATTGCCTCATAATTGAAGTTCAATCAAAGCATATCTCCTTTCTGCGTGATTCAGTGATATGAAAGCATTAGCCATTGGCTTTCCTTCGTAACACTACCTAATGCAGACATAGATGCGTAGGTCTAGAGTGTCTCGTGCTTTGTAAAGTCATAATATGATAATTGACAAGTGAAATGCCATTGGATCATCACAGCTCTGATAAATTTTGCGCCTGCTTTAGCAGAAGGCGCGACTATAGTCGCCGCTTTTTCCGTTGTCGTCGTCCGCGTCGTCGTTGTCCGAAATGTCAAAACGTTTGTACAAGCTTCGTCATCATGGTATAACGTTAATATTACTTGACGGATTGCTTGACACATGTGAGCATTTGGAACACACCCATGCCACCATTAACATGACCTTAACCTTTTTTACCTTCACATTTTTGCGGAAACACTTTTTTTCGTCGAAAAGTTTGTACAAGCTTCTTCATCATGATATAACTTTAATATTACTTGACGGATTGCTTTAGTATTTGGACACTTGATATATGTGAGCATTTGGAACACACTCATGCCGCCATTAACATGAGCTTCACATTTTTTACTTTCACATTTTTGTGGAAACACGTAGCCATTTTTTTGCGTCAAATAGATTGTACAAGTTTCTTCATTTATACAAATACAGCTGATTCTCTTTATCTCGATATCGCTTATCTCGATATACCTGCATATCTCGATATGCGTCCGAGGTCCAGGCCGAATTCCCTATATAGATCCGGTATTTTACTCCTGATAAATCGATATCGGAAATGTCGATATTTCGGTTATGTCTAGGTGGAAATAGAGTCCCGATAGCATGTTTCCTTCATATTTTTATTCTGATAACTATGTGAAAAATAAGCGCCTGGCACCGCCAAGTCTGATTCAGAGAGATTATCTCGGGTAAGTTTTCCCACGTCTATAGAATTAAAAAAGCACCGCCTCTAAAATGTGTTTAACGTTGCACAAACATGTTAAATTAATTCATTTAAAACAATTAACCAATTAATCAATGTGATATCGGATCACTTTAACATGAAGATGAAATAAACGGCGTGGCAATCAAGTTAATTGAACTTGACATTTCTTAAGGCCGATTTGATTCAACTTGGGCCGAATTTGTTTGTGGCCGACGAGTGTAGGTCCGTCTAAGTTTGGGGACGAAATGCGGGTCTTGCATTTTGCGATTGAATAATAACATCGTCAGAAAAAACGGTGAGCGTTGACATTTAGATGTAACGCTTATTCATTGATGTGTATTGGGTATGATTTGCAAAACAAATGTTGTGTACCGGAAATTGTGTCATGTTTATGCGATATATTTAGTAACAACTCATGCGCATTCCGTTATTAGAAAATGTGCGATTTATGAAAACCCGGAACTAAAGTAAAGTCGGTATGTTTTAAGCGATTCTGTTCGGATTTTTTTCGAGAATGGTCGCAAAATTTGGCGAATTTTTATCTCGAAGTTACGATATGTCAATACATTTCGCTCAGTCCGGTCAACTTCGAAATAACGAGAATTACCTGTATATGCACGCTACTTTTGATTAATAATAGCTTAACATGGATTAATGGTATGACATTTTATTGCATCAGGGGAGTCTGATCTATTAATGTATATGACACAACTGTCCTATATAATGCATGTTTGGTAACATAATAGATTGCATAGGCTATTTTCAGTTACTACCCGTCCTACATACCAAGTATATGTGTAACTAATTGCTCAATTGATGTTCAGTCGGTTGTGTATTATACACGTTATGTTCAACTGCTTGCTGGTTATCTTGGATACCATTTGTAAAACGTACAACTGTGTTAGGGTTCCAAAACGAAATGCTGCATGAATTATTGACAAGCGAACAGACCGAACTTGCAATGAGACGATACTGAAAAAAAACACTGTATTCTACAAGTTATGGTGTACACCTTGGACGCCAATTCGGTGATTCAAACATATATTGTTTGGGCATGTATTTGGTATACACAATACCGGTATATCACAAATGTAAGACATAATATATGATATAAGTGCAACATATATAATTAGGGCTGTCACATAATTATGTATGGATGATAAATAAATAGTCCACACTGTGGGTTCAGTCCTAGTACGTGTAATTCGTATATATATTTGAATATATATTTACAGTTTATTATGGGTGACCTGAAAATTTATAAGAAGGGTATAGGCAGGCGATAAATTTAGGCGCACTGCGAATAGTCGGGTCAGGTTTTCTCGTGGACCGGGTAACATGAATACGAATATACAATACACAGACATTTACAATAGACGGGACAGATGTATATAAGCCTGGTATGCACGCGCAATAACAGCGAGACCCATAACAGACCGGCCACCCATCTTGGGCGAGATGCAATAGCAATAGCTGCACAAGACATATGGCAGTGCAGTGAGATCCATAGCAGACCGGCCACCCATCCACGGGGATATGCAAATGCTAAACAGGGAGACCCGTGGCAGACCGGTAGTTTTCACAGGAATCGGTTGTAAAATGCTGGAACACTGAAAAGGCATGAAGCAGTAAAAAAAATACCAGAACTAGCTATATAAGGCACTCACTTACCGAAAGAATATATGGTATAATATTTTATGTGAATAAATATTATACTACCGTAATGCACTATTGCTAGGACTAGTTGATTCGATGTCTCGGTGAAGAATGACCGGCTGAAGGCTAATTCGCGCTTGCGTGGAGAATTATATTTTACGCATATGCATAGCTACATCCAATCAACATACATACAGGCTATGACGTCACAGTACGAGAAACAAACATACAAGGAGACGCATTACATGACCTGTGTGGACAAATGAAATACAGACACGCAACAAAATAGACGACAAGAACAATACATAATTAATCGCGTGACATAAACGGGGCGTAAAGTGAAAGTTATACGTCAATAGAGGTGCATTTGAATTAATTACCATATAGCCACAGGTAAACATCTGACCCTGTGACAAGGGTCCTGCCGAGAATCGGTGGTGCCCTTATAGGTTTCGCCCTGTCTGTCTGTCCGTCCGTACTCACGGCGAGGTACTTATGTGGCTAAGAGAACAATAGGTAACTGTAAATGCTAGTCATTCCGTTCTTTTATGTAGTTATATTTTTCTTTTATGTGGCTACTTTAAGCAAAAGAATAGCCACATAAGTCTGTCCGTTCATGTCCGTCGGCCGGCCCGTCCGCCCCCCCGCCCGTCCGCCCGTCCATCCGTCCTTCTGTCGGTCCGTTTATTTTTTTTTAAAGTTTTTGTAAGTGTTTCTCAAATCACCTATAAGTTCTGTTTGTCTTCAGCTAACATCTTCATATTGCACACATCATTTCAATTAATTCAACTACCCTCGCTTCTGATCGTACGTCCGTCCGTCTGTCTGTTTATTTATTTGAAAGGTTTTGTAAGAGTTTCTCAAATCACCTATAATTTATGTTTGCCTTCAGCTAACATCTTCATATTGCACGCATGCATTACTAAGTAACTATACATTATTCCACATTAATACAATTACAATTACCCTCGCTACTGATCATACGTCCGTCTGTCTATTTAAATATTTTCTTAAGAGTTTCTCAAATCACCTATAATTTCTGTTTGCCTTCAGCTAATATCTTCATACTGCACACATGCATTACTTAGTAATGATACATCCTTCCACATTAATATAATTTACCCTCGCTTTTCATAACATGGGCCCTAAGTGCGTTGACAGGCCACATTTTCTAGTCTTAATATTATGATTTGTGACAGAAATTTGGGCGCAATTTTTAATTATAAAAAAAACGCTATAAAGGATTATGGAGTGCCAGCTTTCAAATGTCAACAACATAGGGTATGTAGATGCAATATCATCAAACTCATATTTAACCTTCATGTATAACGCTTACAAGCACGCAAGAGCACTTACAAAATGTATACAAATGTTTTCGTCTTCAGTCGAGTGTGATCCTTAATGTGAGAGAACACCGGAGTACCCAAGATATAAGTATAAACTACTCACATATTCATGCACATATTAATGTGGCGACCATCTTGAACACCACTTAATTAGCATATAGGTCAGTAACCTATAAGTAAATACATTATACGAAACACAAAATAATTGAAATGCACACATTGAATTTGCAACGCAGATTTAAACTTGTTAACGCCATTGTAAGAAATGAAGCATGGTATTGGCGGCCATCTTGGATGCCAATTTGTAATATAAGACATTTCTAACGTCCACAGTGCATGCCTAAATGCAATATATAATATATTACAGAACTATGTTTTGGTTTCTGACTATTAAGACTCAAACACCTGGTTTTGTTGTTTTGGGCATCCATTTTGGACGCCATCTTGGATTATGAAAAATGCTCAAGGGTGACAGAGTGTCATCCATCGGATTCCAATAATATAAGTCCTGAAGATGCAAAATCACCAAAAACCCATTGTATATACGCCAAGTCCGGGTCCTGTGGTAGTTCGGCAGGACTATTAGCTGTTGATGGGACGTTAAACCCATTCACTTTCATCTCTAGTTTTGGAACAGCTGATAAACTTGATGACAAACTCTAGCTTGGTATTCACTATTTTGTTTTTAGAACCGAACAGACGGCAGCCCCACCTGACAGTCCGGGTCCCGTTGACCCCTCGTCAACCCCAAAGTCCCAGCCAGGCACCCAGCCAGGACCACAGACAGACTCACAGACAACAGGTACACTGGATCATCTCAACCTGTAGCAGATTTCACCAATATTGCTAAGGATATTCATCTAGCAAATTATACTTTGAGGGAGTAATCATTTATTTCCCCTGAAATGCATTATTTCATATAGAACTAACGACTGCATATATTTGATGATTACAAGTTACAACTATGCAAAATTATTTACTGAGTTTATTCCATTATCACAGCCATTTATAACAGTAGAAACAGTATAATAACAATTAATAAATTTATCCTTAAATTGAAAATGTCTCCCTCAAAGTGTACTTAGCAAGATAAGTATACTTAGCAATTTTGGTGAAATCGACTACAGAAACTTCAAGCTTCAAGTTAATTTATGTACCGTTTATTTAACCAGGTGAGCTGAGTGAAATAATGCATCAGTAATTTGGTCCTTATGCTATACAAACGAGTAAGCGTAGCCAACTGCATTTGTTTAGCACTAGGATGCAATTGCGAGGGCATTACCGTATTTAGCCGTGTATTGCACGCATTTTTTCAGCCCCATTTTTAATCCAGAAGTCACCCTGCGCGTTATAAGTAGGAACATAAATTTCAAACATTTTTTCCAACTGATTTCTGCCAGTTTTACACAAACAAAACAAGCCCGAAAACGGAAATATCAATTTTTGACAAGTGTCCGCTATGACGTTGAAATACGCATAGTGTGAAACAAGAGAAAAGGAATCAATCGATATGAATGGGTGCGGTAAGTATAGATTGATGGTAAATTGGTATATTTTGGGATTTAATATAGCCAGGCTCGTAACATAAGAGGCTACGTTATTAGAGGAAATTTACATGTTTTCTGTATTTACGCTGGTGTACCGATCTCATATCGGTCAAATGTTGCCTTTCGGGTATTGATGTTGCCTGTCGGGTATTGTTTGGTTGTACATTTTCAAAGTGACGTCACACGTCTGCCATTCTGTGAATAATTAATGAGGACAGATTATCTCAATCCCATAAGCGCTTGATGTAAGAGTTTAGATGCTGAATCAAGCGTCGCGCACATTCAGATCGCACTCGGTAACACTCGGTAATGGTCGTTTTTCGTTGCTAGGTGCCGACTGACTGTGTTACTATGTTAGTATTAACAAGTATTCACGCATCAATACCTTATGACATGTATGTATGTATATTGTTAAACCTAATCAATAAACAGTGAATACACACTATCTGTACCTACGTATATCCACGGTGGTCCACAGTGTCAATATTTGGCTGGGGGAATGGTTTATGGCCCATTTCTCATGTGCAGGTTATTATCTGTGAGTTATTATCGCCTTGGGGAAGAAGTTTACACATGGCTGCTGTGTGTTTGCGATTACCCTATGTATTGGGACAGTAAAAAATAAATAAGATTCTACGTGTCCCAATACATAAAATTGCCGAGTGCGCAAATGAAACAATTTAATTTCCAAATTAAAAAAGTATTATCTCCACCAAACTGCGAATGTAGAGTGATTTGATGGTTGCAGTGTGATATATATGAAGACATAGTGTGATATATAGTCGGCCGACAAATTGAAATTGTACATGTACATGTACTTCAAATGAGACCAGTGTAACGTCCAAGATTTCAAATCGCGATCGAATCCGACCGCGCTATAAAATTTCGGGACATGCACGGGTACTGGTATCATCCGCATTTCAGTTACCAACTATTGCGGGAATTCAATTAGCAACGGACCCATATAAAATCATGACATTTTAACATAAGTTAAAGTAATTATTAATAATGACTATGACATACAAACTTGTATTAAACACGAGTTATTTATAAAATCATGCTTATTACGTTGTATAGTGCTCGCGATAGACAGACACTTATTACAATGTATAATGCTCGCGATCAACAGGCGCTTAAAAGGATTAATTTATAATAAATAATGGTCACGTGTCCTGCCTATTCATGCGGACGATTAGCTGTCGATACGTGCATAATCCCACCGACAATTCCGCATGAATATTTTCGAAATCAATATCGGCGAAATATGGCGACAGATCCATTCCTTTCGGAATACACATTTACGGGTATGAAATTATTAAATAATTTATTTTTATTTTTGTTATTTCTCAATGAAAGTATACGTTGTGACCACTCATTTGAACTGTCTCGACGAGACGGTTTAAATGGTGCTCGCGGCATATACTTCTGAGTGCATAGAAGGAAAATATTTTCCCGCAAACATAATCGTATCCTCAGCATGAAATGGGTTACTGCATGATTGCCCCATGAGTCACACGTTCGCGACGTCTGCGGAACATCAAAAGGCATGTTGACCAATCATTAACATTTCAAAACATAGCCCAAAGGTAGTATATAGGGAGTCAAAATGATACCACCTAACGGTGGTATCATTTCTCCTCCCTATATACTACTCCACCACCCCCCCGAAAAATCAAAAATTGGTTAACGAGGATAAATTGTCTCCCACCAACCACGAAATATTCAAAATTGGTGTCAT
>CM055269.1:81963390-82017202 GCA_029237695.1 Conchocele bisecta
TTTTGGCGGCCATCTTGGATGACATAACAATCCGATTTCGACAAAAAATGCACCAGAGTGATCGCCTCATCGATACCTTCAATTTGATATATGACATGAACATATTCGGTAAAAAAAAAAAATTGACCCCAATTTGACCTCACGGGCCACGCCCATTTTTGACCCCGGGGTCACCATTTTAACAACTTTGAAAGAGCAAAGTACATCGATCATTCCTACCAAGTTTTGTCGAAATCCGGTTGGCGGTTCTTGAGAAGAAGATTTTTGAAGAATTTGTGCTATTTTTAGATGGCGGCCATCTTGGATTACGTGATGACGTCATTTTAACAATTTTGTAATCCCCCTACCTAAGGACCATGACCATGAAGTTTGGTGACTATAGGCCCAATGGTTACCGAGGAGAAGACGTTTGAAAATGTTCACGGACGACGACGGACGACGGACACATTGCGGTAACAATAGCTCACATGAGCTTCGCTCAGGTGAGCTAAAAACAAACAATATTGATTTATTTTTATTCACATTATAAGGTTCTGTGTCATTTGAATGACTGTATACAAGCTGTACTTTGCCATATATAATACTTTGATTCCAGCAAATGGAATTAATACACTATATAATTTCATTAAAATGTTGAAAACAGTATATTTTATTGCACAGGGCCGTCAACAGACAATATCACACTATCACCTATTATAATTAATTTATATTACCAATTAATATATTTAAAAATTTATCATTTCTCACGAAAAACTCACTTTTGATCGTAAATCAAGGTCAATTTTTTGTTGAAACACATTCTCAAATTACACATGTATATAGAAATTATGTGCAGGTAATTAATCAATGATGGATAGAAAAAGTGTTGATTGGCATTACAAAATAGGAAACAAGAAAATGTGGCCTGTCAGCACACAAATGCCCCCCCCCCCCCCCCCCCAGTGGCAGAGAAATTGGGCTTATGGGATTTGTAACAAGCCTAGCCCCTGATCAAACTAGAGCTATCACAGGAGTAATAATAATACCCCCACAAACATCACTTTGATACATGAACAGATTTAGTATCAGAAAGAGTTTCAAAGGTTGAAATAAAAATGTCATGCCCATTTGTGACAATGACCTTGGACTAGGCACATGGGTATTGAAAATGACACATCGTCTATCATTGTAAACAATACATTCAACGGTTTAGAGGATATAGCATACAAAATATTTGACTTTTGACCTCTAATGACCATGGCTGTAGTCACGTGGGTATTAAACGGGACACATCACCATCATGGCAAACATTTGTGGCAATAATTCGAAAATCTTTGATGTAGACATGTGGGTATTGAAGACACATCGTCTCTTCATGCCAAACATCTGTGGCAAATTATTTGAAAACACATTAATTGGTTTAGAAGATATAGAGCAGAAACAAAATTTGACCTTTAATCTCCAAGTGACCTGAATCTTGGCTGTAGACACATGGGTAATGAACGTGACACGTCGTGTCATTATGATAAACATTTGTGGCAATTCCTTTGAAAATACATTTATCAGTTTAGTTGATATAGAGCGTTATTTGTTTTTCAAACAAACAGACCGACCAGCTGACTCCTATATACCGCCTTAAACTTTGTTTGTGGGATTTAATAATAAACTTCTGTAGCATGATAATGATCTATATTGCTTATTAGATGCATGGCAAGTGTTTCATTGATGGAATGGCAAACAGTGCATATCTTGCACATACAAAATGATAGTTGAATATACTCTATATATCAAACAAATAGCAATTTATTTCATTAAATTCTAAGGAGAATGTGATGTAGTCAGTTATATACTTTCACAATCTGTGATAACCAGGGGAGATAATTAGCAATACTTTCCTGCTATATATGTACAGCCATGTGTGAAACACAATCTTATTTGGATCTCCAGCTGAGAACTAGATGGCCGCGGCCTGCATGTCGCGCCTTGTGGTGAGGCATGGACACTAAAACAAGAGGGCCATGATGGCCATAATTTGCTCACCTGACTGCATGAACACCAGAGGAGAATGTGACATTGAGTTCATGTGTTTTAAAAAAAATGTGATATTTTTAGATGGCGGTCATCTTGGATTAAGTGATGACTCTTATTTTACCAAATCTGAAAATGCTTCACCCAAGGATCTTAACTTACTATGAAGTTTGGCAAGCATCGGCCATGTGGTTCCTGAGAAAAAGACTTTCAGAATCTTGAATAAATGGACCTTTTGGCGGTCATCATGGATGACATAATCATCCGATCCCGACAAATATTACACCAGAGCAATCGCCTCATCGATACCTTCAATTTGATATATGACATGAGCATATGCCCATTTTTTACCCCGGGGTAACCATTTTAACACCTTTGAAAGAGCATTCTACATTGATCATTCCTACCAAGTTTCATCTAAATCCGGCTGGCGGTTCATGAGAAAAAGATTTTTTAAGAATTTGTGCTATTTTAAGCAGTTCGTGTGAAGAAGAATTTTGAAATCACTAATAAAAGAAAGACCTTTTGACCTTTCGGCGGCCATCTTGGATGACAAGACCATCCAATTTCGACAAAAATGTACTAGAGCGATCGCCTCTTTGATAACTTCGATTTGATATATGACATGACCATATTCGATCAAAAATAAAATTTTACCTCAATTTGACCCCATGGGCCAAGCCCATTTTTGACCCCGGGGTCACCATTCTAACAACTTTGAAAGAGCATTGTACATCGATCATTGCTAACAAGTTTCGTCGAAATCCAGTTGGCGGTTCAGGAGAAGAAGACTTTTTTAAGAATTTGTGCTATTTTTAGACAGCTGCCATCTTGGATTAGCGACGACCTCCGTTTTAACAAATCTGAAAAGGCTTCATCCATGGACCATAACTGTGAAGTTTGTCCACCATGGGCCAAGCACAGGTGGAAGACTCGGACCTATGACACCAAAAAAAATCCAATTGTGATCGTTCGTCGATCTAAAAACCACTTTTTTCTAATTTTATTGACTTTCATTCACGATTCGCGTACTATCAGATTATGTCTTCCGGAAACCCTGAAAAGGGAAAGTCCTCGCGTCTATTTTTAGGTCTAACCAATCAGAAATGTTCTTACATAGACGCTTCGGTGGTTGTATTATGGAAGATAGTGCATTGACCCAGTTCCAGATAATGAACGAAATTATAGAAAAAAGTGTTTTTTAGATCGGCGAACGATCACAATTGGACGAACTTTGTATGGTTGGAGTCTCTAATGTATATGATCATGGTGCACGACTTTAGTTTGAGCTGGCGATCAGCTATCGGCCAAATATGACCGATAATCCAGCCGGACGGCCTCCGATTCTGTGTGAGATTCTTTCGTACACGCTTTGGATGGGCTAATCAAAACGCGAATAACTCAATAAATACTTGAAACAGCGATTTGAAGTGAGTATATTCACACACCTAATACCTTTATCGATTGCCAGAGACATATTTCATACATTTAATCGATGTTTATTGTGTTTGTGCGAGCCGGAAAAGAGAGGGCTTTTTCTATAATGGCCCTATTTATACTCACCTTTATATAGCGTATGGTACTGTACGAGACCAAGTGGGTGGGGTAATGGGATTTTTTTAATAGGCATTTTTTTTGGTGTCATAGGTCCGAGTCTTCCACCTGTGGGGCCAAGCGGTTCGTGTGAAGAAGAATTTTGAAATCTCTAATAAAAGAACGACCGTTTGACCTTTCGGCGGCCATCTTGGATGACATGACCATCCAATTTCGACAAAACATGCACTAGAGTGATCGCCTCTTTGATATATGACATGACCATATTCAGTCAAAAATAAAATTTTACCCCAATTTGATGCCCATTTTTGACCCCAGGGTCACCATTTTAACAACTTTGAAAGAGCATTGTACATCGATCATTCCTACCAAGTTTTGTCGAAATCCGGTTAGCGGTTTTTGAGAAGATTTTTGATGAATTTGTGCTATTTTTAGACGGAGGCCATCTTGGATTACGTAATGACGTCATTTTAACAATTTTGTAATCCCCCTACCATGACCATGACGTTTGGTGACTATAGGCCCAATGGTTACCGAGGAGAAGACGTTTGAAAATGTTCACGGACGACGACAACGGACGACGACGGACGACGATGGACACATTGCTCAGGTGAGATATAAGAGATATAATATAACAAAAAACTTTAACCAAAAAACTTAACCAAAAACTTTAACCGGACACACGTACGTACGTACGTACGTACGTACGTACGTACGTACGTACGTACCTACGTATGCCAAACTGCCGACTATATCGCGCTTTCCGCAAGCGGGTGCGACAAAAACTTCAACCAAAAACTCAAAGTAATTTGACCTTCACATTGGGCACAGGGGCCGCACGGGAGGGGGGTAGAATGAAAATATAGATGATGATAAACACTCATGTGAAGTTTCAAGGTAATGGGCAAAGCAGTTGCAGAAATATAGTATAACGAAAAACTTTAACCAAAAAACTTAACCAAAAACTTTAACCGGACACTAGCCAAAGTGCCGACTATATCGCGTTTTCCGCAAGCGGGCGCGACAAAAACTTTGAAGTAATTTGACCTTGACATTGGGCACAGGGGCCGCATGGGTGGGGAGTAGAATGAAAATATGGATGATGATAAACAGGCATGTGAAGGTTCAAGGTAATGGGCAAAGTAGGTGCATAGATATAGTACATGAAAAACTTTAACCAAAAACTTTAACCAAAAACGTCAAAGTAATTTGACGTTGACATTGGGCACAGGGGCCGCACGGGTGGGGGCTAGAATGAAAATATGGATGATGATAAACACCCATGTGACGTTTCAAGGTAATGGGCAAAGCAGTTGCAGAAATATAGTATAACGAAAAACTTTAACCAAAAACTTCAAAGTAATTTGACCTTGACATTGGGCACAGGGGCCGCACGGGAGGGGGGTAGAATGAAAACATAGATGATGATAAACACCCATGTGTAGTTTCAAGGTAATGGGCAAAGCAGTTGCAGAGATATAGTATAACGAAAAACTTTAACCAAAAAACTTAATCAACAAGAAATGCGTTTGTCGAACGCGGATGCCACCTGCAGCATATTTGAGAAACTGTGACAAAGTGGTTAACCGAAAAGTGTGACGGACGGACAGACAGACGGACAGACGGACGGTCCAAACACTATATGCCACCCGTTTCTTCGAAACCCGGTGGCATAAAAACTTAACCAAAAACTTCAAAGTAATTTGACCTTGACATTGGGCACAGGGGCCGCACGGGAGGGGGGTAAAATGAAAACATAGATGATGATAAACACCCATGTGTAGTTTCAAGGTAATGGGCAAAGCAGTTGCAGAGATATAGTATAATGAAAAACTTTAACCAAAAAACTTAACCAAAAAACGTAACCAAAAACTTTAACCAAAAAACTTAACCAAAAAACCAAAAACTTTAACCAAACTAGATGGCCGCGGCCTGCATGTCGCGCCTTGTGGCGAGGCATGGACACTAAAAAAAGAGATATAGTATAACGAAAAACTTTAACCAAAAACAAAGCAAAAACTTTAACCGGACCACACGTACGTACGTTCGCCAAAGTGCCGACTATATCGCGCTTTCCGCAAGCGGGCGCGACAAAAACCTTAACCAAAAACTTTAACCAAAAACATCAAAGTAATTTGACCTTGACATTGGGCACAGGGGCCGCACGGGAGGGGGGTAGAATGAAAATATAGATGATGATAAACACCCATGTGAAGTTTCAAGGTAATGGGCAAAGCAGTTGCTTTAGTATAACAAAAAACGTTAACCAAAAAACTTAACCAGAAAACTTAACCAAACTTTAACCAAACAAGAAACGAGGCAAAGCCACGAAGGCCAGGTTTTTTCCAAGCATAGACACTTGGATAACATAATTATACCCACTTTTTGTAGACTAGATGGCCGTGGCCTGCATGTCGCGCCTTGGGGCGAGGCATGGACACTAAAAAAATAGATATAGTAGATGGAAAAACTTTAATCAAAAAACTTTAACCGGACACACGGACGAACGGACAAACGGACGGACGTATGCCAAAATGCTGATGATATCGCGCTTTCCGCAAGCAGGTGTGACAATGATGATAAACACCCATGTGAAGTATCAATGTATTGGGTGAAGCAGTTGCAGAGATATAGTACACGAAAAAACTTTAACAAAAAATTCAAAGTAATTTGAACTTGACATAGGGCACAGGTTCGCGCTTTCCGCAAGCAGGTGCGACAATGATGATAAGCACCCATGTGAAGTATCAAGGTATTGGGTGAAGCAGTTGCAGAGATATAGTACACGAAAAAACTTTAACAAAAAAATTCAAAGTAATTTGACCTTGACATTGGGCACAGGATCGCGCTTTCCGCAAGCAGGTGCAACAATGATGATAAACACCCATGTGAAGTATCAAGGTATTGGGTGAAGCAGTTGCAGAGACATAGTACACGAAAAAACTTTAACAAAAAAAATTCAAAGTAATTTGACCTTGACATTGGGCACAGGGGCCGCACGGTTGGGGGTTAGAATGAAAATATGGATGATGATAAACACCTATGTGAAGTTTCAAGGTAATGGGCGAAGCAGTTGCAGAGATATAGTATAACGAAAAAGTTTTAACAAAAAACTCTAACCAGACGTACGTTAAAAAGTTAACGTTGAAAATGGCTAAGTCAATTACGTAGAAATAATAGGTGAACGTAAAAAAAAGTCGACTGCGCGGAAAAAATGGGTGAAGTTAAAAAAAAAGTAACATGTTGGATAGTGATATGTGGTGGGTACCCCTTGATTATGAAGCTGTGAAAGTTGGTGGTCCTAGGTGGTACAGTACGAAAGAAATGGACTTAAACACGAAAACTTAACATTGTAAAACGCGAAAACTTAACATTGAAAATGGGTAAGTCGATTACGCGGAAAAAATGGGTGAAGTTAAAAAAAAAGTAACATGTTGGATAGTGATATGTGGTGGGTACCCCTTGATTATGAAGCTGTGAAAGTTTGGTGGTCCTAGGTGGTACAGTAACAAAGAAATGGACTCAAACACGAAAACTTAACATTGATTGTGGACGCCGCCCGCCCGCCGCCCGCCCCCACTGCCCGCCCGCCCGGCTTTCGCCAATCCAATAGCCTGGATTTTTTTTCCAAAAAACCTGGCTAAAAACTTAAACCAAAAAACTTAACCAAAAATTTAACTAGTAGAACTGTAAATCATGCATTTGATCATTCTGAGCCATAGCTGTGTGCTATGTGATCATGAACAGATATTATCCCACAAGATAAATGACCAAGAAACTCAAATACAAGATCACAGATGTTTTCTTGTGTTCGGTTCAGAAAGGTTCCCCTGTAATTGGTAACTCAATATTTGACCAATATATCCATAAGTTATTGGATTATTTATATTGTACTTAATTTAGAAGTGAAATTCCAGCTTATTCTATTTCCATAAATATTTATTGATCAAGAATGTGTGTATATAAATCCAAAATATCGCCAAAGGTCAGCTTTATGGCATAAATTAGACTTCATATTGTCTAAAAGTATGTTATATTTATTGTTATTTACTCATTAATATGCTTAATAAAAATTCATGATGCATGTAATAAACTTATTGAACCTACTTACGAAGAAATTTGTTGTATATAATTCCACCATATTTGCCATTCGTGTATCACATAATGACCCGTAATCGCAAACACACAGCAGGCTAGCCATGTGTAAACTTCTTCCCCAAGGCGATAATAACTCCCTACTAGAGGTGTACCGCTTTGAGCTGGCGCGTTATTATTGTAAATATTATTGTAAACACGTGCTATTTTTAAATAGTTTAATTACGTCATATGTTGTAGACATGGTATTTGTATACCAGCGCAAACGCATTAACATTCAATAGAATTGCTAATAATAGTAACATAGTTTAGTGCTGTAGTGGGTAGATCTGATGTTTGGTGATCGAATGGTCGTGAGTTCGAATCCTGCCAAAGGCATACATTTTTCTCTCGCTTTTACTATTTTGGCGCCAGAGGTAATGCACACATCCCGAAACAGTCGTGCATTTACTTTTACACCACATTATAAAACACTTCACTTTGAACCTAATCATTGTGAAATGCATTCTGCACATTCATGTGTTATTGTGAAAGTCCACCTCGACTCACTACAAATGCAAATATGTTACAGAGAACACCATGTCGAAAAATAAACCTCTCACTTCAGATAATAAACAAATAAATAAATAAACGTGGATGCATGTGGTTCATAATTACCATGTCAATTGTTGTTACATGTAATAAAGATGCATTAAAAACAAACACAAAAACAATAATAAATATATAATGGTCAAAGTGAGGATCGAACGCATGCAGTGCAAAATCAATATCAAGTGCCACCGTTGGCCGCCAGTTTACCCACTGCTCCAGTATGAGAAACTGTTTTGTCAATCGCAATATATCGATTATGACTATAGCGACGCGCCATAATAAACAGGGAAATACCTACAGGAATTCCATGTTTATTTATACACCAATGTTTATATAAACAAAGCATGTAAACAACGCCATGTCAGGCTGGTATACTTATAGTGACCTGCACACAAGAAATGGGCCATAAACAATTCCCCCCAGCCAAATATTGACACTGTGGACCACCGTGGATATACGTAGGTACAGATAGTGTGCATTCACTGTTTATTGATTAGGTTTAACAATATACATAGGTACTACCTGAATACACGACATTCCAGCATAGCCCCATATCAGTGTATGCGCAGATGAATCAGGGGCTATGCTGGTCGCACATGTCATAAGGTATTGATGCGTGAATACTTGTCAATACTTTACAAAAATAGTAACAGAGTTAGTCGGCACCTAGCAACGAAAAACGACCATTACCGAGTGTTACCGAATGCGATCTGAATGTGCGCGACGCTTGATTTAGCATCTAAGATCTTACATCAAGCGCTTATGGGATTGAGATGATCTGTCCTCATTAATTATTCACAGAATGGCAGACGTGTGACGTCACTTTGAAAATGTACAACCAAACAATACCCGACAGGCAATATTTGACCGATATGAGATCGGTGCACGAGCGTAAATACAGAAAACACGTAAACTTCCTCTAATACACGTAGCCTCTTATGTTACGAGCCTGGCTATATTAAATCCCAAAATATACCAATTTACCATCAATCTATACTTACCGCACCCATTCATATCGATTGATTCCTTTTCTCTTGTTTCACACTATGCGTATTTCAACGTCATAGCGGACACCTGTCAAAAATTGATATTTCAGTTTCCGGGCTTGTTTTGTTTGCATAAAACTGGCAGAAATCAGTTGGAAAAAATGTTTGAAATTTATGTTCCTACTTATAACGCGCAGGGTGACTTCTGGATTAAAAATGGGGCTGAAAAAATGCGCGCAATACACGGCTAAATACGGTATGTAACATTTGACTTCCAAGTGTGACCATGACCTTTAACCATCACAGAACAGAATTGAATTCAGAAATGAGGAGCGCTGGGTTCCAATTTAGAGAGGTTCTACAACCTGAATTCCGGCCATTACCTCTCTGCGTGGGTGAACCATTTGGCTGGGGAACATTCCTTACACCTGCTGACTGATCATCTTGTTCTCTATTCAATAACGACTGACCAACTTCTGAAAACAGAGAAATAACGGCATTTATTCTATATCTATCTGTAGTAGTAGTACACCTATGACATCACAGGGTCATTAGGCATGCTCTTTACTCCTAACCTGGAGGTTGGGCCCACTCACCCTATGCGATTTCTATCGTTGGTATATTGTGAATACATGCCACATTCATTTTGCCAAGGAGCTCACACATCATTTACTTCATTTCCGGCGAAGAAAATTTTCATATGCCAGCATCAAACTTTTTCATTTCTAGACATTATTAATTCACCATTTCATGTAATTTATTCAACTATCATTTTGAAATTCTGGATTTCTTTCCCTTGATGGTTGTAAATTCTATGAAGTAACTTGTGTTGGAAAAATCCACTCGCCCTGTAGGACTAGTAGAACTGTAAATCATGCATTTGATCATTCTGAGCCATAGCTGTGTGCTATGTGATCATGAACAGACATTATCCCACAAGATAAATGACCAAGAAACTCATCAAATATAAGCTCACAGATGTTTTCTTGTGTTCGGTCCAGAAAGGTTCCCCTGTAATTGGTAACTCAATATTTGACCAATATATCCATAAGTTATTGGATTATTTATATTGTACTTAATTTAGAAGTGAAATTCAAGCTTATTCTATTTCCATAAATATTTATTGATTAAGAATTTGTGTATATAAATCCAAAATGGCCATCAACACATCACAATCTCGCTTCATTTGCCAAAACGGAGGAGATAATACAAGGCCCGTGGGTAAAATAATCCATCTGCACACCATGAAGAAGCACCATACCAAATATCAAGTGTGCAGCTATTACAGTTTAAAGGTTTTACTTATTACAAGGCAAAATTCTAAGTCTAAAAGCGGAGATAATCCATGATCCGGGGTTCAAATCACAAACAGAAATTCACTTTGTACATCTGCTAAAGAAGCTACATACAAAATATCAATTATCAAGTTAATAAAGTATACAAGTTTTGCTGGTTACACGGCATAATTGCGAAATTACAAAAAAAAAATTAAACAAGAAACGAGGCAAAGCCACGAAGGCCAGGTTTTTTCCAAGCATAGACACTTGGATAACATAATTATACCCACTTTTTTGTAGACTAGATGGCCGTGGCCTGCATGTCTGCCGCCTAGCGGAGGCATGGACACTTAAAAATAAAAAAATAGATATAGTAGATGGAAAAACTTTAACCAGAACAAACGACGGAAGGACGGACGTATTCCAAAATGGCCGACGATATCGTGCTTTCCGCAAGCGGGTGCGACAATGATGATAAAAACACCCATGTGAAGTAATCAATGGTAATGGGTGAAGCAGTTTGCACAGATATAGTACACGAAAAAACTTTAACAAAAAACAAAAAAAATTCCAAGTAATTTTGACCTTGACATTGGGCACAGGGGCCGCATGGTTGGGGGTTAGAATGAAACAAAATATGGATGATGTAAAACACCCATGTGAAGTTTCAAGGTAATGGGCGAAGCAGTTGCAGAGATATAGTACAACGAAAAAGTTTTTAACCAAAAAAACTTTAACCAGACGTACGTTAAAAAGTTAACGATTGAAAAATGGGTAAAGTCAATTACGTAGAAATAATAGGATGAAGGTAAAAAAAGTCGACTGCGCGGAAAAAATGGGTCAAGTTAAAAAAAAAGTAACATGTTGGATAGTGATATGTGGTGGGCACCCCTTGATTATGAAGCTGTGAAAGTTTGGTGGTCCTAGGTGGTACAGTACCAAAGAAAAAATGGACTTAAAACACGAAAAAACTTAACATTGTAAACGCGAAAACTTAACATTGAAAATGGCTAAGTCGACTGCGCGGAAAAAAAATGGAAAAAATGGGTGAAATTAAAAAAAAAGTAACATGTTGCCATAGTGATATGTGGTGGGCACCCCTTGATTATGAAGCTGTGAAAGTTTGGTGGTCCTAGGTGGTACAGTACCAAAGAAATGGACTTAAACACGAAAACTTAACATTGTAAACGCGAAAACTTAACATTGAAAATGGCTAAGTCGACTGCGCGGAAAAAATGGGTCAAGTTAAAAAAAAAGTAACATGTTGGATAGTGACATGTGGTGGGCACCCCTTGATTATGAAGCGGTGAAAGTTTGGTGGGTCCTAGGTGGTACAGTACCAAAGAAATGGACTTAAACACGAAAACTTAACAATTGTAAAAAATAAAGGCGAAAACTTAACATTGAAAATGGCTAAGTCGACTACGCGAAAAAATGGGTCAAGTTAAAAAAAAAAGTAAAATGTGGATAGTAATATGTGGTGGGCACCCTTTGATTATGAAGCAGTGAAAGTTTGGTGGTCCTAGGTGGTACAGTAAACAAAGAAATGGACTCAAACACGAAAACTTAACATTGAAAATGGCTAAGTCGACTACGCGGAAAAAATGGGTCAAGTTAAAAAAAAAGTAACATGTTGGATAGTGATATGTGGTGGGCACCCTTTGATTATGAAGTTGTGAAAGTTTGGTGGTCCTAGGTGGTACAGTAACCAAAGAAATGGACTCAAACACGAAAACTTAACATTGATTGTGGACGCCGCCCGCCGCCCGCCCGCCAGCCGCCCGCCGCCCGCCGCCCGCCGCCCGCCCGCCGGCTTTCGCCAAATCCAATAGCCTGGATTTTTTTCTTTTTTTTTTTTCAAAAAACCTGGCTAAAAATGGGGAGATAATCCATGACCCCGGGATAAAATAGTCTAGAAAGTCGAAAAAAACTGACAGATGCTCCCTGATGTAAATATAACTTTTAACATTGAGACAAGTTCAGCAAATGAGTAAAATCAAAGGGCAATAACACTGAAACTGGTCATGTGACATATAAAGCTCAAGAACTCATCCGAGATCCCGATATCAATATAGGTATTGTAAGGCCACCTACACCCTGGTTGCAGCGCAGGTAGGTAAGCAAATGAGTAAAATCAAAGGGCAATAACACTGAAACTGGTCATGTGACATATAAAGCTCAAGAACTCATCCGAGATCCCGATATCAATATAGGTATTGTAAGGCCACCTACACCCTGGTTGCAGCGCAGGTAGGTAACAGTAAATAACAACAATTCTAACACTCAATAAGTCATGTTTAATCACTTTACTAGGTAATCAGGTACCAGTGTTACACGGAGTGTACCTTCTAGGCTCTAGTTAGGCTTTACTTAACAATAGTATCAATATGTCAGGATTCCGATTAAATGCACTGTAAGAAACGTTATAGAAGAGTAGGTATTAGATGCAACAATAGACGATGGTTATTATATGGAGTAGCAGTGTGACGGGAAGCGATTCCTTGACAGTTCAAACCAACAATAAAAGTATGTTTACATTAGTGATGGCGTAGCAATGGTGTCCGTAGCAGTAGACGAAAGGTACTTCGTATCAAACTCGAATAATAACTACGTTCAACACCGCAGTGATAAGTATAATTGTAGATAGGTTATAGATATATCATTATGTCCACAAGACGTAATTAGTTATGAAATAATTGGTGATGTTGAGTTTTGGTTCTGTCGAGTAATGGTTCTAACATTAGGAGAGCGGTTGGATTCGCTTGGCTCGACTGCCAATCGCACTTGTGTTTATAACATACTGCGCAAGATGCGGCCAGTCGCACAGATGCGATAACCAATCAGATCGTCAGTCGCATTTGCGACCGATTTCATAAGAAAAGTGGCATAACCGTGTTTCTTATGAAATCAGTAAACTTGGTTAATATAAAATATTAAATCATTACTCATGACAGACCGTCTACGTAACATTTGACTTCCAAGTGTGACCATGACCTTTAACCATCCACACAGAGCAGAATTGATTCAGAAAATGAGGAGCGCTGGGTTCCAATTTAGAGAGGTTCTAACAACCTGAATTTCCGGCCATTACCTCTCTGAGTGGGTGAACCATTTGGCTGGGGAACATTCCTTGCACCTGCTGACTGATTCATCTTGTTCTCTATTCAATAATGACTGAGCAACTTCTGAAAACAGAAAAATAACGGCATTTATTCTATATCTATCTGTAGTAGTAGTACACCTATGACATCACAGGGTCATTAGGCATGCTCTTTACTCCTAACCTGGAGGTTGGGCCCCACTCCACCCTATGCGATTTCTAATCGTTGGTTATTTTTGTGAATACATGCCACATTCATTTTGCCAAGGAGCTCACACATCGTTTACTTCATTTCAGAGGCGAAGAAAATCTTCATATGCCAGCGTCAAACTTTTTCATTTCTAGACATTATTAATTTTCACCATTTCATGTAAATTTATTCAACTATCATTTTTGAAATTTTGGATTTCTTTCCCTTGATGGTTGTAAATTCTATGAAGTAACTTGTGTTATGGAAAAATCCACTCGCCCTGTAGAACTAAGTAAGAAACTGTAAATCATGCATTTGAAATCATTCTGAGCCATAGCTGTGTGCTATGAGATCATGAACAGATATTATCCCACAAATAAATGACCAAGAAACCTCATCAATACAAGATCACAGATGTTTTCTTGTGTTCGAGTTCGGAAAGGTTCCCCTGTAATTGGTAACTCAATATTTGACCAATATATCCATAAGTTATTGGATTATTTTAAAATTGTACTTAATTAGAAGTGAAATTCAAGCTTATTCTATTTCCATAAATATTTATTGATTAAGAATTTGTGTATATAAATCCAAAATGGCCATCAACACATCACAATCTCGCTTCATTTTGCCCACAAACAGGAAATTCACTGTGTACATCTGCTAAAGAAACTACATACAAAATATCAATTATCAAGTTAATAAAGTAATCAAGTTTTGCTGGTTACACGGCATAATTGTGAAATTACAAAAAAAATCCAAAATGGGGAGATAATCCATGACCCTGGGATAAAATAGTCTAGAAAGTCGAAAAAACTGACAGATGCTCCCTGATGCAAACATAACTTTTAACATTGAGACAAGTTTAGCAAATGTGTAAAATCAAAGGGCAATAACTCTTAAACTGGTCATGTGACATATAAAGCTTAAGAACTCATCCGAGATCCCGAGATATCAATCAATATAGGTATTGTAAGGCCACCTACACCCTGGTTGCAGCGCAGGTAGGTAACAGTAAATAACAACAATTCTAACACTCAATAAGTCATGTTTAATCACTTTACTAGGTAATCAGGTACCAAGTGTTACACGGAGTGTACCTTCTAGGCTCTAGTTAGGCTTTACATTAACAATAGTATCAATATGTCAGGATTCCGATTAAATGCACTGTAAGAAAAACGTTATAGAGGAGTAGGTATAGTGCAACAATAGACGATGGTTATTATATGGAGTAGCAGTGTGACGGGAAGCGATTCCTTGACAGTTCAAAATTAACAACCAACAAAAGTATGTTTACATTAGTGATGGCGTAGCAATTGTGTCGTAGCAGTAGACGAAAGGTACTTCGTATCAAACTCGAATGTACTACGTTTCACCGCAGTGATAAGTATAATTGTAGATAGGTATGATATATATCTTATGTCCACAAGACGTAATTAGTTTATGAAATAATTGGTGATGTTGATTTTGTTTTGGTTCTGTCGAGTAATGGTTTCTACATTAGGAAAGAGCGGTGGATTCGCTTGGCTCGACTGCCAATCGCACTTGTGTTTATAACATCTGCGCAAGATGCGGCCAGTCGCACAGATGCGATAACCAATCAGATCGTCATAGTCGCATTTGCGACCGATTTCATAAGAAAAAGTGGGCATAACCGGTTTCTTATGAAATCAGTAAACTTGGTTTAATATAAAATATTAAATCATTACTCATGACAGACCGTCTACGTAACATTTGACTTCCAAGTGTGACCATGACCTTTAACCATCACAGAGCAGAATTGAATTCAGAAATGAGCGCTGGGTTCCAATTTAGAGAGGTTCTACAACCTGAATTCCGGCCATTAACCTCTCTGCGTGGGTGGAACCATTGGCTGGGGAACATTCCTTGCACCTGCTGACTGATCATCTTGTTCTCTATTCAATAAATGACTGAGCAACTTCTGAAAACAGAAAAATAACGGCATTTATTCTATATCTATCTGTAGTAGTAGTACACCTATGACATCACAGGGTCATTAGGCATGTCCTTTACTCCTAACCTGGAGGTTGGGCCCACTCACCCTATGGCGATTTCTATCGTTGGTATGTTGTGGAATTACATGCCACATTCATTTTGCCAAGGAGCTCACACATCGTTTACTTCAGTTTCAGGCGAAGAAAATCTTCATATGCCAGCGTCAAACTTTTTCATTTCTAGACATTATTAATTCACCATTTCATGTAATTTATTCAACTATCATTTTGAAATTTTGGATTTCCTTTCTTTCCCTTGATGGTTGTAAATTCTAATGAAGTAACTTGTGTTGGAAAAATCCACTCGCCCTGTAGAACTAGTAGAACTGTAAATCATGCATTTGATCATTCTGAGCCATAGCTGTGTGCTATGAGATCATGAACAGATATTATCCCACAAGATAAATGACCAAGAAACTCATCAATACAAGATCACAGATGTTTTCTTGTGTTTCGGATTCGGAAAGGTTCCCCTGTAATTGGTAACTCAATATTTGACCAATATATCCATAAGTTATTGATTATTTAAATTGTACTTAATTTGTTTAGAAGTGAAATTCAAGCTTATTCTATTTCCAATAAATATTTATTGATTAAGAATTTGTGTATATAAATCCAAAATGGCCATCAACACATCACAATCTCGCTTCATTTGCCCACAAACAGAAAATTCACTGTGTACATCTGCTAAAGAAGCTACATACAAAATATCAATTATCAAGTTAATAAAAAGTATACAAGTTTTGCTGGTTACACGGCATAAATTGTGAAATTAACAAAAAAAAAATAAAATGGGAGATAATCCATGACCCCGGGATAAAATAGTCTAGAAAGAAAACGAAAAAACTGACAGATGCTCACCCTGATGCAAACATAACTTTTAACATTGAGACAAGTTTAGCAAATGTGTAAAATCAAAGGGCAATAACTCTTAAACTGGTCATGTGACATATAAAGCCTTAAGAACTCATCCGAGATCCCGAGATATCATCAATATAGGTATTGTTAAGGCCACCTACACCCTGGTTGCAGCGCAGGTAGGTAACAGTAAATAACAACAAATTCTAACACTCAATAAGTCATGTTTTAATCACTTTACTAGGTAATCAGGTACCAGTGTAACACGGAGTGTACCTTCTAGGCTCTAGTTAGGCTTTAACTTAACAATAGTATCAATATGTCAGGATTCCGATTAAATGCACTGTAAGAAACGTTATAGAGAGTAGGTATTAGTGCAACAATTAGACGATGGTTATTATATGGAGTAGCAGTGTGACGGGAAGCGATTCCTTGACAGTTCAAACCAACAATAAAAGTATGTTTACATTAGTGATGGCGTAGCAATTGTGTCGTAGCAGTAGACGAAAGGTACTTCGTATCAAACTCGTAATGTACTACGTTTCACACCGCAGTGATAAGTATAATTGTAGATAGGTATGATATATATCTTATGTCCACAAGACGTAATTAGTTATGAAATAATTGGTGATGTTGAGTTTTGGTTCTGTCGAGTAATGGTTCTACATTAGGAGAGCGGTGGATTCGCTTGGCTCGACTGCCAATCGCACTTGTGTTTATAACATACTGCGCAAGATGCGGCCAGTCGCACAGATGCGATAACCAATCAGATCGTCAGTCGCATTTGCGACCGATTTCATAAGAAAAGTGGCATAACCGTGTTTCTTATGAAATCAGTAAACTTGGTTAATATATAAATCACTTACTCATAGACAGACCGTCTACGTAACATTTGACTTCCAATGTGACCATGACCTTTAACCAATCACAGAGCAGAAATTGAATTCAGAAATGAGGAGCGCTGGGTTCCAATTTTAGAGAGGTTCTACAACCTGAATTCCGGCCATTACCTCTCTGCGTGGTGAACCATTATTTGGCTGGGAACATTCCTTGCACCTGCTGACTGATCATCTTGTTCTCTAATTCAATAACGACTGAGCAACTTCTGAAAACAGAAAAATAACGGCATTTATTCTATATCTATCTGTAGTAGTAGTACACCTATGACATCACAGGGTCATTAGGCATGCTCTTTACTACTCCTAACCTGGAGGTTGGGCCCACTCACCCTATGCGATTTCTATCGTTGGTATGTTGTGAATACATGCCACATTCATTTTGCCAAGGAGCTCACACATCGTTTACTTCATTTCAGGCGAAGAAAATCTTCATATGCCAGCGTCAAACTTTTTCATTTCTAGACATATTATTTCACCATTTCATGTAATTCATCAACTATCATTTTGAAATTTGGATTTCTTTCCCTTGATGGTTTATGTAAATTCTATGAAGTAACTTGTGTTGGAAAAAATCCACTCGCCCTGTAGAACTAGTAGAAACTGTAAATCAGCATTGATCATCTGAGCCATAGCTGTGTTGCTATGAGATCATGAAACAGATATTAACCACGAATAAATGACCAAGAAACTCATCAATACAAGATCACAGATTGTTTTTCTTGTGTTCGTTTCGGAAAGGTTCCCCTGTAATTGTAACTCAATATTTGACCAAAATATCCATAATTATTGATATTTAAATGTACTTAATTAGAATGAAATTCAAGCTTCATTCTATTTCCATAAATATTTTATTGATTAAGAATTATTGTGTATATAAATCCAAAATGGCCATCAACACATCACATCCTCGCTTCATTTGCCCACAAACAGAAATTCACTGTGTACATCTGCTAAAGAAAGCTACATACAAAAATATCAATTATCAATTTTAATAAAAGTATAACAAGTTTTGCAGGTTACACGGCATAATTTGTGAAATTTACAAAAAAAAATAAAAAAAAATGGGGAGATAATCCATGACCCCGGGATAAAATAGTCTAGAAAGATGAAAAAACTGACAGAAGCTCCCTGATGCCAAACATAACTGTTTAAACATTGAGACAAGTTTTTAGCAAATGTGTAAAATCAAAGGGCAATAACTCTTAAACTGGTCATGTGACATATAAAGCTTAAGAACTCATCCGAGATCCCGAGATATCATCAATATAGGTATTGTAAGGCCACCTACACCCTGGTTGCAGCGCAGGTAGGTAACAGTAAATAACAACAATTCTAACACTCAATAAGTCATGTTTAATCACTTTACTAGGTAATCAGGTACCAGTGTTACACGGAGTGTACCTTCTAGGCTCTAGTTAGGCTTTACTTAACAATAGTATCAATATGTCAGGATTCCGATTAAATGCACTGTAAGAAACGTTATAGAGAGTAGGTATTAGTGCAACAATAGACGATGGTTATTATATGGAGTAGCAGTGTGACAGGAAGCGATTCCTTGACAGTTCAAACCAACAATAAAAGTATGTTTACATTAGTGATGGCGTAGCAATGGTGTCGTAGCAGTAGACGAAAGGTACTTCGTATCAAACTCGTAATGTACTACGTTCACCGCAGTGATAAGTATAATTGTAGATAGGTATGATATATATCTTATGTCCACAAGACGTAATTAGTTATGAAATAATTGGTGATGTTGAGTTTTGGTTCTGTCGAGTAATGGTTCTACATTAGGAGAGCGGTGGATTCGCTTGGCTCGACTGCCAATCGCACTTGTGTTTATAACATACTGCGCAAGATGCGGCCAGTCGCACAGATGCGATAACCAATCAGATCGTCAGTCGCATTTGCGACCGATTTCATAAGAAAAGTGGCATAACCGTGTTTCTTATGAAATCAGTAAACTTGGTTAATATAAAATATTAAATCATTACTCATGACAGACCGTCTACGTAACATTTGACTTCCAAGTGTGACCATGACCTTTAACCATCACAGAGCAGAATTGAATTCAGAAATGAGGAGCGCTGGGTTCCAATTTAGAGAGGTTCTACAACCTGAATTCCGGCCATTACCTCTCTGCGTGGGTGAACCATTTGGCTGGGGAACATTACTTGCACCTGCTGACTGATCATCTTGTTCTCTATTCAATAATGACTGAGCAACTTCTGAAAACAGAAAAATAACGGCATTTATTCTATATCTATCTGTAGTAGTAGTACACCTATGACATCACAGGGTCATTAGGCATGCTCTTTACTCCTAACCTGGAGGTTGGGCCCACTCACCCTATGCGATTTCTATCGTTGGTATGTTGTGAATACATGCCACATTCATTTTGCCAAGGAGCTCACACATCGTTTACTTCATTTCAGGCGAAGAAAATCTTCATATGCCAGCGTCAAACTTTTTCATTTCTAGACATTATTAATTCACCATTTCATGTAATTTATTCAACTATCATTTTGAAATTTTGGATTTCTTTCCCTTGATGGTTGTAAATTCTATGAAGTAACTTGTGTTGGAAAAATCCACTCGCCCTGTAGAACTAGTAGAACTGTAAATCATGCATTTGATCATTCTGAGCCATAGCTGTGTGCTATGAGATCATGAACAGATATTATCCCACAAGATAAATGACCAAGAAACTCATCAATACAAGATCACAGATGTTTTCTTGTGTTCGGTTCGGAAAGGTTCCCCTGTAATTGGTAACTCAATATTTGACCAATATATCCATAAGTTATTGGATTATTTAAATTGTACTTAATTTAGAAGTGAAATTCAAGCTTATTCTATTTCCATAAATATTTATTGATTAAGAATTTGTGTATATAAATCCAAAATGGCCATCAACACATCACAATCTCGCTTCATTTGCCCACAAACAGAAATTCACTGTGTACATCTGCTAAAGAAGCTACATACAAAATATCAATTATCAAGTTAATAAAGTATACAAGTTTTGCTGGTTACACGGCATAATTGTGAAATTACAAAAAAAAATAAAATGGGGAGATAATCCATGACCCCGGGATAAAATAGTCTAGAAAGACGAAAAAACTGACAGATGCTCCCTGATGCAAACATAACTTTTAACATTGAGACAAGTTTAGCAAATGTGTAAAATCAAAGGGCAATAACTCTTAAACTGGTCATGTGACATATAAAGCTTAAGAACTCATCCGAGATCCCGAGATATCATCAATATAGGTATTGTAAGGCCACCTACACCCTGGTTGCAGCGCAGGTAGGTAACAGTAAATAACAACAATTCTAACACTCAATAAGTCATGTTTAATCACTTTACTAGGTAATCAGGTACCAGTGTTACACGGAGTGTACCTTCTAGGCTCTAGTTAGGCTTTACTTAACAATAGTATCAATATGTCAGGATTCCGATTAAATGCACTGTAAGAAACGTTATAGAGAGTAGGTATTAGTGCAACAATAGACGATGGTTATTATATGGAGTAGCAGTGTGACGGGAAGCGATTCCTTGACAGTTCAAACCAACAATAAAAGTATGTTTACATTAGTGATGGCGTAGCAATGGTGTCGTAGCAGTAGACGAAAGGTACTTCGTATCAAACTCGTAATGTACTACGTTCACCGCAGTGATAAGTATAATTGTAGATAGGTATGATATATATCTTATGTCCACAAGACGTAATTAGTTATGAAATAATTGGTGATGTCGAGTTTTGGTTCTGTCGAGTAATGGTTCTACATTAGGAGAGCGGTGGATTCGCTTGGCTTGACTGCCAATCGCACTTGTATTTATAACATTCTGCGCAAGATGCGGCCAGTCGCACAGATGCGATAACCAATCAGATCGTCAGTCGCATTTGCGACCGATTTCATAAGAAAAGTGGCATAACCGTGTTTCTTATGAAATCAGTAAACTTGGTTAATATAAAATATTAAATCATTACTCATGACAGACCGTCTACGTAACATTTGACTTCCAAGTGTGACCATGACCTTTAACCATCACAGAGCAGAATTGAATTCAGAAATGAGGAGAGCTGGGTTCCAATTTAGAGAGGTTAATTATACATGTAGTTTATACACTATATTGGAGACTGTCATGCAGTTCTCCCAGTTTTGACAGATGTGGTTTTGTGGTGGCAGGCCTGATCTACATGTAGGTCAGTGTCCCATCTAGCGAGAGTGCATGATCATTTTAGATATGCTAATTTGGACAATGAAATTATTGGTAAATTATATAGTTCAAAGGTCGCGGGAGCAGGGAGTGACATCCACTGTCCCGGGAATTCTGTTTTGCACAATGCGTAGTCGGCGTGGATGTTTCTGAGGATTCTTGACATAATTATATAATAGCGACTGGCTGGAATACTTCTGACTTGGATAATTACTCATTATTAGATTTATCATTATAATATAGACCATGTGATCCAGGAATTATTATTATTGTGAATGCTCAATGGATATCGTTGTAATTTAATGATCGAGAATTATTTGATTTATGCCGTGTGAAAGGCTTAGACATCCAGATTTCATATCTACTAGACGACAAAAGTGTTGCCCGTTTCTACGGATTATATTCCTTTGTTGCAACATTTCACGCATTTAATTGGAACAAAGTGCGTAAAATTTGCCACAAAAATGGATGTGCGAACCAGTTCGAACAGTCGGAAGCTCAAATCTGTGGACGTCACATTGAATCGGGTTGAGATTCCGCAATCTAATATCTCGGCGGAGGTAGATCCACCTTACAACATGTCACTTCCCGAAAACTGGAGCGTGCAGAAGTTAAAATTTGAACTACGGCAACTGGGAATATCCCCAGGCCTTCGACAGAAAAAATGTTGGTTAGTTCACCTATATCGGTCGGCGACATCAAATTCAAGATCAACAAGCAGTGCGGTTATATCAACAGCCATAATCTCTAACCAGCGCGCTGCGGTTATATCAACAGATGACGTCATTGTGCAGTCGGTTGCGCAGACATCGCACAGAGGCAGTAACCATGGTCGCGGTGTCGCTTTATCTGAGCATGCGCAATCACACACAGTACAGCGCAGTGAAACCGAAACTAGACTTCGGGAATCTCCGGGCGACAACAACATCGCAGATCTGCATGCAGTGTGTCTGCTTTACAGCAGACCGTCGCGAAACTTACCGATAACATGGATATACTTATACAGCAAAATGTGCAAACTAATTCGACATCCGCTCACATTCATTCTCATGTCGCACCTGAGTTACCATCCGTGTCTGGCCAGCCAGTGTTAGCAGGTGCGTCATTCATGGAAGGTAACTTATTCACGAACAGTACTAACAACAACAACAATGTCAGTTCCATAAACTTAGAAAATGCTCGGTCCACATACGGATACTCTGCTGAGGCATTGCCTTTCGTAGAAACAGTTCATCCTAGTGTCAAACGAAACATTCAGGAAGGTAAAGACGTGAATTTGGCCTCATTGTTGATACCTTATTACAATTGTCAGTCAGACTCGGTACCCGGTGGTAACCAGAAACCGGACGTTCGCTTAAACACAGAATTAAGTTTGCCACAATTCATTCAGGCATTCGCCGTCTATAAAAACATCATGTGCCAGGTGCATCCTAATAGGCGACCAGAATTAGATCTGTATGAGCGTGATATCATTGACATGGCATCCAGGTATGGGGGTCGTGGCTTTTATGAGTACCACATATCTTTCTCGGCACAGGCTGTGGCACATCTCCGCTTCCATGGCGTGAAAATAGACTGGTCAGTTAGAAATAATAGGTTGTTTTGTTCCATATTTTCAAATTACAAGGCTAATTGTTGCTCCGAGTGTGGTAGCACACTGCACATGTCGCAGTTCTGTCCGTCACAAACTTATGCTGTCTCTGGTTGTACAATGGAACCGTACAATAAGGCCAGTAGTTACCACGACTGCTGGTAGTTTTGCCAACCGTGCAAATTCCACCAAAGATCTTTTGCGTCGCACACGAGTGATTCACAATGGAAACGAGATTTGTAACAATTTTAACACTATGCGTGGTTGCCATGCGTCTCAATGCAGACATGTGCATTTGTGTTTAGTATGTAAACAGAGTGATCACTCTAAAATGAATTGTCAGAATTCAAAAAACTGGCGGGCCACGGACAGAAAATACCAAGCCCGAGATAGTGCCTAGGAACAGCCCTATAAATGTTATAAAATCGAGGTTTGAGTTGCAGCATCATCCGGATAAGAACTTCATTAACTATTTAATAGACAGATTTTCAGAGGGATTTGAGACTGGTTTTAAGCATTTACCTGCATTACCGTATGAGTGTAACAACTTGTTATCTGCAATTAAACAGCCTGACATTACTTCACAGTTGCTTCAGTCAGAATTAGTTAAAAGGATATTTGATCGGCCCTTTTGATAGCATTCCATATCCACATTATCATATCAGCCCAATTGGCATTGCTGAGGGGAAGTACTCTGGGAAAAAGAGGTTAATTGTGGACTTCTCAGCACCTCATTATAATTTATTACATCCCAGTTTAAATGACCTTATTGATAGGTACGAATACTCCTTGACATATGTCACCATTGACCATGCGATTAGAATAACTCAGCGATTGGGAAAGGGGAGTAGATATTGTAAAGCTGACATTCAAGATGCCTTTAAACAGGTTCCTGTCAAGAGCGAGTTGTGGCCCTTTCAGGGTATCAAGTGGAACGATAAATATTACTTCTACACCAGACTAGTGTTTAGCAGTCGATCTAGTCCTAACATTTTTTGTTGGATCCTGCAAAACAATTATGGAATCAGTCAGTGTTTTCATTTGCTGGACGATTTTCTCACAATCAATTCTTCATGCGATGATGCCATGCCGATCATACTATGTATATTTTGTGGTTGGTATTTGAGAAACTTGGTGTACCGTTATCACCCACAAAAACTATGGGGCCAGTTACGGTTATTGAGTACTTAGGAATTATATTAGACAGTGTGAAGATGGAGGCACGGTTGCCGCTAGAGAAAGTGCAGAGAATCGCGAATTTGTTACAAACATTCTCAAAAAGGAAATTCTGTACAAATAGGGAATTATTAAGCCTTCTAGGACATCTCAATTTTGCATGCCGCGTGATTTATCCAGGTCGTGAATTTGTGTCATACTTCTTCTGTCAGTAAATTGCACCATTATGTTAAAATCACGACAGACTGTAGATTAGACATTAGTATGTGGTCTAAATTTCTTCATGAATGGAACGGTATTTCAATGTTCATGAATGATGAACTTACAATGGCTGATGATATGCAGTTTTTCACGGATGCTACACCTCGAGCATATGCAGGGTATTATTGTGGGAAGTGGTTTCAAGGGGAATTTCCTGCTTTTATTTCATCAGAAGTCGTGGCATCTATGGCTCTGTATGAACTCTATCCGATAGTCATGGCAGACGTGTTGTGGGGTGAGAAATGGACAAAGAAGAGAATTGTGGTGAATTGTGACAATTCAGCCACTGTGGACATCATCAATAAGGGTCGATCTAAGATTCCATTCATTCAAAATTTTGTTCGTAGGTTGATCTGGTGCGCGGCAAAAGGTCAGTTTGTTATTATCGCAAGACATATAGCCGGTAAATCAAATGTTATTGCTGACGCGTTATCACGTTTTAACATGTTGCAATTCAGACGTCTGGCACCAGAGGCAGACACTGTTCCAGAGCGGTGCCTTTCGGTTTCCAAGCTGCAGCTGAATTAGACCTGGAAGTCACAAATCTTTGGTCAGCATCTATTGCTCCAAATACTAAATCAGCCTATCAGACAGGCATGCAGTGTTTCACGCAGTTTCTAACAATGTCAGGTTGTATTACGCGTCCAGGTACGTTACCCATTCTAACGGAGGATGTTCTCATTTTTATTTATTTTGTGACATTCTGTTACAAGTCACTGCAGCTGCAGCTGGCTACTATTAAACTATATCTGGCAGGTATTCGTTTTCACTATCTGCAAGCAGGCATGAGCAATCCTATGTCTTCCATGGATAGACTACAATGTGTTCTACGTGGTGTTAAACGTAGTCAAGGTCCGATGACGAGGTTGAGACTGCCTATAACTTTTTCAATTCTGAAGCAGAATGTGTTCATTAGCCTATTTCGGCTTTCTTCGCTGCGGTGAGTTCACTGTTAAAGCTCGGAATGATGATGTTTATTCATATTTGAAATGTCAGGATGTGTCATTTTTAACAGATCATTCTATGTTTTGTCTTACACTACCTACTTCCAAGACTGATCTGTTCAGTGTAGGCGTTGATATACCAATATACAGAAATAACTCCATTAATTGCTGTCCAGTGTATTTGATGGAACAATATTTGTGTCTCCGCAGAGAGCAGCTTACATCTACTGCGTTTTGTTATGATATCTCGCCACTATTCATAGATGTGGACGGCAAACCGTTCACTAGGACGAAGTTTCTTTATTATGTGAAGCAAGTTTTATGCAGACTCGGTTATGACGAGAATAAATATAGTGGCCATTCATTTCGGATTGGTGCTGCAAGCAGTGCAGCAGAAGCTAACATTGAAGATCACATGATACAAACTCTCGGTCGATGGTCTTCATCATGCTATACCAGGTACATCAGAGTTGCACGCAGTGCTATACAAGCTGCACAGGCCCGGATGTGTCATTGACTTCGTACAAGGTAAACAATACTGTGGATGTGATAGTTCGTGCACTTTATTTAACAGCAGGTTACACACAGATGTTATATTTGTCTACATGTTCTTGTTGGGTACAAACTATTAAGTTTGTTACGAGTACACGCATACCTAATTAATTTCTCCTCTTGGGGGCACGCATTGCTATTTTTAGTTTAAAAATATCAATTCGTTTTGGACTATTTTGCCCCCTTTTCGATAAATTAATTCATATGTACATTTATGTGCGGCATCAGTTAAAACATTTGCCAGACTTGTTGATACATCATTCACTCGCCTGAAGCGACTCGTCCCAGTACGTACGCTCGACACGACATTCTGTATGCTCGTCTCACCTCATTATCGGCTCGCCAGTCGGTACACTCGACTGCCCTGGACGACCCACCTCTCTATAGCCCGAGTACGTTCGACTCGCCAGTCGGTTACGCTCGACTACCCTGCACCACTTTCCTCAATATAGTCGGTACGCTCGACTCGCCAGTCGGTACGCTCGACTAATTTCGACGACTCACCTCTTTATAGTCGGTACGCTCGACTCGCCAGTCGGTACGCTCGACTCGCATTCGAGTTGTTAACTCAACTCAGATCTTTCTAGTCGTCCACTTGATGCACATCCTAGTTGTTAACTCAACTCAGCTCTTTCTAGTCGTATGCTCGACTCACCTCTTTCTAGTCTTTCACTCAACTCGTCACCCTCTAGTCGTTTCACGCGAGTTATTAGCTCTACACATTCACTCCGCCATAGTCGTGCAAGAGGATAGCTACTGCATACGTCTCACCTCTTGCTCAGAGAAATCTGGTCTGGCACATGCGAGTCTGATGAAGCACAACACCAAATAGCAGGTAGCCCCCAATGAGGAGACAAATATGTTAGATATGTGGTCATGTAATATATATGATAGTACCGGTGTCACAGGAAATTCTCCCCCCTGGAAATCTTCCCCCCCGCGGGGGAAGATTTCCAGGGTTGAGCCTGGAAATATTCCCCACCAACCATCTACCATATGCATAGCGGATGTGAATGTCTCTTTGTAGACAAGAATAACCCCCCCTCCCTCATGATGAAATAATGTATGTTGGTGTAGAACAGATAGCATTTGGCATGTATTGAGGGAGGTGGGGGGAGATTTTCCTAGGAAATATTCTCCCCCCCCCCCCCCCCCCCCCCCCCCCCCCCCTCCCCCAACCATCTACCATATGCATAGCGGATGTAAATGTCTCTTTGTAGACAAGAATACCCCCCCTCCCTCATGATGAAATAATGTATGTTGGTGTAGAACAGATAGCATTTGGCATGTATTGAGGGAGGGTGGGGGGAGATTTTCCTAGGAAATATCCCCCCCACAACCATCTACCATATGCATAGCGGATGTGAATGTCTCTGTGTAGACAAGAATAACCCACGATTGGGGGAGTATTTCTGATGAAATAATGTATGTTGGTGTAGAACAGATAGCATGTGGCATGTATTGTGGGGGGGGGGGGGGGAGATTTTCCTAGGAAAATATTCCCCCCCCCCCTAAACATCCACCATATGCATAGCGGATGTGAATGTCTCTTTGTAGACAAGAATACCCCCCCCCCCCTCCCACCCTCCCTCATGATGACATAATGTATGTTGGTGTAGAATAGATAGCATTTGGCATGTATTGAGGGAGGGGGGGGGGTAGATTTTCCTAGGAAATATCCCCCCCAAACCATCTACCATATGCATAGCGGATGTGAATGTCTCTTTGCAGACAAGAATAAGCCCCCCTCCCTCATGATGAAATAATGTATGTTGGTGTAGAACAGATAGCATTTGGCATGTATTGAGGGAGGGGTGTGGAGATTTTCCTAGGAAAATATCCCACCCCCCAACCATCTACCATATGCATAGCGGATGTGAATGTCTCTTTGTAGACAAGAATAACCCCCCATCCCTCATGATGAAATAATGTATGTTGGTGTAGAACAGATAGCATTTGGCATGTATTGAGGGAGGGGGGGGGGGATATTTCCTAGGAAAATCTCCACCCCCACCTCTCTCCCTCAATACATGCCAAATGCTGTCTGTTCTACACCAACATACATTATTTTGTTTCATCAGAAATACTCCCCCAATCGTGGGCAATTCTTGTCTACAAAGAGACTCCATATCCACTATGCATATGGTAGATGGTGGCGGGGAGGAATATTTTGCAGGAAAATCTCTCCCCCCCACCTCACCAATACATGCCACATGCTATCTCTTCACCAACTTTCATTTCATTTCATCAGAAATACTCCCCCAATTACCTGCTATTCTTCTCCTTCTCTACAAAGAGACATTCACATCCACTTTGCATATGGTTAAGATGGGGGGGGGGGGATCCCCCCCCCCCCCCCAATACATGGCACATGCTGTCTGTTCTACACCAACATACATTATTTTGTTTCTTCAGAAATACTCCCCCATTCCGAAATACTCCAATCGTGGGCTGTTCTTGTCTACAAAGAGACGTCCATATCCACTATGCATATGGTAGGTGGTGGCGGGGGGGAATATTTCCTTTTCCTAGGAAAATCTCACCCCCCCACCCATCCCACCCCACCAATTCATGCCACATGCTTGCTGTTCGATACAGATATACTGTTTTTATTTTCTAGACCCAACCCCACCCAACAACCTGACTCCAGTATACCCCCCCACAACTCGTTGCGGGGGCATAACAATGCATATGAAAATACATTAAAAGTTTTGTGGACAGTGTCTGTGAAGATGGTGATGGGGGGGGGGGGGGGGGAATTTCCAGGGGGGGGGGGGGGGGAGAGAATTTCCAGGCGGGGGGGAATATTTCCTGGTACTCCGGTACTATGTTAGCTTAATAAGATATTTCATGTTTTCTATATACAGTTGCATGATGTGGGATTGGTGGGTCAGAGGGATGGAGTGGGGTTATTGAGTATTTCAGATAACTGATAAAGGAAGGACAAGGCAAGTTACAGCATAATGATGATCTTCCTGCAAGTTTAGGTAATAGTCAATCGAGTAATCTGGTAATAGTGTATAAATAAGCCATTTACCCGAGCGTTAAGGTTTCGAATGCACCAAGTCTATGACCTTGACCCTGGGCTTAGCGGGGGCGGGACGAATGTGGATTTGTCACAGGGTGGTATAGGACCATTGGAGCAATGCGTGTGTGAAATGTGAAGCAGATCCGAGCAAAGAAACAGAAAGTATAAGCCATTTACCCGAGCGTTAAGGTTTCGAACGCACCAAGTCTGTGACCTTGACCCGGGGCTTAGTGGGGGCGGGACGAATGTGGATTTGTCACAGGGCGGTAGAGGACCATTGGAGCAATGCGTGTGTGAAATGTGAAGCAGATCCGAGCATTCGGTGGCGGGGGCATAATTAAGTCTAAAACTACACTACTCCATCAGACCACTTTCTATTTTCACTGAGTGGATTCCATGAACATGATGTTAACGACATACATGTACATGTATCGCATGCCAATACCCAGTTTTTTAATATCAAAAAGCATTGTACTGTTACAGGTTCATTATAAGCTGCCTGTGAAACTCATTTTAATACTGCAATAACCATTTTATTTAATCACTAGTCATGATCTTATTTACACTAGTCGATTATAATCTTCCGATATGTATCTATTGAACATACAAAAACGTCTTGTTGCTTCATGTGTGGGTCCGTCAATGACAGGCACCACTGCTACATATTTCATATAACAATAGGTTTCACACAACCGCCGAATGTGTTACTATTTCGACATTCATTCAGACAAACAATACATATTGATATATAAACACGGATACCTACTGCATATGTTTTCAAAAAGCCACTCGCGTACAGTCCAAGGAGGCACAAAACCGTACCCTGTCGAATCTTCAGTGATCAATATAGTTCGAAGAGACAGTTAAACCTGGTTACATGGCGTTGCAACGCACGCACGGTCTCCTTAACTTCTTATTGCACACAGAGACAGTAACATAGAAGAAATATACAGAGAAAAAATAAAACGGCCAATAAGGCAACACCCCGACAGTGACAAACCGCAACACTATAGTTTACTGTGCGACAATCGTGTAACAGGTCACCCATAAGTACAATGAAACAAAGCAAATGATACAAAAGAAGGGACAATATGATCAAATTGAGTAGCATTGTATTTTTCACCATTCACCCACCCACACATTTTACAATGGGAATCTTAATTTTACATGTAATGAATTTAATTTATGTTATGCACTGTCACTTACTTATAAATTGTTTAGATGCATATGCAACTACTTAGGCACTACTGATAGCTATCCGTGCACACTTCAAATACAGTGTGTCCGAGTGTTCGTCCGTCTGTCCGTCCGTCTGTCCGTCCGTCCGCTTCGCATTTACTTAGTGATGGTAACAACTACGCTATATGTCTCATTATGCAAATCTCTCTCGGTGTCTATTAATTGCATCAATGGTAATTGTACTTACTAGTGTTTGTAATATATATTGAATGCCCATATTCTGATTACATAATGTCTACAACAGATGATGCAATGTTAAAACGATGTAGTTTTAACTATATATTCCCCACCCACTGAATTTACAATGACCATTTTACATGTAATAATGTTTCTTACTTCATACGCTGTCAGATACTTATGAAAGGTCCATATGAATGTGTAGCTACTAACACCTGTATATGTGGCTGTGACTGGAGAAATGGGGCTTATGGGCTTTGTGACCAATGTAGATCCAGATCAGCCTGTGTATCCGCAGTCTGATCAGGATCTGCACTGTTCGCCATTCCATCAGTGAAACACCAGTTATACTTCTAACAAGCATAATAGCGTTATCAGGGTACAGGAGTGTATTTTATCAGGAGCCACCCTGGTCGCAAATCCCATAAGCCCCATTTCTCCAGTCACAGCTACATATTAGTTATCCACATACAATTCAGATACAGAATGAATGTCTGTTCGTCTCTCTACATGTCTATTTCATATTTATGCAACTATGACATGTTTACAATCAAGTGTATCCCAAAGTCTCTGATACATATAATTATTACTCTCAGCTGTTGACAGGCCTTTAAACACCATTAAGTAAAATAAATAAATAAATAAATAAATATAATTATTACTGTAAATAGTATAGGTCGTAGTACTAATTTTTAAATTGGATATAGAAAATATACCTTTTCTACCATGCTGAATGGATGATTTGTAGCACATATGTATGACACAGTAAATACATGTACTACAAGAACTGCGTCTGTCGAACGCGGATGCCACCTGCAGCATATTTCAGAAACTGTGACAAAGTGGTTAACCGAAAAGTGTGACGGACGGACAGACGGACACACGGATGGACGGACGGACGGACAGACGGACAGACGGACGGTCCAAACACTATATGCCACCCGTTTCTTCGAAACCCGGTGGCATAAAAATACAGAACATTAAGAGAGCTGTAAATAATACGAGCAAGCTAAGCTGGAGTAAAACAGGACACATATATTGTTACACACTTTCAAGATGACAGCCAGCAAATAAATGAGTTTGTGTGACATAAAAATAAAATTAGGTAGTAGAACCGACGAAACGGAGATATATCCTGGTTCCACATAATGTACACACTATTTGTCGTGCACTCCAATAATATTCCCTCAGCCCATTCTGAGTCATCAGCAGGAACATGATTCAAATGTGTAGTTGGCAAATACTGGTATGTAAAGTTGTCACTACATATACATCAAAATAAGCCCATGACAGGCACAAAATGTCAATGCGACAAACTTAAGAAGTCACCAGGGTACGAGTTGCCTCGCGATATGTACAGATATATCTTACACAACTTTGAGAGGTTTGGAGACCACAACACGATGCTTCCAGCCTACTTTTTATTGCAATCCTTAGATTTTATGTATTATATAACTATATTCTGTAAAAAAAGTTGACCTCTATTTGACCCCCCCGGGCCATGACCATTTTTGACCCAGAGGTCACCATTTTAACAGCTTTGAAAAAGCATAGTACATCAATCATTCCTGTCAAGTTTCGTAGATGTAATCATCCGATTCAATGAAAACAGCACCACAGCGATCGCCTCATCAATACCTTTGATTTGATATATTATAAGACCATATTCCGTCAAAAATGAAATTTGACCCCTATTTGACCCCATTTTTGACCCAGGGTTCACCATTTTAACAAATTTGAAAAAGCATTGTACATCAATCATTTCTGCCAAGTTTCGTAGAAATCAGTCTGGTGGTTCATGAGTAGATTTTTTAAAATTTTGTGCTATTTTTAGATGGCCGCCATCTTGGATTAACGATGACCACCATTTTAACAAAACTGAAAGGGCTTTACCAATGGACCATAACTGCGAAGTTTGCTACCAATGGCCAAGCGGTTTGTATGAAGAAGACGATTGAAATCGCTAATAAAACTAGAAATGGACGCTTGTCGACAAGCGCATGTGTATCCCCCTCCCCAGATACACAAGTAGTTTGAAAAAAAGGTGTTCGAGTTATGCTCCAGAGACAAAATCAGTGACGGAAAAACAAAGGGAGATAACAAAAAAATTAGTGATGCCCGAGTTGTCATTCTTGCGTGACACACCTTTAGGTTCGTGGTCTATGCATGTGTGAAGTTTCATGAAAATATTCCAAAGGGTGTTCGAGTTATGCTCCGGACACGAAATCAGTGCACAAAACAACAAAGGGAGATAACTAAGAAATTAACGACGCAAGAGTTGTCATTCTTACGTGCGACACACCTTTGGGTCGTCTTCTATGCATGTGTGAAGTTTAATAAACTAGAAAATGTGTTCATAGAACACGGATGTCCCACATATCGCTTTGATAATAAATGAGGCCACATTCCAAGTCAAAATCTTCTTTTACCTGAGCGTTAAGTTTTTAGAAGCACCAAGTATGTGACCTTGACCCTGGGCTTGGCGGGGGCAGGACGAACGTGGATTTGGCACAGGGCGTAGAGGACCATTAGAGCAATGCATATATGAAATATGAAGCTGATCCGTGAAAGAAAACAGAAATTATAAGATATTTACCTGATCGTTAAAGTTTTTGAAGCACTAAGTATGTGATCTTAACCCTGGGCTTGGCGGGGCAGGACGAATGTGGATTTGGAACAGGGGCGGTAGAGGTCCATTAGAGCAAATGAGTAATATGAAATATGAAGGAGATCGGTCGAAGGATGAAGAAATTATGAGACATTTACCCGAGTGTTAAAGTTGTGACGGACGGACGGACGGGAGGACGGGACGACGGGAGGACGGGACGCACGTTCCTACGAATGAATACTTGTTGGGTTTTTACTCTATAAAAATACCCAACAAGGGTACCCAACACTATCCTAACCCTACCCAATAAGATCCCCGTACGCTTACAACAAGTACCCATTCGTGTGTGCGGACGGACGGACAGACAAGGGTAACACTAAATGCACCCTCCACTATCGTGGTGGGGCATAAAAATATTCCAAAAGGTGTTCGAGTTATGCTCTGGATACAAAATCAGAACACGAAACAACAAAGGGAGATAAGTAAACAAGAATTCCGCGGAATCAGATGCCTCGCCTTGTCCCGCCTTGACCTCGAGCCTGGGCCCGAAAGCAATTTTCACTGGCCCGAACATATTATACAATTATTGACTAGTGAGCCATAGAATATCAGATTATATTCTATGGCTCACTAGTCAATAATTGTTTTATTATATGATAATAGTCTGTATATAGCACTTACGACCTTATGCTACTAGACAAAAATTGAAAAAGAATTTGAAAAAAAAAATGAAAAAAAAAAATGGAAAAAAAAGTTTAAAAATTAAAAATAATAATGCTTGCTACTGGAGCCCAGAATTTGTTTTTAATAGTCCTATATTTATCTACATATATCTGCACAGGTCCACATAATGCCACAATATTTTCAACACAGTTTATGGAAATGTAATATACAAAAAAAATAATAATAATAATGCTCGCTACTGGAGCCCAGAATTTTTGTTAATAGTCCTATATTTATCTACATATATCTGCACAGGTCCACATACTGCCACAATATTGTCAACACAGTTTACGGAAATGTAATAATGTACCTGTATAAATTACCTGTAATATGTTAGTGGTCAGTTAAAAAATTGAAAAAGAATGTAAAAATAAAAATGGAAAAAAAATAATAATAATAATGCTCCCTACTGGAGCCCAGAATGTTTTTTAATAGTCCTATATTTATCTACATATATATACACAGGTCCACATATTGCCACAATATTTTCAACACAGTTTACGGAAATGTAATATAATCATTTACCTGTATAAATTACCTGTAAGTGGTCAGTGGTCAGTTGCACATGCTAGCACATGCACAGGTGAATAGTCTGTATATAGCACTTACGACCTTATGCTACTAGACAAAAATTGAAAAATAATTTGAGAAAAAAAAATGAAAAAAAAAAAATGAAAACAAATGAAAAACAAAAAATGAAAACAAAAAAATGGAAAAGAAAAGTTTAAAAATAATAATGCTTGCTACTGGAGCCCAGAATTTTTTTTTAATAGTCCTATATTTATCTACATATATCTGCACAGGTCCACATAATGCCACAATATTTTCAACACAGTTTACGGAAATGTAATATCCAATGTAGTAATTTACCTGTATAAATTACCTGTGGTCAACAGTGGTCAAGCACTGGACATTTGCACATGCTAGCCCATGCTAGCACATGGTTCTCCCAGTCTCTATTGTTCTCTCTACAGGTAAGGTGTACAGAGCACACGAGAAAAGGTGTACAGAGCAGACGAGAAAACGGGTCTTCATGCATTATTGTTCAGTTTGTAGAGTGCGCAAAACAAAAAAGGGAGATAACTCAAAAATTAGCTACGCAAGAGTTGTCATTCTTGTGCACGACACACCTTCGGTTCGTGGTCTAATTGAATGTGTTAAGTTTTCATAAAAATATACCAAAGGGAAGGTGGTCGAGTTATGGTCAATCATGTGCGCGAAAACAAAAAGGGAGATAACTAAAAAATTAGCTATGCAAGAGTTGTCATTCTTGTGCACGACAACACCTTCGGTTCGTGGTCTAATTGAATGTGTTAAGTTTCATCAAAAATAAAAATTCCAAAGGGTGGTCGAGTTATGGTCAATCAGTGCGCAAAGAAACAAAAAAGGGAGATAACTAAAATAAAAAATTTAGCTATGCAAGAGTTGTCATTCTTGTGCGTGACACACCTTCGGGTCGTGGTCTATGCATGTGTGAAGTTTCATGAAAATATTCCAAAGGGTGGTGGAGTTATGCTCCGGACACGAAATCAATGCGAGAAACAAAAAAGGGAGATAACTCAAAAATTAGCTATGCAAGAGTTGTCATTCTTGTGCATGACACACCTTCGGGTCGTGGTCTATGCATGTGTGAAGTTTCATGAAAATATTCCAAAGGGTGTTCGAATTATGCTCCGGACAAGAAGTGTCTGCGGCGGACGCGGACGAGGACGCGGTGCGCTGTCAAATCCATAGTATCCCCCGACGGAGTCCGGGGGATACAATTACCGTTAATGGAGTTATGCAATGTCACCGAGTTTTGTGATGAAAGGAAAATCGGCGATTGCGATGTTATTTTTTTTTCCCGACAAAACATGACTTAGTCGCTAATGGTCGCTAATGGTCGCTGTTTGCAGTACAAAATTCCGTGTGGGAACGAAAATCGCTGGTCGCTGGTCGTTGTTCGGAGGTGGTCGTTATTCCAAGGTATTTTAAAGAACAAATTGGACGGGGGGGGGGTTTAAGTGGCCGTTGTGGACAGGTGGTCGCTATTCGCAGGTGGTCGTTAACACAGGTTCGACTGTATATGGAGAAAAAAAATAATATACCAAGTCGAGGTTTGAACCCCCGACCCTTTCGGGAATCGGTAATTACATCATAGAAGTCGGCGACCTTAACCTCACGACTATTGCGCCATTTACGACGATTACATTTATACAGAAGTGCTATCAGTATTACGCAACCATTTGCACGTAATAATTATTAAATTATTTGCAACTCCATCTACAACGATACCGTTACAGAGATACGCTATTGAAACAACATGTATTAGTACCCATAACATAACGAATTAATGTATCATTATATATCACAGGAGATAGATTAAAACCAGATACACTAATAAACAGAACAATCCGCTTGGCTTGTATGAAAATAGTTTGCGTGATATTGATTATTTCCCTTGCCGAAAGTAGTTTACGGATTTATTAATTCCAAATAAGACGTGTTTACGTAATGTAATAAATTATAAGAAATAAAAAATGTATCTATATGTATGATAAAATAAGATTCTAACTAACAACGGCATTGACATCCGTCTCTCTAACCCCTCGAAGACTTACTGACAAATCTCAAAATCAATATAGAACTAGAAATGTGGCCTGTCGGCACATGAATGCCCCCGCTGGCAGCCAAAGCAAACGAGGCATATTTGATTACAAGCCATTTACCCGAGTACGGACGGACGCCGGTAACACTATATGCCCCACTCACCATTCGGTTGTGGGGGCATAATAAGCCATTTACCCAAGTGTTTGTGACCTTGACCCTGGGCTTAGCGGGAGCGGGACGAATGTGGATTTGTCACAGGGTGGTAGAGGACCATTGGAGCAATGCGTGTGTGAAATGTGAAGCAGATCCGAGCAAGGAAACAGAAATGTGGCCTGTCAGCACACGAATGCCCCCGCTGGAAGCCAAAGAAAACGAGGCATATTTGATTATAAGCCATTTACTCGAGCGTTAAGGTTTTGAACGCATCAAGTCTGTGAGCTTGACCCTGGGCTTATCGGGGACGGGACGCATGTGGATTTGTCACAGGGCGGCAAAGGAGCATTGGAGCAATGCATGTGTGAAATGTGAAGCAGATCCGAGCAAGGAAACAGAAATTACAAGCCATTTACCCGAGCGTTAACGTTTCAAACTCACCAAGTCTGTGACCTTGACCCTGGGCTTAGCGGGGGTGGCACGAATGTGGATTTGCCACAGGGCGGCAGAGGACCATTGGAGCAATGCGTGTGTGAAATGTGAAGCAGATCCGAGCAAGGAAACAGAACTTATAAGCCATTTACCCGAGCGTTAAGGTTTCGAGCGCACCAAGTCTGTGACCTTGACCCTGGGCTTAGCGGGGGCGGAACGAATGTGGATTTTTCACAGGGTGGCAGAGGACCATTGGAGCAATGTGTGTGTGAAATGTGAAGCAGATCCGAGCAAGGAAACAGAACTTATAAGCCATTTACCCGAGCGTTAAGGTTTCGAACGCACCAAGTCTGTGACCTTGACCATGGGCTTAGCGGGGGCGGGACAAATGTGGATTTGTCACAGGGTGGCAGAGGACCATTGGAGCAATGCGTGTGTGAAATGTAAAGCAGATCCGAGCAAGGAAACCGAAATTATAAGGCATTTATCCGAGCGTTAAGGTTTCGAACGCCCCAAGTCTGTGACCTTGACCATGGGCTTAGCGGGGACGGGACGAATGTGGATTTGTCACAAGGTGGCAGAGGACCATTGGAGCAATGCATGTATGAAATGTGAAGCAGATCCGAGCAAGGAAACAGAAATTATAAGCCATTGACCCAGCGTTAAGGTTTCGGTACGTACGGACGCCGGTAACACTATATGTGCCCCTCACCATTCGGTGGCGGGGGCATAAAAAGAATACAAGCAGGGTATATTTACCTGTCTCACATATTCTGTGTTTTGTTTATGACCGGTTTATTTGAAAAACAAGTAGCAAGTTATCGTCTGCGGACTATACACTACACAATATCTGCCTACATGTGAAGAATAACATGTGATTATATCTCATATCTCATGTATCCAAGTTTGTTTCACACACGTAACATCATTTCCATTGGCATCAAAGGTAAACATACATGTACTTACAGAACAAAATAGTATGGTATGTATACATTGTTTTACTTAACAAATGTATCAAGTTCAGGATATTTAAAACTTGTCAGATATCAATTGCGCTTTAGTTGACTTTAATGTTATAAACCCAAGTCATTTCATTTTCTCCGCATACAGGCATGGAAGGTCCTAGAGCCAATTCCCACCTTAAAATATAACCACGGAACTAAACTGATTTTCTCAGCAAAAGGACTAACAATAAAAATACATCCAAATCTACCCAAAATACCCATATGACACCAACATACTGACCATCTGTTCAAACACCTGTACACCATACCAGTCATTTAGCTCCACTCCCTAAAAGTAATATGAGTAGTACTGACTGGGGAAATGGGGCGTATGTGTTTTGCAAACAGTGTAGATCCAGATCAGTCTTTGCATCTGCCCTGTTCACCATTCCATCAACAAAACAACATTCATGATTCTAACTAGATGGCCGCGGCCTGCATGTCGCGCCTTGTGGCGAGGCATGGACACTAAAAAAAAGATATAGTATAACGAAAAACTTTAACCAAAAAACTTAACCAAAAAACATAACCAAAAACTTTAACCAAAAAACTTAACCAAAAACTTCAAAGTAATTTGACCTTGACATTAGGCACAGGGGCCACACGGGAGGTAATGGGTAAAGGTAATGGGCAAAAAACTTAACCAAAAAACTTAACCAAAAACTTTAACCAAAGAACTCAACCAAAAACTTTAACCAAAAAACTTAACCAAACAACTTAACCAAAAACGTTAACCGGACACACGCCAAAGTGTCGACTAGATCACGCTTTCCGCAAGCGGGCGCGACAAAAAATTAACCAAAAACTTTAACCAAAAAACTTAACCAAAAACCTTAACCAAAAAACATAACCAAAAACTTTAAACAAAGAACTTAACCAAAAACTTCAAAGTAATTTGACCTTGACATTGGGCACAGGGGCCGCACAGGAGGGGGTAGAATGAAAATATAGATGATGATAAACACCCATATGAAGTTTCAAGGTAATGGGCAAAGCAGTTGCAGAGATGTAGTATAAAGAAAAACTTTAACCAAAAAACTTAACCAAAAAACTTAACCAAAAAACTTTAAACCAAAAAAAAGTTAACCAAAAACTTCAAAGTAATTTGACCTTGACATTGGGCACACGGGGCCGCAAGGAAGGGGGGTAGTATGAAAATATAGATGATGATAAACACCCGATGTGAAGTTTAAATGGTAATGGGCAAAGCAGTTGCAGAGATATAGTATAACGAAATAAAAACTTTAAACGAAAAAAACTTTAACCAAAAAACTTAACGAAAAACTTTAACCAAAAAAAAACAAAAAACTTAACCAAAAACTTCAAAGTAATTTGACCTTGACATTGGGACAGGGGGCAGCACGGGAGGGGGTAGAATGAAAATATAGATGATGATAAAACACCCATGTGAAGTTTCAAGGTAATGGGCAAAGCAGTTGCAGAGATATAGTATAACGAAAAAACTTTAACCAAAAAACTTAACCAAAAACCTTTAACCAAACACTTTAACCAAAAAAACTTAACCAAAAAAACAAAAAAAACATAACCAAAAACTTTAACCAAAGAACTTAACCAAAAACTTCAAAGTAATTTGACCTTGACATTGGGCACAGGGGCCGCACTGTAGGGGGTAGAATGAAAATATAGATGATGATAAACACCCATATGAAGTTTCAAGGTAATGGGCAAAGCAGTTCCAGAGATATAGTATAACGAAAAACTTTAACGAAAAATTTTAACCAAAAAACTTAACCAAAAAACTTAACCAAAAACTTTAACCAAAGAGTGAGTGAGTGAGTGAGTGAATAGGGTTTAACGTCCGCTTTTCTGACATAGAGGTACAAGCCTCAGGGAGTCTACACGCAGACGGGTCAACGGGGTCGTGTCCCGTATCCACCTGTCCGAGAGGGGTAAATCCCAACTTCAGAACTCAATATTTACAATAAAAATATATATTCAGTCCTGAAATTAGAACAACCTGATCTGGTGCCAGGCCCTCGCCACACCAGCATCATTTATCCCATCCCCTAAAAGTAATAGGATTAGCGCTAATCTTACTTTTATATATGGGGCATAGCCTGACTCAACTCTCACATACAAGAAAGCCAAAAATGTACATGAGGGCCAAATCCGGTATAGTGGGTTCCGGAAAGTATGAACCCAATCGTTAAGCCAGTTTAGTCGCCTTTTACGACAAGCAATGGCTACTGCAGCACTATTCTCAGGATCAGTTGATCCCGCCCTGGTGCCTGCACGGGGCTGCTTTAACCAAAGAACTTAACCAAAAACTTTAACCAAAAAACTTAACCAAACAACTTAACCAAAAACTTTAACCGGACACACGTACGTACGTACGTACGTACGTACGTACGCCAAACGGCCGACTATATCGCGCTTTCCGCAAGCGGGCGCGACAAAAATCAATATAGATCGTTAGTTATCGGGCTACATGAGTGTGTTATTTGATCAGCAGCTACACTGGTCACAAATCCCATAAACCCCATTTCTCAACTCATAGTCACATATTACCTGATGGCTCATCGGGTGGTATTTTTTTGGACCTCTTCCTCCACCATCGCACTGAAGATAAAATTATAGAGGCACATACACAAGAGATTGATTGATTGCCTGATTGGGGTTTTACATCAGTTCAACAACAAAAGTGAGTTGCATTAATATCCCCAGCTAAGGTTTAGACTTGATCTCAGTTTAATGTCAAGTCCTAGGATGGAAATACTGTGAAAGGTATTACAGACAGACAGGAATGTATGGGAGGGCACTGTACATTCAGCAACGACATCACAAGGGCTTGTTATAACTAAGTTAATCCCCTCGTTGCTGGCCTTGATAATACAAGATCACCCACAAAGGTCAAGGTCACCAAGGTCAAGGTGTGAGGAAGCTACTAATGGATCAGGAGGTAATCAACATTTGGATCTACATGTATGTCCAAAATTGTTGACACGAAGGTCAATGTCACCAAGATCAATTTATTTCTATACTTAACTAATGGTGTTTAACGGCCTGTAAACAGCTAAGGTCATTTTAGGGCGGGATAATGTTGTTAAATTTCATATTTTGTCTGTACGGCTGGGGGAAAAACCCAAAATCAGAACTGAATATTTACAGAACTAGAAAATATGTCCATAGAACACGGATGCCCCACATATCGCTTTGATAGTAAACGAGGCAAAATTCCAAAAGTCCAAAAGGGGGAGATAATCCATGGCTTAGTGTCAAAGCAAAAATAGAAATTCATTTTGTGTATCTACACACCATAAAGAAGCTACACACCAAGCATCAAGCCTCCAGCTAATAGGGTTTAAAAGTTTTACAAGTTGCAAGCCAAAATTGGAAAATTCTAAGTCGAAAAGGAGGGATAATCCATGACCAAGGTGCGAATAAAAAACTTAAATAAACTTGCACATCTACTCATCATAAGGAAGCTACATATCAAGTTTCAATTCTGTAGATATTACGGTTTCGTGTTACAAGGCAAAATTGCCAAATTCTTAGTCGAAAAAGGGGAGATAATCCATGATCCAGGAGTCGAATAAAAAATCGAAATAAACTTTGCGCATCTACTCATCATAAGGAAGCTACATACCATGTTTAAGGTCTGTAACTAGTACGGTTTAAAAGTTTTATGAGTTACAACGCAAAATTGGGAAATTCTAAGTTGAAAAGGGGGAGATAATCCATGACCCCGGGGTCGAATAAAAAATCAAAATAAACTTTGCACATCTACTCATCATAAGGAAGCTACATAACAAGTTTCAGGTCTGTAGCTAGTATGGTTTAAAAGTTTTACGAGTTACAAGGCAAAATTGTAAGAAAACTAGAAATGGACGCTTGTCGACAAGCGCATGTGTATCCCCCTCCCCAGATACACAAGTAGTTTGAAAAAAGGGTGATCGAGTTATGCTCCGGAGACAAAATCGGTGACGGACAAAGGGAGATAACTAAACAATTAGTGATGCAAGAGTTGTCATTCTTGCGCGACACACCTTTAGGGTCTATGCATGTGTGAAGCTACTGGAGCGTAGAATTATTTGTTAATAGTCCTATATTTATGTACATATATCTGCACAGGTGCACATAATGCCACAATATTTTCAACACAGTTGACAGAAATGTAATATAGAATGTAAATAAAAAAAATAATGCTCGCTACTGGAGCCGAGATTTTTTTTTAATAGTCCTATATTTATCTATATACAGGTCCACATACTGCCACAATATTGTCAACACAGTTTAGGTAAATGTAATAATTTAGCTGTATAAATTACCTGTAATAAGTTAGTGGTCAGTTAAAAAATTTAAAAAGAATGCAAAAAATAAAATTAAAAAAAATTTGAAAAATAAAGTTGAAAAATAAAAAATAATAATACTTGCTACTGGAGCCCAGATTTTTTTTTTAATAGTCCTATATTTATCTACATATATCTGCACAGGTCCACATAATGCCACAATATTTTCAACACAGTTTACGGAAATGTAATATACAAATTTTATTTTTAAAAATAATGCTCGCTACTGGAGCCAAGAATTTTTGTTAATAGTCCTATATTTATCTACATATATCTGCACAGGTCCACATACTGCCACAATATTGTCAACACAGTTTACGGAAATGTAATAATGTACCTGTATAAATTACCTGTAATAAGTTAGTGGTCAGTTAAAAAATTGAAAAAGAATTTAAAAAAAAAAAAATGGAAAAAAAAATTAAATTAAAAAAAAGAAAAAGAATAATGCTCCCTACTGGAGCCCAGAATGTTTTTTAATAGTCCTATATTTATCTACATATCATATATCACAGGTCCACATATTCCCACAATATTTTCAACACAGTTTTACGGGAAATGTAATATAATCATTTACCTGTATAAAATACCTGTAAGTGGTCAGTGGTCAGTTGCACATGCTAGCACATGCACAGGTGAATAGTCTGTATAAAGCACTTACGACCTTATGCTACTAGACAAAAATAAGAAAAATAATTTGAAGAAAAAAAAATGAAAAAAAAAAAAAAAAAAAAAAATGAAAAAAAAAAGTTTAAAAATAATAATGCTTGCTATTGGAGACCAGATTTTTTTTAATAGTCCTATATTTATCTACAAAAATCTGCACAGGTCCACATAATGCCACAATATTTTCAACACAGTACCCAATGTAGTGATTTACCTGTATAAATTACCTGGTCAGCAGTGGTCAAGCACTGGACATCTGCACATGCTAGCCCATGCTAGCACATGGTTCTCCCAGTTTCTATTGTTCTCTCTACAGGTAAGGTGTACAGAGCACACGAGAAAAGGTGTACAGAGCAGACGAGAAACAGGTCTTCATGCATTATTGTCCAGTTTGTAGAGTGCGCAAAACAAAAAAGGGAGATAACTCAAAAATTAGCTACGCAACAGTTGTCATTCTTGTGCGCGACACACCTCCGGGTCGTGGTCTATGCATGTGTGAAGTTTCATGAAAATATTCCAAAGGGTGGTCGAGTTATGCTCCGGACAGGAAATCAGTGCGCGAGAACAAAAAAGGGAGATAACTAAAAAATTAGCTATGCAAGAGTTGTCATTCTTGTGCACGACACCTTCGGTTCGTGGTCTAATTGAATGTGTTAAGTTTCATAAAAATATTCCAAAGGGTGGTCGAGTTATGGTCAATCAGTGCGCAAAACAAAAAAGGGAGATAACTCAAAAATTAGCTATGCAAGAGTTGTCATTCTTGTGCGCGACACACCTTCGGGTCGTGGTCTATGTTGTGTAAAAGTTTTCATGAAAATATTCAAAAGGGTGGTAGAGTTATGCTCCGGACACGAAATCAATGCGAGAAACAAAAAAGGGAGATAACTCAAAAATTAGTTATGCAAGAGTTGTCATTCTTGTGCGTGACACACCTTCGGGTCGTGGTCTATGCATGTGTGAAGTTTCATGAAAATATTCCAAAGGGTGTTCGAGTTATGCTCCGGACAAGAAGTGTCTGCGGCGGACGCGGACGCGGCGCGCTGTCAAATCCATAGTATCCCCCGACGGAGTCCGGGGGATACAACAAGAGAGCCATGATGGCCCTAATTCGCTCACCTGACTCCATGAACACCAGAGGAGAATGTGACATTGAGTTCATATGTGTTTTAAAAAAATTGTGCTATTTTTAGATGGTGGTCATCTTGGATTAAGCGATGACTCATTTTACCAAATCTGAAAATGCTTCACCCAAGGATCTTAACTTACTATGAAGTTTGGCCAGCATTGGCCATGTGGTTCCTGAGAAAAAGACGTTCAAAATCTAGAATAAATGGACCTTTTGGCGGCCAGCATGGATGACATAATCATCCGATTCCGACAAATATTGCACCAGAGCAATCGCCTCATCGATACCTTCAATTTGATATACGACATGAGCATATTCGGTCAAAAATAAAATTTGACCCCACGGGCCACACCCATTTTTGGCCTCGGGGTCACCATTTTAACACCTTTGAAAGAGCATTCTACATCGATCATTCTTACCAAGTTTCGTCGAAATCCGGCTAGCGGTTCACGAGAAGAGGATTTTTTAAGAATTTGTGCTATTTTTAGACGGCGGCCATCTTCGATTAGCGACGACCTCCGTTTTAACAAATCTGAAAAGGCTTCACCCATGGACCACAACTGTGAAGTTTGGCCACCATGGGCCAAGCGGTTTGTGTGAAGAAGAATTTTGAAATCTCTAATAAAAGAACGACCTTTTGACCTTTCGGCGGGCATCTTGGATGACATGACCATCCAATTTCGACCAAACATGTACCAGAGCGATCGCCTCTTTGATACCTTCGATTTGATATAGACATGACCATATTCGGTCAAAAATAAAATTTGACCCCACGGGCCACGCCCATTTTTGACCCCGGGGTCACCATTTTAACAACTTTGAAAGAGCATTGTACATCGATCATGCCTAACAAGTTTCGTCGAATTCCGGCTAGCGGTTCATGAGAAGAAGATTTTTTAAGAATTTGTGCTATTTTTAGATGGCGGCCACCTTGGATTAGCGATGACCTCCATTTTAACAAAACTGAAAAGTCTTCACCCATGGACCATAACTTTTAAGTTTGGCTAAAAGAACGACCTTTTGACATATCGGTGGCCTTCGATTTGATATATAACATGACCATATTCGGTCAAAAATAAAATTTGATTTGATCATTCCTACTAAGTTTTGTCGAAATCCGCTTGGCGGTTCGTGAGAAGATTTTTGAAGAATTTGTGCTATTTTTAGACGGCGGCCATCTTGGATTACGTAATGACGTCATTTTAACAATTTTAACAATTTTGTAATCCCCCTACCTAAGGACCATGACCATGAAGTTTGGTGACTATAGGCCCAATGGTTACCGAGAAGACGTTTGGAAATGTTCACTGACGACGGACGACGACTGACGACGACGGACACATTGCGGTAACAATAGCTCACATGAGCTTTGCTCAGGTGAGCTAAAAAGGGAGAGATAATCCATGACCCGGGGGTCGATTCAAAAATTAAAATAAACTGTGCGCATCTACTCATCTTAAGGAAGATACATAGCCTAGTTTCAGGTCTGTAGCTATTACGGTTTAAAAGTTTTACGACTAACAAGCCAAAATTGGAAAATTCTAAGTTGAAAAGGAGGAGATAATCCATGATCCTGGGGTCGAATGATAAATCTAAAGAAGCTAGTACGGTTTAAAAGTTTTACGACTTACAAGGTTGGCGACGGACGGACAGGACGGACAAGGGTAACACTAAATGCCCTCTCTACTATCGTGGTGGGGCATAAAAAGATCAAGGTTATGTTAATGGCAGTATGAGTGTGTTCCATATGCTCACATGTGTCCAAATATTGAAGGAATCAAAGTTATATCATGATGAAGAAACTTGTACAAACTTTTTGACATAAATAAAGGGCTAAGTGCTTCCACAACCATGTGAAGGCCAAGAAGGTCATGGTCATGTTCATGGGAGAGTGAGTGTTCCAAATGCTCACATATATGAAGTGTCAAAATATTGAAACAATCCATCAAGTAATGTTAATGTTATATCATGATGATATCATGATGAAGAAACTTGTAAAAACTTGTTGATGTAAATAAAGGGTTAATTGCTTCCACAGCCATGTGAAGGTCAAAAAGGTCAAGGTCATGTTAATGGCAGCATATGTGTTCTAAGTGTTTACATGAATATCATGTCCAAGTATTGAAGCAATCCTTCAAGTAATGTTAAGTTATATGATGATGAAGAAACATGTACAAACATTTTAATGTAAAAAAATGACTAAGAGTTTCCATCACCATGTGATGGGTCAAGGTCATGTTAATGGGGACATGAGTGTGTTCCAAATGCTCACATGTATCAAGTATACAAATATTGAAGCAATTCATCAAGAAATATTAGAACAAGAATTCCGCCACTTTCAGTTCTGTAGCTATTATGGTTTAACGAGTTACAAGGTTGGTGACAGACAGATGGGACGGATGGGACAGACAGACAAGGTTAACACTAAATGCTCCCTCCACTATCATGGTGGGGCATACAAATATATATTCAGCCCTGAAATTAGAATAACCTGACCTGGTGCCAGGTCCTCGCCACATCAGTGTCACTAAGCCCCACTACCTAAAAGTAATATGATTAGTACTATTCTTACTACTTTTATAATGGGTATGACCGGATTCAACTCTCAAGTAACAAGGAAGCAAAAAATGTACCTGACGGCCAAGCCGACTAACGGATCAAGAGATATGGAAAATTTGGCTACATCGAAAATTTACGTCCCACAAAGGTTGGCCACCAAGGTAAAGGTCAAGGTCACCTGAATGACAGTGGATGGATAGTCATCAACGTGAGAAAGCTATTGATGAAATTTGGTAATGGAAATTTGGCTATGTCCAAAATTTACGTCCCACAATCATTAAAGGTGCATGCCCACTCAGAAGGCACAAAATGTTCTTTATAGGAATTAGAAGGCACAAAATGTTCTTTATAGGAATTAGAAGGCACAAAATGTTCTTTATAGGAATTAAATAAGTGTATAATTGTGCCACTATTATGTGCCCGCTATACAGATATAATCATTTAGCAATATTTATTTTACTGATAGTGACTCACAGTGGTATCAGGCTATTTTCATATGCAAATGAGGCACAATATATTTTAATTATTTATACTAATGTCACAAAAAACAAATATTTTCAACAGATTATACAGTATGATCGATCTGTCTCCCTATATTATAACACTGCATTTGTGTGTACTGAGTGGGCATGTACCTTTAAGGTCACCAAGGTGAAGGTCAAGGCTAAGGTCAAGGTCACCCAAATGATACTGGATGGATAGCTATCAATGTGAGGAAGCTATTGATCAAGTTTGGTAATGATCCGACTAATGGATCTAGAGATACACTTTCGACGACACTGGAATTGTGACCGCTATGTCTCACTTTCCACTATTGTGTGTGAGACAAAAATCAATAGGCTTCTTCTTCTTCGTCTTGCCGTGATAAACATGTACAGTCAAACCTCCGGTAACGGCCATCTCCCTACAACGGTCACCTCTCAAGAATGGCTAGTTCGAATTTCCCTCGTTATTTTTAACGTTATTTCACCTCTCTGAAACAGTCACCTCTCTACTCCGGCCAACGGCCACGCAATTTTCAACAAAATCGTCAAAAAACCTCTGAAACGTACAGTAAGATTTGTCCTGGAAAGTTACGAATTCACATACTGTCACGAATCGATAAACTGTGAAAACAAACATCGGTTCGCCCTGGGCAGTTAAATCAAGCACACAACGTCGCATGTAATCACTCGCTAATTGTTGTGTAAACAAAACAAACTCGGTGTATTCAGAATTAACACCTGGCTCACGTATTGAAAGTTTTGTCTGAAGATCACAATTAGTCAAACACTAAACATTTTTAATTGATTCAGTCAGCAATTGAATGTGAAATATATCAGCCCTTCTCCATATTTCCATCTGAAAACATTGTACACAACATGAGTTTCAAGAAATGCAAATTTCTGACTTTCTGTTTGACTTGGCAAGGGTTGTTCACAAAATAAATGACGGAGGGGGTGAAAAGATGTTGACATGTTTACTTTCCAAGGGCCTGTTCCGAAAAAAGGAAAGTGTCCGATATCAAATATTTGTCTCATCTCTTCATGAATTTTTCAGATTCAGGTGATTTGATTGGATCTATTTGGTTTTATCAGTACATAGCAGCTGCACTATTGTGTTGGTGGCTGTTCATATATGGCCCCTCTCTACAACAGCCACATTTCTACAACAGCCAGTATTGTGTCTTCCCATGGGTGGCTGTTATAGAAAAGTTGCACTGTACTGAATTTGGATGTATACATGTATATGCAGTTATACAGATATGAAAGCCGAAACACGCCGAATGCCTGTGGTCGAAACGAGTAATGCGCAAATTGTTTAGAATACGAATCTGAGGATACTTTTCCAATTTCAAGCGGATGTTACTGCAAAGACTAACAACAACAACAAATATCAAAACAACTTTATTTTATTAATTTTTTGTCACTTTTGTCGATATTTCGTGGTGGAAAAAAATGCTCTTGTATCCAAACGTGTGAATAAGACGGCTTTGTGGGATGAAAATCTGGGTAAAAAAAGTGTGACTTATAATCGGCAGAATACGGTACACCTGTCCCAACATCCACTCACCTATTTAATCCCAGTGGTCAAGTCATCAGATAAGTGGTTTGCTATGGCGCAATGTTGTTGACATCAGGCGGGCAAATGTTTTAACATAGCTACACAAGTTTGTCACTGATGAAGAAAAATGGCTACACCAATCGGCATGAAATCGGTGTGGCTTCGTTGATTTCAGAATAAGAATACACCTGTCCCAAAATCCACTCCTCAATTTCCCAGCGGTCTCCCCGTCACACAGATCATGCTTGCCAACAATTGCAACCAACGTATAAATAATCAAAGTATAACTAGGTGAATGAGTAATCACGATTAACGAACATATTAAACAATAAAAATAAATAAATTATGCAACAAATAAATTATGTCAGTTAAATCCACACGTTATTCTATAAGAAACCTGTATCGACCAATCAGGAAAACTACTACTGCTACGTCATAGCGATTATTTTTACAGCACCACCTCGTGCCAGTAGCTCGCATAAACAGGAGAGATAAGTGATGACTATAATTCATTGCGTTGCTCAGCATAGGTGTCAGATATGGTGTGATATCAGAAATCTCAATATCACGAAAAATACAAACGAACCGGAAATCGGTTGTTACGCCTAAAAAAAAAAGTTCTCTGGTTCCAGTAACCCGACCGACCCTACCTTTTTACCCCTGACCGCAAAGTTTTTTCACCAAAAAAAATTGGAAAAAGTCCCGAAAAATTGTCCGTACCGCGATATCAATTATTTTGTAGTACACAAGACGCTTGCATTTGCGCGCTAATTATAATAAGCGTCTGATTGATTGATCTTCATCAAAGCAGAAACAACAACAAGACGATTATGGCTGTAAGCATTTTGGCAGTATTTCTACCAAGATGCAGCCATTTTGAAGGCATCCGCACATTAAGATCAGTGCCAAATGCCATGTCTTTTCGGGACTGTGGCCGGTCTATCACCCGGTGCCAATCGACACCGCAACAGTTGTAGATGTTGCAAAGTTTGCAAAGGTATCAAATAAACATTGGACATAAATCCGACGGGGACCAATGCTCATGTTTTATCTTATGCTTGAAGTCTGAATGTTAAATCAAGGGCCTGTTAGGACCATACGTTGTGGTGTCTGTACATCTGTGACCGATTTTTTTATGAAATGCTTAAGATAATATAATATGATTCCTTCCAAATCTATTTTAGCTTCCTAACTAATACCTGTCAAATGACATTTGGGCCGCATGCTTAGAAAACGGATCGTATGCAACTTTTGTAGATAATTTGTAATAGGTTAAACTAAAATACGGAAAACGGACCGTATGCAACTTTTGTAGATAATTTGTAATAGGTTAAACTAAAATACGGACGCATTTGCCATGTGCTCACTGAATTGCAATTATCAAGAACTTGCCATAACAATGAGACTACATTTATCAAAATGAAAATGAAATGATTTGAGTAAAACTTTATTGAGAGTGAATTCATCAGTCGTCAAGATATTTGTTGTTGCGTCTCGTGACCAGACTCTGGTCGACTATGAAAATATATTTGATTATCCCCTCGCCGATAGGCAAGAGCTTGGGATATAGCGTTAGTGCATGTACTCAGCAACACCTTTCATTCTTCAATAACTTTTGAACCGCTTCACCGAGTTTTATAATATTTGGAAGCAATGTGTGTCATGGGATGGTGCTTTGTTTTGCATATGACCCACGTCCGACCGCCCAAGGTCAAGTTCACTGAAGACTGGTCTTCACATTGTTTGTAAGGCAAATGTGTTAAAGTTTTTTGTTTGTTTATTCAGTAACTTATGAACCGCTTCACCAATTTTATTATTATTTGGCCACAATGTGTGTCTAGGTATGGTGCTTTGATGTGCATACGATACGACCCACATCTGACCGCCCAAGGTGAAGGTCACTGAGGACTTTTTTTTATTTATATCATGACTGCCAGCGAGGGGATTAGCTTTGTTTAACGATTCCAGTTCTTGTTTTATCTGCGTTTCAAATAACAATAAATATGAAATGTGGTTTTAATGTCTATATTTGCAATAGTACTATATATATATGCTCTGATGATAAGAAAAATAAATAATTTATAATGGAAAGTATGTTTACCGTGGCATGCCCATGGGATTTCACAACTTTGGGGGCATGACTTCAGTCATCAGATTATGGGAAAGTTTGGCAAAATGCATATGCCTAGTTCGCATATATGTGTGTTAACTATCGGCGCCCGTATTATTTATGTTTTTCCCCAAATTGCAGCGTATTTCAGGGTCAGGCTGACTTAAGTTAGTAGTTTATTAGCCATAAAACACCAAGAATCAATCAATCTGGTACTGATGAATCGGAGATTATAACCTCTATGTACAGTGAAATCGCGATGGCTAAAAATGCGATGGCTCATAATGTCGGCTCGCTCGAAATAGCATCGCGGTCCCGATAATTTTCCCTATATGTTTAATGTTATGCAAGTCCTGTGGACTCATTTCTCGCTATTTTGCTATACAATGACTCGAAAGTCATGTCGAAGTGTTTGTTTGGCTAATTTTCACAGCTCCGCGTCTGACTTATTACGATCAAAGGCCGAGGTCTATGAAATGTGGTTTCTTTTCAAGTGCAATTAATTGCCTAAAGTGGTGCAATTTGATTGCGATCAACGACATACAGTGATTTATTAAATATTCTGGGCTTCGGCCACTTGGCGCATTTAATAGAGTCTGTCATAAGTCATTGGTAGTTTTTCATGGTAACTCACAGTTTATACTCGAGTAACCCGAGTATCACAGGAACAACCAGAGTCGTTGCCCGGGTTCAAGTCGAGTTGGAACCCTAGTAACCCTCGTTCTAGTGGTCCTCGTGTTATTCGTGTGGCTACCAGGGAGTTACAACGAAAAACGCCCATTAATAATACCGCAATTCCTAGTTAGGCAGAGAGTGCAGCATTAAATCGGCCTGCACATTCAGTTAAGGACGTGAAATGTTTGTCCTCAACAACTATTCATGATGCATAATATAGTGAAATAGTAAACCCATATCAAGTTGCAGGAGTTGGCAAGTTTATCAGTGTTTACACTGGTCACAAATATAGTAAAGCACGTTTTGTTGTTTTTCGATTCATGACTGATTATTTATGGGCGACGTATAACAACATCATTTGAGCTGGGCCCATACACTACTGTTTTGAGTGACGTCACAAACACCTGCGACATTAACTATGTGCGCCACTATTTATAGTAAATATTGGAGTTTTTCTTCTATGATAATAATTGAAACTAGATTGGTCAGTAAGCGAGGCTTACGGAATACCCCCCGCGTGGGCCCAGGTACCGTATTCTTGCGATTATAGGTCGCAAGAGTGCATAAGACGCACCCCTATTTTCAGTCCAAAATCTGGGGGAAAATGTCTACATGAGATTATAAGACGCACCCAATTGTCCTAACAAAATGAAACAAAAAAAATGAAAAAAAACTCGCCAAGTTGTTGTTATTTATCCCCCCACACTGTTTTTTTATTCGTACCTTGGATGGTTTTGTCTGTATTTTCCCTATCATAGTTTGCTATATCCGTAATTTGCCGACTCTATGTCCGTGATTCCCTGGTCCGTATTTCACCATGTTCTAGTATCTTCAATTACACTGTGAACGCGGTAGTACACGCTTCACTATAACACGTGCTCGGTTAGTACACGGTTGTGCATTGGCTCCCGATTTTTTTGCCTATTTGTATATCAAAATCGTGTTATTATGTGTTAACAGACTATTGTCATAAATCGTGTTAATATATTTGCAATCATATTGCTGCCGAAAGTGGTATTATATTGTTAATTATTGATTGCGGTATGTATTTTCACTTTTCAACACCAATTTACGGAAACTATTTTCGAAATCAATATCTGCGTATAATCCAGAGTGTTTTTTTAACCCGTTTTCCTTTCTGAATACACATTTACGGATATGAAATTTATTAAATATTTTTATTATTATTTTTGTTATTTCTCACTGAAAGTATATGTAACCACTCATTTGAACCGTCTCGACGAAACGGTTTAAATGGTGGTCGCGGCATATACTTCTGATTGCATAGAAGGAAAATATTTAGGATTTTCCGCAAACATAAGCGTATCCTCAGCATGAAATGGGTTACTGATTGCCCCCATGATGCAAGGATGAAAGCCGCACGTTCGCCACATCTGCGCACGCATCAAAAAGCGTGTTGACCAATCAGTGCAATTTCAAAACATAGCCTAAAGGTCACACAGTTTACAGCTCGTGCTGAATGATGACATAAGATAATAGCACCTGTTGACACGGTAGGGTGTTATCGATTTGTTTCCACAAAGAACACACAACTTTCGCCTACAGTATGTAATATTTCAAAATCAGTTGTATCTTCCGTAAATGACGCTGAAAGCAGCCTATAGCTATGACGAATTTGCATTGTCCGCTGACATAATTATAATTTTTTAAATAGAGATTGGCGAACATTGTAAACCATGTGTAGACTACGCGAATCCACCGCCTGGTCTGGCCGCTAATGCAATAAGCCGGGATTTGTCAGAGATAAAGACCCAATTCACATAAACACGTTTGCCGTGTCATAAATAGAGTCTGGTTCTCGGTAGTATTGTTTCACTGGAACGCATTAGACAGGGTACCAGTTTAGTGACGAATACGAAACGGACGTCAGCAACCGCGTGTGTTGATATTTGATATGACTTTGTGTTGTAAATCTTGACACGCGGCGTGTTTGATGTCGGCCAGCTGACTTAGGCTTGCCACTTTCATCAGCATCTTGTAAACACACAGTTTCGAAACTAATGATGGAGTTTTATAACTTTCGTGGAATTGCATATT
>CM055269.1:82017702-82246773 GCA_029237695.1 Conchocele bisecta
GTTAATGTACACGGGGTTCTGTGCTTTAAACAATAGTTAGCATCATGCTATCGTCAGTTTCTTACAAAGTCATATCGCAATGACTGTGCTAGTTGTATTATTAACGTGTAAGTTGGGCCACAGCAATTAGTAGGATAGCCTAGTTTTCACTGAACCATAGTCATGTCATGTTGCCACGTGAGTCTGCGGATTGCAACAAGCACTACCCCCTTGACAGCCACAGAAGATGGTGCATGAAAGCCGGGCGTGGCTACATTTGCATTTCACTGATGCACATGGTGTGTCGCTTTCGCAGGAGCATTTGATGAGCTTCAACACCTCGGCGGGTGCAAGTGCTGTATTGGCGGGTACCATGGTTGGTATAAATGATATGGCAGCATCATCCAGCATCCAACCATACTGCAACAGATCTAAATCTGGAGAATCCGTCTCCAAGGCATGTTTCCAAATGCACGTTTGAAGGTGTGCTCTTCTAACGTTTTCGTTGAAAGACTCACTTGTTGGAGGTAATGACATCAGCTTTGGTGTCGATGTCGACGATTTCCCAAACTTTTTTGCCCACGTCCTTTGCCTGGCGTCAGACAAAACTAACCGCAGCAGGAGCCCCATAGCATGCGCATACAAACCTAATGCACTGTTCTAGTACACTATCCATGTTGGCCTTCGGGTCACCCAACAAGTTTAGTGATAGTCCAGCTTTCAATCTTTTCAGAACAGTGCCTTTCCCGATGCCAACATAACTAGCTACTGTATCGCATCCGGATAATGCGTGTGCTGCTAATACATCCGGTACGATACTCTTATGGTGTTCTACAGTAGCTCCTATGTCAGTGACCACTCTGTCCTCTTCACGGGTGATTCCATTATTACAAGAGATGACATATGTTGCATGTGGTAATAGTGTAGTAGTAAGAGGAACACATCTGTGTCATCTGAGATCACAGCTATTCCATGCTGATTTTCTTCAGCACATATGGTCATCTGATGTGCGATTATGTTATCAGCTTCTTCATGGATGGTTTTCATGTCTTGTCGTCTGATCACAACACCCTTGTTGACTTCAATCGGTGGTGTACTGTCTTCCCCTGTTATGACAAGCTTGTGTGTTTGAGTGTGTAACTCCTGAAATGTTGTGTCCGTAATAATCTCCTTACAAATGATAGCTACCAGTTGCTTTTTGTTTTCTGTCACTGTTAACACAACGTTCTGCGGAGGAAGTTTCATTGTAAGTGAGAGCTTGTGAACTCGACTTGCCTCCTTTTCTCTAGACGAACGAGTGACACTTTTGATGCTGAATTGTTGATAGCGGTCAAAGACAAGGTAGACATCGCCCGCCTTGAGCTTTCTTTCAACATACGCCTTGACATTGTGTACATAGTCTGCTACTGTACCATTTACTGGCCAGTGAACAACGTAGAGAATAGCTGAGCCATCAATGACTGTACATGTGATATCGCTAGATGTATGTCTGATTGGTATCTCCTGTTGAAAAAGTTTTTTCAACACTGATTTGCTTTTGCAAATTCTCATGTCCCCGAATCCGTGAACATTGAAGTTGGAATCGGTGCCAACTCGTTGTGACAATATGTTCTTGATATCAACTTCGCGGTACTTGCTTGAATACCAATCACTCTTGAATATATAACATTAGTATTGTACACTTTACTGCCCCCACCTTGACATGCTTCTTTAATATCGCTTGTGTTACCACTTTCTGCGTTATAGTTTCATTGAAACTTTTTGGCCACTTGGTCTCAAAGCTGATCATCTGTTGCCTTCTATTTCGACTGCCTTGTCAACATTCACAGACGCTGGCGCAGTTTTCCAGTCACAATTTTTTCAATCTCAGAGGAATGTTGCGTGGGATCCAGCGTGTCGATACAGATCTCAAGCTTTTTACGAATTGATTACCTGTCCGCCAAATCCGACTTGATTCTAGACTTCATTTCTTCCTTGTGCGTATCATGAGTACTACGTTCAGTGATTTCTGTCGCATTACACAGATCTTCTTCCAGTTTGCTGCATATGTGCAGACTCGGTGCCCATACTTTGAGTGTCTCTGGTTTAAGGGTAATACCAATGATCCCACCCTTACCGTGGCCATACCTCATAAAGGTAGTCTCGATAAACATATCGCTCCAGATACCGTTCCAAATACCTGGGTTATGCCGCATTACATGCTCCCCTTTCATGAACTTGTCCAACACCTCCTTCGGCATGGACTCCATGGATCTCAAGTAGTAAAGCCCGTACCTAGCATAGTTAATGTGTCCTGCCGCAAAGAAATACGGCATCATACTCCTGATCGCATAAAGATGCAAAGGCCAATCACCCACTCTCTCAGCTCGCACATGATCATGATGAACACTGGTTCAATAAGACTATCGATCCATAGCCTCGATGTGCGACTAGCCAGTGCAAACTCTTCGAGAACACACTGTAAGTCATTCATGCTACCCATATTTCTTTCATTAAACAATGGTCTCAGCAACTCTTCTGTCACGATTCTCAATGCTCTGACATTTTGTGGAAATTTCTTTCCAATCAACATTTTGTTGACCCCACCAAATGTAGTTTCCATTACTTCACGAAGTCCACTCTCAGACAGCAAATTCCCTACACACCCAACGAAACTCAAGACGCAGGACCACATTACTAAATTGCTCTGGGTAAGCCCACAGTATATTGACAGCTACTCTATATAGCTGTAGATCTCCCGTGAAGACTACAAAGTTTTGTCCGTGCTGTGCAGTCAGGGTCTGTGCATTTCTTAATGCTGTCATGATCGTAATTGGACTAGCTGGTGTCATGTCAATTAATGGCAGATACACTGACTTTGTTTTATCACCGCATGATTGCCCCTGTGTTCGACACTCCCTTGTGTTATATCCATTGTATTAAGGACACGTGTCTTTTGTAGTCATGTCATGAAGGAAAGAAAAGTCCGTTTGACCGACATGATTCGAAGAAATAGCCATGCTTGCAATAACTTTCAATGGTAGCACAGCTTTTAACGACTCTGTCTCTGGCATCTCTGGCTTTTTCGGACCATTATAGTGTTCTATGTGCAAATCATAGTCCACTGTTTTTGACATTTCTTCCAACGGTATACGTTTGATGACCTCATCTTTATTTGGAGACTTTTCATTCATCGGCTGTGTCAGTAAGACCGCCAGAGAATGTGTAGACACTTTACCATTTTGAGACGATATATCAGCATCGAAATTGTCAACAATTGTCTGTACCATTCCCCCAGACATAGTCTCAGATATTGCGTCTAATGATGTACTGGTTGCAGCTGCCATTGCTGCCGACTTTCTAAATCTAAGGACTTCATCATACGAGCATGTGACATTAAACTCGTGCATTTGTTTAATTAGAGTTTTTGAGCTTCGCAGCAGGACACCAAGTGCAATTTGCAGTGGCATCGGGTGATTCACAATAGTACTTGTTACTATATTTCCAATTAAATATGCCGAATATGTCCGATTGAGTTTCGTCGTCAGTTTAGAGAGCAATGTCACGAGTGTCTCTGATACAGATTTTTGAATATTTTCTTCATTAAGTCTGATATCATAATGTTTCTTATCAATGTCAAGTTCCTTGATTTCCATGACAATCTGCTTGGCTACCTTATTTAGTGAACCTTCTATATCTACATCATCATGATCTTTTACAAGTTTCATCAAGCCCGGGGCATCATTCTTGAATACTATTATATTTGCCACACCCGTTGCTGACAAAACCACCAGGTCTTCCCCGAAGTTATTTGCATATGTTGCGTAGTAATTGCTTTCGAGACAATACACTCCCCCCATGCATAAATCTGCAAGAGTTCGACAGAATTCCAAATACGTGATCGATCCTCTGAGATAGTATCAACAAGTGTATTGAATGCAACATCTGCGCCACAAGAATTTGCACCCGGAGGCGTCATTGTTGCAGCAGAGTTTACGTTTCTGGGTGACATGAACTTAGCCATATAGTCCCTATGATATCGTGCGTCGGCTGCGTGCAAATCGCTGATATCTCCTGAAACCCGACCTCGTACATCTGTTGCCCATGTATCGCTTCTTGTTGACATTTTTTCTAAAATAGTATCCTTAAAACTGTTTCCACCAAAAGCACCATCAGCTGTTGTGCATAAAGATGAAGCCCTCCAGCGTCCAGGATTTTTATTGTCCCGCTGAATAATGCATTCTTCACCACAGAAACAAAACAACTGGAGATTGAAGTCAAAAGTGGGGGGCATCAGATCGTTTAGACGCTTCGGTGTTTCTTTTGCTTGCAATGATGAGTCATTTGAGCCTGATCTAGCCACATGCCGTTTAAGGTGCAATTTGGATGTATACGTCGAGACACAGGCTTTATGACATATAATGGTCAACGCGCTGTTTTGTTCGAGTCTAGCCGTCAAGTCAAGGCCAATATCATCACCATAGCCTTACTGAATCCAATGATGGTCTGAATACGTTTCGGGCCTGCATCTATGAGTGGTCCCGTATCAGCTTTGCATTGATATTTGGACACGAAGTAGCATTCACCCATGCTAATATATACACTGATATTGGATGTGAATATATCTTATTGTACTATTTATTTCAATTCAGAAATGAAACAATGATTTTCGGTCAATCGACTAAGACAGTGCAAATTGTCTGAGTAGATGAAACCCAGATAAATCACAGCGGTGTTAAGCGATGCTGGGCCAATATCTATATATAGACCATATCAGTTTCTCCCGTCACATGAACAGAACGGTGGCCGAAGGGTAACCCTGCTGATTTGTACGCCGATGACCCGGGTTAGATCCTCGGACAGGGCGTTAGTTTCTGAGATACTTTGTATTTCCTGTTCTACTAGTCCTTTCGGATGGGGACTTTGAAAGGCGGTCCCGTGTATCAGATTTGACGGAGAGTCTGGGCACGTTAAAGAACCAGAGGGAATATTCTAATGAGAGTCTAGGCCCCCTCGGGCCGGTTTCCTCTGTATCCACCTCCGTCCTTTCTCCCATTCTCGGGAGACGGCATGCAGTTCCATAGAGTCCATGTGGCCGTAAAACACAAGCACAATGTACCACATAACATATATGCGATGTACCAATCCCCAGATCAGCCTGTGCGCCTACCCGGTCATATATTGTTCGCTATTCCGTCCAGGAAATAGCATGAAGGGAAGGTTAATGACGAGGCGCCAACTTGGAACGGTCAGTCAGCATTGTGGCTAGCATATTTGTGAATAAATATAGATAAGTATCAGTGTATTACCATATTTATTTCATCTGATGGTCGCTGTACACCTATATCTGTGATATATATGTACACAAATGGGCACGCGATGAACATAAATAAAAAACATTAAAACATAAGCTGTAAAAATGTCCATATTTTAGTGAAAATAGTCGTCTTAAAAAAATGCTCAAGGGTGACAAAGTGTCATCCGCCGGAATCTTCATGTAGATACCCTAAAAGTGTGGAATCAGTAAAAAAACATCTTATATACGCCAAGTCCAGGTCCAGTCCATGATCGGCCGGACTATGGCCCATGGTAGCCAAACTTCACAGTTATGGTCCATGGGTGAAGCCTTTTCAGATTTGTTATAATGGAGGTCTTCGCTAATCCAAGATGGCCGCCGTCTAAAAATAGCACAAATTCTTAAAAAAATCTTTTTCTCATGAACCACTAGCCGGATTTCGACGAAACTTGGTAGGAATGATCGATGTACAATGCTCTTTTAAAGTTGTGAAAATGGTGACCCCGGGGTCAAAAATGGGCGTGGCCCGTGGGGTCAAATTTTATTTTTGACCGAATATGCTCATGTCATATATCAAATTGAAGATATCGATGAGACGATTGCTCTGGCGCAATATTTGTCGGAATCAGATGATTATGTCATCCATGATGGCCGCCAAATGGTCCATTTATTTGAGATTTTGAACGTCTTTTTCTCAGGAACCACATGGCCGATGCTGGCCAAACTTCATAGGAAGTTCTGATCCTTGGGTGATGCATTTTCAGATTTGGTAAAATGAGAGTCATCGCTTAATCCAAGATGACCGCCGTCTAAAAATAGCACAATTTTTTTAAAACACATGAACTCAATGTCACATTCTCCTCTAGTGTTTATGGAGTCAGGTGAGCGAATCAGGGCCATCATGGCCCTCTTGTTTGGTAATTTTACAGGTAATTTGGTAACAGGTGTAGAGTAACACACGTGATACAATTAAGAACACTGAATGTTCAAACATGTTAGAGAAAATAGTGTATGTATTCGTATATAAATATAGTGGATATATTTTAAGAGCATATGCATGCTTGTAGAAAGACTATGCACCTTGAAGTGCTTTGTTCGGAGCGACAACATAATTTGTTCACATCACTAATCTTAACCTTACTTTGGTATATCCCTGATATCTAAACCTAACACTGAACCCTGAACCCATGGTTTATGTTATAGTTATATTACGCTAAAACTTAAAGCTAGGACCTTCTTTTTATGGCCCAAAAACAAATGTTAGTATTGCGGACCAATTCTGCATTCTAGTCGTTTGTTTATATGAACATTATGAATGGTATATCAACATTACAGGTTGTAAATTTTCTCCATTATGAAATCATGGTTCAATATTAACTTATAATGTCTCACTTACAAAGTAATGGGTCCTCTCAAAAATGAGATTGTACACTAATGGAGCAATATACCTGCATGTATTAGGCAATGGCCATGATGCTTACACTGGTGTGCACTTACATTGGTAATGGATGACGGCCATACACATTGGAATACACATGTTCTCGTATGACACTTAGTGTATTACAGTAGTTATACAAGTTATACATTTTTAATACATGATTTTATAAGTGTCAAGTACACATCTCCTGTTCCTGTTGATGATTGGAGATGGGTTGAGGGAATAATATTGGAATGCACGATAAATAGTGTGTACATTATGTGGAACCAGGATATATGTATATCCCAGATTTATCGGTTCTACTACCTAATTGTATTTTTATGTCACACAAACTCATTTACTTGCGAGGCTGTCATCTTGAAAGTGTACAAACAATATATTAGGCCACTTTTATTCCAGCTTAGCTTGCTCGTATTATTTACAACTATCTTTAATGGTACATGCCCACTCAGTAAGCACAAAATGTTCTTTATAGGAATTAAATATGTGTACAATTGTGTCACTATTCCACCAGTTCTAAAAATTATGAGTGTCCGATATACAGATATAATCATTTAGTAATATTTATTTTACTGATAGTGACGTGGGATGGTATCAGGCTATTTCATATGCAAATGAGGCATGATATATTTTAATTATTTATTCTAATTAAATACGTCACCTGAAAAAATAATATTTTCGACAGATTATAAAGTATGATCATTGTACATCAAAAAGTAAATACAGATAATATACAGTAATGTCCATTTACATGTTAAGGAAACACGGTTATCGCCCCTGATATCAGTGTGAGAATTTACGTCCGATATAAAATGTATAATAATGCCAATCAATACGTGGGGTAATGGTGAATGAATGTTTATTTTGCCAGCAAATGTCCCAGATATCTTGGATATAAAGAACATTTTGTGTCTACTGAGTGGGCATGTACCTTTAATGTTCTGTATTTTAGTATTTACTGTGTCATAGTATTTACTGTGAGTAATATGTGCTTCAAATCATTCATTTAGCAAGGTAGAAAATTTTCTCTGCCGAATCACAATCTGGCCGCTATCATTTGAATTCTCTTTTGAAAACATTTACCTGGCCCATATCAGTCGGTGTCATTTTGCCATGAAAAATATTGCATGACGCCATTAACGGTAAATCCCGATATGTATTATGAGTCATGTATTCCAATATGCATAAAGCAATTCCACGTAAGTTATAAAACTCCATCATTAGTTTCGAAACTGTGTGTTTATTCGATGCGGATTCGTCTAAAGTGGCAAGCCTAAGTCAGCTGGCCGACATCAAACACACCACGTGTTAAGATTTACCAAGTTCACAAAGCCATATCAAAGATCAATACACGCGGTTGCTGACTTCAGTTTCGTATTCGTCACTAAACTGGTACCCTGTCTGATGCGTGCCTAGCGAAACAATACTACCGGGAACCAGTCTATTTATGACACGGCAAACGTGTTTATGTGAATTGGGCCTCTATCTCTGACAAATCCCGGCTTATTGCATTAGCGGCTAGACCAGGCAATGGATCGATTCTCGTAGTCTGCCCATGATTTACGTTGTTCGCCAATCTCTAATTAAAAACGTCATAATTACGTCTGCTGACAATGCAAATTCGTCATAGCTATAGGCTGCTTAAATATTTGGGCTCGATCAGGAGGAGCCACTGTAGCTCTAATATACAACGATGATTGAGATTGGCGAAAGAATCCGATCGCGGTATAAATTTCAGCCGCTCTGCTCTGAAATTTCTATCAACTTTCAGCGTCATTTACGGAAGATATGACTGATTTTGAAAATCAATATCGGCAAAATACGATGTCTATTAAAATAACACTGCTAGTGACCTGCACATGAGAAACGGGCCATAAACAAGTCCCCCCCCAGCCAAATATTGACACTGTGGACACACCATGGACATACGTAGGTATAGATAGTGCGTATTCACTGATTGTTGATTATGTTTAAAAATAGACATAACGGTCGCTGCTATTAATATTATACGGTACTACCTGAATACACGACTCCAGAATAGCCCCGTATCAGTGTATGCGCACGTGAATCCGGGGCTATGCTGGTCGCACATAGAAGTTGATTGTATTTTAATGTATGCCACACATTAATCCGCTAAATTTCAATAATTTCTGAATCCGCGATTACACCCAGGCAACACAATAGACACTCGAAATTTGTGTGTTGCTCTGTATTAAAAATTGATAACGCTCAGCCATGTTGATATCATTCAGCACAAGGCTATGAACTTTGACCTTTAGGCTATGTTTTGAAATTGCACCGATTAACAGTAAATACATGTCGTTTCGGAGGATCACGCCCCTCACTATCTCGTCGTCGGATACGTCATTGTAGGTCGGGCAGTCGTCGTCACAGGTGATCCAGTCCCGTATTTCCTGGTTGCTATATCCCTTCAATGTGGTCTGGAACGTTTTGATTTCATTGTCTGTGACGTACACCAGGTTCCTCTCAGCCTCAGTGACGTCATCGGCGGAGAAACCGTCGAATTCCTCGTCTGGTTCGTCGAGTACAAAGGCCCCACCCAAGCCGTGAGTCCAGCACTTGCTGATGCAGGTCGGTGTTACAGCATCCCATGCCTTCGCGCTTAGGTAGATTACTTCCTTAATGTTCAGTGTCTTGAGCTCCTCCTCGATCGGTAACTCCGAGTGGGCGATTCTCAACCTGATCTCGCGTTTATAATTCACCTTAAAGTTCGCTATAATCCCCTGGTCTAGTGGTTGAATGAAGAACCAGTCTTCAAACACCTTTGTCGTCATCCAGGCCTTGTTAGAGTTGTCGTATTTCATTGGTAATGTTGTCCTGTTTACATGGTGGAGAGCGCGCGGATTCTTGGATTTGCCGATAATAAGTGGTTTCACTTTGTGGCTGCCGGTCCTGTTAACAGCAAACAGTATGGTAACACGGTCTTTCTTAGTCTTAAATCCTTCGCGGCGATGAGGGTCACTCTTAAGCGACAGTGATGTGTCTGGCAGCATTTTGTAACACAGTCCAGTCTCGTCACAATTATACACCTGCTCGGGTTTATATCCGCCGTCCGTGATGGTCTGTCGAAGTTGACGCGGGTATGTTTCGGCAGCCTCCATGTCCGCCGACCGAACTTCCCCATTCATTCGCGCTTGGGAAATACCATGCCTGGTTTTGAAGCGATGTAACCAGCCATTGCTGGCTTCGAATTTCGATTCCTCGCCATTTAATTTAATATCCAACACTTTAGCCTGCGCAGCTAGTACTGGTCCGGAAATTGGTCGTCCCTCGCTTGTTTTCTGCGAAAACCACTGAAATAACGCCTGATCTAAGTTGTCATCGGCAGCCTTCCTCATTCGCTTTTTTGCCAGTCCGATTCCCGCCGACATTTGGATCGATGCGCTAGTCAGCTCATTTTCGGTGCGTATCCATCCGCGAAGAGTCGCCTCATTTAGGCCTAATTCCTTGGCAACGACGCATTGCCTTTCCCCGGCCTTAACCCTATTGACTGCTGCCAGTTTTAATGCAATATCAAACTTCTTGCGTTTAATGCCACGACTCGGTGATTCAGACATGATTGCGTTTATTACAATTTACTTTGACAGATTAAAAATCAGACAATAATGAAAATCCATAGGAGTACACGTGTATTTAATCTGGGTTGAGTTAATCTGCGCGATTGATACGCGATCTCCGATTGGTCAGCCTTTACACCTAATTAATATTCCACCAATGGTGAGCGCGAACGCATGCCGGAAAAATGAAATCGCGAATTAGCAATTACTGAGACAATAATTGATCTTATTCCCAGTTTTCTCGGATTAATTTACGAAATATGCAAACGTGATCAGCTGCACATTCACATCGGTGAGATAAAAGGAGGCTATTCATTTGTCCATTTTGGGTCTAATTTGGGAAAGAACAAACAAACAAACAACGTATCTAAAGTAGGTCAATTATTTAATTAAACACAACAACTAATGTACGTACATACATGAACTAAATGTACCTTTATTTCAACTTCAAACTTCAAACACACACAGATAATACATACCGCACATCAGCAATTAACAATACAATACCACTTTCGGCAGCAATATAATCGCAAATTTAACACGATTTCTGACAAAATTTGTGATACAAATTTTTGATATACAAATAGGCAAAAAATTCGGGAGCCAAGGCACAACCGTGTACTAACCGAAATCGTGTTATAATGAAGCATGTACTAACGGGGTCGCACTGTACAGTCAAACCTGTGCTAACGACCACCTGGGAATAGCGACCACCTGTCCACAACGGCCAGTTAAAAATCCCCCCGTCCGATTTTGATCTTTATAAGACCTAGGAATAACGACCGCCCCGAACTGCGACCAGCGGCCAGCTATTTTCATTACCACACGGCATTATTGTATGTGAACAGCGGCCATGTCAAGTTTTTGTCGGCAAAAAAAAAAATAGAACCACAATCGCTATTTTCCTTTCATTCCAATCTGGCCGCTATCATTGAATTGAAACTGGTCGTATCCAATTAGTCATCGATTACATTCGCATACATTGACACAACGCTCTTTTCAAAACATTAACCTTGCCCGATATGGTCGGTGTCATTTTGGCGACATTAAACATTTTCCATGAAAAATATTGCATAACGCCATTAACGGTAATTCCCGATATGTATTCCGTGTCGTGTATTCCAATAGGCAAAATGCAATTCCGCGTAAGTCATAAAACTCCATCATTAGTTGGCAAACTGTGTTTACACGATGCTGATTCGTCAACAGTGACAAGACTAAGACTTCAAACACACCGCGCTTGTCAAGTATTACTACGTGTAAATTTCACACCGCGGGGCACAAGGCCATATCAAAGATCAATACACACGGTTGCTGGCGTCAGTCATGTAGTCCGCACTAGACTGGTACCCTGTCGGATGCGCAGCCTAGTGAAATACTACCGGGAACCAGTCTAAAGTGACACAACAAACGTGTTTATGTGAATTGGGTCTCTATCTCCGACAAATCCCAGCTTATTGCATTAGCGGCCAGACCAGGCAATGGATTCGCGTAGTCTGACAATGGTTTACAATGCTCGCCAATCTCTAATTAAAACATCAGTAATTACGTCAGCGCACATTGCCAATTCGTCATAGGCTTGTTGTATAAACACATATACAAACAAATTAGGACGAAACGACACAGGGCGAGGAAACAGAAATCTCCTTTCCGGTCCTCTCCGGTTTCTAGTCATACCGGGGGCGAGGTATTGGGTACGTTTTGACCCGCACCCGAGGTATCGATCGGCCGACTCGTCATAGGGCCGAGATGTCATTAAGCGAAAACACGAATTTACACCTGTCTGCTTCTAGACGACTTTCAATTCCGGTGTAAACAATTCGTAATTTTAAAGAATTTAGAAAAACATTTCTACTGTGCAGTTTTATTACGTTTTTAAAACAGGTGCCCGTCGGGCATGTGAGATTGGAAAATTTCTACACGTCTCGGGCATCGGGCACCCGGCTAATTTCGCAGACTGTTAGTAGTGCCTAAGTAGTTTCATATGCATTTAAACCATTTATAAGTAGTGTAACGGAAATGGTACCATATGTAATCATGAGTTGAATGTGGATATAAATATACCGATCGAGAGCATCGTGCTCCGGTAGCGCAGTTGGTTAGCGCGTCCCGCTGGTATTGGGAAGGACCCGAGTTCGATCCCCGGTCGGTGCACATTTTTTCCGTTGCAATTCCCTTATCCGGTTACATTTGGGGGCTCGTCCAACCCTCATGAGTGTCGTGGGCTCTCTAGAGGGGTGAACTTGGGGTGAGTTTCTTCGTAATTGACGAAACTCAAAGATAACGGGGGAGGAGTGTAACGGAAATGGTACCATGTGTAATCATGAGTTGAATGTAGTAGTATATAGGGAGTCAAAATGATACCACCTAACGGTGGTATCATTTTCACCCCTATATACTACCACCACCACCCCGATAAAACACCGTTTCGTCCAATAACACAAACTGGTCACCAACACAAAAAACGTGACAATTGGTGTCATAAATACATCATGTTTTTCCCAATTGAACAGATAAAACTATAGTACTAAAAAGGATTTGTTTTCGTCTCGTTGTCATAAATACCTCATGTTCATTTAACGTCCAATTGAACAGATAAAATTAATAGGTTATAATAAAAATATTATAACAAAATGGATAAAGTAATAGAATGGGAAGTGGAATTTTGTAATGACCTTGTTGACGAATTTTACTATAAAATGAAATCATTATGTAAAATAGATTACATGAAATATCAGCGTAATTTATTACGCGCCGATAAAAGAGTTGCATTTTCAATATTATCCCGAAAATTATGTAGAAATTATAAGAGCCAAATTCGCGAAATGAGGCGACTAAATAGGATCGACAAACGACTAGTTGAAGAGAATGGAGCTAATTTTATAAAACTGTTTAAAATCAACGATTCGTTTACGGATACGTTTTTCTACGAAGAAACGGAAGAAATTAGTGATTTATTTGAATCAAATATTCCATATGAAGAAAAAATTTATTCAGAGTTTTTTCTCCCCCAATAGGTCTAATTTAGCTTGAAGATCAGCAACTAACTCTACTAACTCTAGTCTACCACGTTCCCCCCTAGCCACAGGGCAGCGTAGTTGCTTATGTCTACAAAGAGTTTGGGCACTAACGAACTTACAGGGGCATCTGGGGGTTGCATTGAAATTGTGGGGCGACACAAGGAAACTTTCTACGTCTCGATATATGTCTTCGTAGATAGTCTTTACAAGCAAAAGTCTTACAACAAGTAGCACACTCCATTTTTTTTTGGTATATATATGTATATGTTTATGTTTAATTGGACATGAAAAAAACATCATGTGTAAATTATTCATGTCCAATTGAAACAGATAAATCTCATAGGTTATACAACAGACAAATATGATAACGCCAGAACTAGAAAGTTTGAGAAGAGAAGCCGAATCTCTACTAGGGATTACTTATAGTAAACGGTTGAGAGTTAGGGGGTTGACAAATCTGATAAACTCCACAAAGAATGAGGCGTTTATGAAGCGGTTTTACCCGCGCCCACAAACAGAGGACCTTTAATGATATATCCAAAGCGGAGGAAGTAGGTAACAGAATGCAAAAAGAAAGTATTGCGGGGTTAAGGGCTAGTGTAATTAATTCTAAAGAATTACCTCCAAGCACGTCCCAAATTAGACGCCAAAATAATAAGAACAAAATCTATCGTTAGCGCGATAGTGGAAAAAGGTGAAGAAAATATTGGGGCTCACACGATGAAACATTGGAAAAGGTAGAAAAGTGAAGACGGGTAGTTGCATTATCCTTTCGTAAAAACATTGACATTAACGAGTCTGAACGCATGTCCGATAAAATCGCTCCGTATCTAACAACAAATTTTTATTTGAAATATTCATATTCTTACAAGCTAGAACATATGGAGGAAACTAAAAATGGAAAACCTAAAACATAATATTTCACAAAAATCTCGGTGGTAGCGAACCACTATCATCAATGAAAAACCGTTAAAAAATGGCTGTCAGATAAGGAGCAAACACGAATAATGTCCGATAAAATAGACAGACCGAATACAAAAGTGGAAGTTTGTAAGATGGGTAGAGGTTTTTGTAAAGTTAATACAGGGTAGTAGGGTAATAGATTTAGGGACACAATCCAAATAAACGGCGGGAGGAGAACTTCCGAAATGGTTGAGGAATAGAAAAGGTATGTATTCTTTAGATAAGTATAATGACGACCTTTGTCTGTTCAGGTGTTTAGCTATGCACCTTGATAAAAAAATCAGACCTGACAGATGTACGGAAAAAGCGAAAGAACTGCAATATTTCGGTAGTAAGGTGGTTTCACCAATTCCTTTTTTCGATCTGAAAAAGGTTGAAGAGTTTTTTAAAATCAGTATAGAAGTATATCAACCCACCGAATGTGGCGTATGGTGGTTGAAAAAGGTACCAGCGCACTATGATGCAATAGGTAATAAACCAATGACAATAGGACTGTTTAATAATCACGCATTTCTGATAAAAAACCTTAAAAACCTATCTAAAATTTACGCCTGCAATAATTGCAAACAGAAATTCACGAAAGCGAGTAATATGAAGAGACACGAACCAACATGTATGAGAGGTGAGACAAAAGTAATATGCGATGGTAATTATTTAGAGCGCCCGCGTTCGTCGTTCGAGAAAGTGTTCTACCCAAAAGGTTCTAACAGTTATGGCGCGATCGATTGGATGTACTCTGTGGAAAAGCGGGTGGGAAGGGAATTCACATTCACCACGAACAGTGTGGACACGGAGGTGAAAGATGGATTTTAGGAGCTCGGTAGATGGATACTGTCCAGAAACCAATACCGTATATCAATATCACGGCTGTTACTGGCACGGGTGTGAGATTCATGCAAAGCATAAAAAAGAAGAACGCGCATCACAATGAGAAGAGATAAAGTTATTAGAAAAAGCAAAGAATTCAACCTAGTAGTTATGTGGGAATGCGAATTTCAAAGAACGGGTAAAGATATAAAGATCGGTTGCGACACTACTCTTTATCCATATCAGATAGTATACGATTTTGAGGCGTATCTCCATTCAGAAGTTGAAACTACCGGTAATAGTTTAGAGTACGAAGCTGAGCACGTTCCGGTAAGCGTTAGTATAGGAGATAATTTATCAGGAACGGTAACTCATATTTGTGATAAAGATCCCGCAAAACTTATAGAAAAATTCGCAGAAGATTTGAAAGTCAGGGGAAAAGCTATAAGAGAAGTATGGTCAAGATACGAATTTAATACGGAATATTTACGCGAAAAACAAATCGCCCAGATCAAACAGTGGATAGATCAAGTACCGGTTATAGGTTTTAACAACGCAGTAAGTACGATATAAACTTAATAAAGAAATATTTAGTAGGCGAACTGTCATCAACAACGAAGAAAGTAATGGTCGGAAAAAGGGCGAGCGCGACAAATATTTCTATTTACTCCGGAGTTTAGATTTCTTGATGTAATACTTTATCTAGGACCCGTGTAAAGTTAGGATAGTTGGATAAAAGCCTACGAATGCAAAGGACAGAAATCTTTCTTTCCTTACGAGTGGTTCGATTCTACAGACAAGCTGGATTACCCGGATTACGGATATAGAGAATTGGTATTCCAAACTATCTGGGAAAATGTTACTAGACGAAACAGAATTAAGTAAATGTCGTAGAATTTTCAAAGAAAATAATATGAAAACTTTCAGAGATTGGTTGAAATATTATAACGATTTAGATGTGGCACCGTTCCTAGAAGCTGTGGGAAAAATGTGTGAATTTTATAAACACAGGGGTGTAGATATCTTCAAAGACGCGGTAACACTACCGGTGTGGCTATACAATATTTATTGAGAGGAACCATTAAAGAACAAAAATCTTCGAAGACGATTATACCGGAGGATGCTCTATGCTCTCCGAAAGAAGAAACATACAAAATGATGAAAGACGCTCTAGTTGGTGGTCCATCGATAGTATTTACGCGATATGCGGAAGCCGGTGTTTCAAATATTAGAGTGGGTTCCAAACCTTGCGAGGCTGTTTTGTTTTGGGGTACGATGCGAACGCGTTATATTTATCTACGTTAAATAAAGAGATGCCGTGTGGGAAAAGAAACTATACATCATATATATAACCCACATAATACTAAACTTATTAAAAAGTTTAGTAAAAGAGTTTTATCCGGAGACTGGTTTGGGTTTGCGGAGGTGGATATAGAAGTTCCACGCGACTTAAAAGATAAGTTTTCCGAAATGTTTCCACTTTTTATAAACAGAGAAGTAGAGGTTGATGAAGTTCCCGCGCACATGTTAAAATATTTAAATGATACTGGCCGAACTAGAGGAAACGGAAGAAAATTGGTGGGATCTATGTCGGCCACTAAAGTATTGCTGTACGCACCACTGTTGAAATGGTATTTAAAACACGCCTAGAAATAACGGGAGTTCATCGTGTTATAGATTATATTAGTGGTAAACCCTTCGAATGGTTCGCTAAAGAAGTTACAGCCGCAAGACAAACGGGGGATGTAGAACCGAATAAGAAACCGGTGGCCGACATAATGAAATTATTAGGAAACTCGTGTTGCGGAAAAATGATAGAGGCAACGGAGAGACATTTAAATACGACATATACGCGAGACGAAACCTGTGTTGACAAAGCATTAAGATCCGCGTATTTTGATGATTTAGAAGAGATAGGAGATGCGTACGAAATATCTTCAAGAAAACCCTGGTGCGCGTAAAGAGACCATTCCACTGCGGAATAGCGGTTTATCAACTAGCTAAATTGAGAATGTTGGAATTTTACTACGAATTTCTAGACAAATACGTAAAAAGAGAAGACTTCGAATTAATACAGAATGGACACGGATAGTATGTAGATAGGAGTTAGTGGAAAAAACGATAGAGAATTGATTAGACCTAACTTACTAGACGAGTTTGAAAAAGAAAAAAAGAAATGGTTGGCTTGGGATAAATGGAGTAATAGAGAACCAGGACTTTTCAAAATGGAATTTAGCGGAGATAGGGCGATAGCGTTATCTAGTAAGTGTTATTTCGTAGAAAAATTTAATTCAATTAATAAAAACTCCGCGAAAGGAATGTCCAAGAGAACTAACGATTTAAATTGGGATAGATATAAACGAGTACTAAGCGAAACTACAGAAGATGGAAAACACATTATAGATGTAGCGCAAAATAGAGGATTTAAAATGAAAGACGGCGTTATGAAAACGTACTGTCAACGAAAATTAGGACTCGGCGTACTACGATAAAAGACGCGTGTTATCGGACGGAATACATACGGAACCTCTCTAACGATCGGGGGTAGCTGGGTGTCAGAAGGCACCATAAGAAGTTCTTCGCGAACAAACCGCGAGATGGACCACCATCTAAATAGTAGAGCACGGGCTCATCGGTTGGTAATAGACGATCTAGATGATATACATTGAGAGACCACACGGGATCAGTTGCGCGGCGGCTGCCACCTTCGAGCTCTCCCGGTTGATAGAGGTACCGGACGCCAATATCCGACGGAAGTGCAATCGGTGATTGCTGCTCCATGTAAACCAACGGGTCGCCCGCGCGAGACGGCAGAGGCTTGCTCGTCACCCTTTTTAACTTGATAGCATCTACGGGCTTCTTACCTATCAATCTGGTCACCTCTCCGTTCAGTGCGGAGACCACGGCGGGCAGACTGGTCACCCACTCGGTCGATCGCGTATGAGGGTCTACGAGTTCTTTGGCGTATTGGTGACCAACAGTCTCTCAGCCAGGTTCGATTGAAATGCTCCACGATTCCTGGTCCCGTGGATGTTGACGCGGCCGCGTCTGACAGAAACTTTGTGTTTAGATAATAGATGAGATACCGCGCCCATGAACTCGCGGCCGGGATCGACCTGGAGAAGATTCGGCCATTTGAGAGGACTCCTTTTATATATTCGGGAAGGGCCTCGGCCACCTCCTTAGACTCTTTAGTGGTCAACGGCTCAGCCCCCTTATAGCGACTCGCTACGTCAACGATTGTCAGCGCGTACTTGTACGTCTTGCGACCGACGCGATCGAGAGGGAGAAACAGGAGATCCGCTTGGTGAACTTGGTTCGGCACCGGCACGTCGAATTTCGGGCGCCGAATATTGTGAGGCGCGGGTAAATATATCTGCCAGATGGGCCTGCTTCTTGAGCCATTCCTTGGTGGCGTTTTCTGAAACCTTGGTCGCCGCCGCGAGGTTCTTGATGGCAGCGAGTCCCTTCCAGTAGCCGCGTGGGCTATAGTACGTATTCGCCAGCTTGCGCGTTAGTTTGGTATCAAGTTCGCGCGTGTTCATCGTAATGCGAAGTATTATAATATATCGGACAATCTCCAACACGCACTCGTCATATAATATGTTGGTTGGTTGATCAGTAATTGTTCAGAATTTGATAAGAATTTGCAAAGCATTTGCTAAGAATTTGCTAATTACATTATATAAGAGGTTGGTTGGTAAGAATTTTGCTAAGAATTTTGCTAAGAATTTTGCTAAGAATTTGCTAAGCATTTGCTTTATATAAGAGGTTGGTTGGTTGTTCAGAAATTGCTAAGAATTTGCTAAGAATTTTGCTAAGAATTTTTCTAAGAATTTGCTAAGAATTTGCTAAGCATTTGCTTTATATAAGAGGTTGATTGGTTGTTCAGAAATTGCTAAGAATTTGCTAAGAATTTTGCTAAGAATTTACTAAGAATTTTGCTAAGAATTTGCTAAGCATTTGCTTTATATAAGAGGTTGATTGATCAGTAATTGTTTATTTTGTAAAAATAATTAATTTAAAATTTTCGATTGAATATAGTAGCCGAAGAGACCCACCACACCCATTCCTACGACGATGAACGCGATCTCGCGGTCTTTTTGGGTCTCTGACGGTACATAGAAATCTGAAAGTTGCGGCTCACGATCCAGCGGCGCGAGACTTCTCTGCGGATATGCCAGCGCGTACTCGCGGTTGACTTCTTTCAACGTTCTGGAAAGTTTGTGCAGCGTGATTCTCGCGGCGAAGCTCTTCGTTGACCCAGTCCAGATGTGCGGTTCGTTTTTTCGACCATGCTTCGTCTGCACTCTTGAGTTGTTCTTCGGCTAAATCGTGACGCTCGCGCTCCTCATCCGCGTCCGAGCTTTTCAGTTTAGAGAAGAAATAGTTGCTACCGCTGAAAGCCAATGCGTTCACGAGTGCACCACCTATCATTATTGCGATCGAAGCCATTTTATTTCCATATATTAACGGGTAGAATCCCAGCTTTAACTAGATAATCTCGGGTCCAAACTGCGGCCGCTACATCTAAGGTCGCGAGCCCTACGTCTCTCGCAGTAAAGTCCAGTTTGGGAGCGGACCCTCCTAAGACCCTCTTTGATAGTTGAGCATACCCGATACTGAAACCCGTTATCACCACGGCGTGATAAAGCGCATTCACTAACATTTTACCATCTTGTTCAGCCATTATTGCATATAAAAAGGATCACGTTTAATGTTTAAATGGGGCGCATCCCTCAACGATTGGATTGGAACAGCGTCCAACAGTGTTGGGGGTTCTTTTTTCAATTTCAGCCTCGTTGATGATCTGTTGTTGAAACGGTAAAGCACATACAGGGTGCCCACAACTGACAGACCACCAACAACAACAACCCACGGGATCCAATCAGTTGGAGCAATCGGTTCCAATCCAATAGCGATTGGGGGAGAAACAGCTGCCACCTGGGTGTTGTCGTCTCTGTCTCCGATTGCAACGACCGTTTGGCCTCTCGAAGCTCGGCGAGTATTTTATCTTGTTTAACTTTTCGTGTGGCAGCAGCCGCTCTCCCAGCCGCCGGTCTTTTGGGATTTTTTATACGCTGAATGTCATCCAGTGGCGGAGTAACACTCGGGTTCGATTGTGTTGGAGCAATCGGGTTCAACACCGTCACTCTCGCGGGTGCGTCTTGTGTCATCATCATTTATAATATTAGGGCTTATAGTTCGTGGACATATATGTCCAAATTGACAGTGTTTACCCGTGATCAACGCGGTTGTCAGGGAGCTAAGTACATTCCAAACTTGTGATAAAATGAGCAGCAGGCTATTCTAAGAGTGTGTCCTATAAAAGGATCAGTCTCTAGATTGCCAATCAATCCCGCGGTGTCTGGTATAGGGAGAAGTATACTAACGGTGGTAGCGTAAAAATAAATAGCCGCCGATCCGAGAGTTTTCGTCATCTCCGCACCTAATTTGAATTTGTATCGCGCATACATTTTATCGACCTCCGCATCCGACATCTTATCCACCTGACAAACTGAGAGACTCCTACCGAGATAATGCTCCGATTGTCCCCCAGCAACCAGCGCAGCCAACCACTCACGTCGCGCCGCGTTTTCATTTTCTTTCGGGACCGTATCGGCAGCCGTGCTGACAGGTGTTCCTACAGTTTCAGTCATGTCGGCAGTCGGAGCGACTGTTTCTTCCACTAGCTGATCGAGAAGTTCGTCGCAGTTCATTTTTCTTAAAATTAATTTAATTATTCTTACGAGTCTCATAAGTCTAACATATTGCCAAGCGCACCACCAGATACTTATGATCACCGTTATGCTCACAATAAAGCTAGCAGCGGAGCAACAAATTCTTAGCAATTGCTCAGCATTGTTAAGCATTTTCTCAGCATTGTTAAGTATTTGTTAAGCATTGTTCAACATTGTTCAGCAATTGCTCCAGCATTTATTCAGCAATTGTTCAGTAATTGCTAATTACATTATATAAGCGGTTGGTTGGTTGATCAGTAATTGTTCAGAATTTGCAAAGCATTTGCTAAGAATTTGCTAATTACATCATATAAGAGGTTGGTTGCTAAGAATTTGCTAAGCATTTGCTAAGCATTTGCTTTTTTTAGAGGTTGGTTGGTTGTTCAGAAATTGCTAAGAATTTGCTAAGAATTTTGTTCAGAAATTGCTAAGAATTTGCTAAGAATTTTGCTAAGAATTTGCTTTATATAAGAGGTTGGTTGCTAAGAATTTGCTAAGAATTTGCTAAGAATTTTGCTAAGAATTTGCTTTATATAAGAGGCTAAGAATTTGCTAAGAATTTTGCTAAGAATTTGCTTTATATAAGAGGTTGGTTGCTAAGAATTTGCTAAGAATTTGCTAAGAATTTTGCTAAGAATTTTGCTAAGAATTTGCTAAGAATTTTGCTAATTACATTATATAAGAGGTTAGTTGATCAGCAATTGTTTTTGTAATTTGCTCAATTTATTAATTAATAATTGATAACTTCGTAAGCAGTCGGTTGATCGGTCTTTAACAGAAGCTTGGCGTGCTTAGTTTCCGAAAGCATCTGTCGAACCTCCAGGCGCTCCTCGCGCGTTGGGATAACGTCGTTCTCTCGAAGACAGTCATCGAACGAGTCTCGGTCCTTGCAGTGAAAGAGGGCGACCCATTTCGTTTGCTCGCGCAGATCCTTTAGGACGGCGTTGTACTTCTGATGAGATCCATACGCTTTGTCCTCGCATGGCGGCCAGAAAATGCGAGCTCGGAGAGCATGTCCTTCTTTTTGGTCATCGCAGCCTTGGCCGAGCAATCGTCAATCACGTATAGGGTGGGCTCTCCCTGGAATATTTGATAGAAGACACGCAGCCAACCGTGAAGCCTGTCGCCGGGGTCAATAACGTATACCTCAGGGTCGGTCCATATCCAAGGGCGCGCTGATAAGTCTCGTTGTGCCGCACAGTGGGACACAGGATCACGATGTGACGAAATGGCATCGTGGTAAGAGCCCTCGAGTAAGTCGAGGATGAAAACCGTTTTTCCGCATCCTGTCTGCCCACATATTATAGCAGAGTGTGCATCTCCAATCGCGAATTGGTAATTGATTTTTAGTACATCGCTGATACGTATCGGCCATCTTCGATGTTGAGTTGCGCGTCCGTAATTATATATAAGTACACGTTCAATGTGCCAGCTCCATCCGCCTCTTTGGTTATCTGGATCGTCACACCCTCGCTAGTGTTCTCAACTTGGCGTCCGCTACCGTGCATTTGGTCGTCGTCGCTGGCTCGCATGTCTAGCCATAACGCGTATTTGGTAGTCAGGAAATCCGCGAGGGAGACGTCCGAGAGCTGCAGGTCTTTGGCAACCGCGGCAACCTCCGGGGAACGCTTAGAGCCGGAAGCAAAATGTTTCCTTACTTCGTCCCACTGCTGGTGCGCGCGAAGACCCGCGCTGTAGAGTTGATTGGGTAATCCCTCGATCGTCACCTCTACCTTCGTGATTTTGGGGTTATAAAATTTGTCGGATTTTCTAGCACCGAGCGCGAACCGACCCTCCTCGAACAACATCAGTATACCTTTCATCGAGCGGGCGGGTACGTTGACATTAATATTCCACAATGTTTCGCTTTTGTCTTTCGTCATCTTGCGGTGGCGAAGAACTCGGTCGTAAAGTATAGCAACGCGCCCGATATACTGGGTTCTGATCATTCGCGCGAGTTCGGTATTGTGACCATGTCGTACTCCAGCGAAACATTGTCGATCGTATACTTCGATGTCATGTCAGTGGCTATGAGAACTCGGCCGTAGTCATTGAACGTTAGTTCGTATTCGAGGCGGTCAGCCAAAGCACTCTGATAGTAGGGCATGTGACTCTCCAGCAACTCAAAGTCGAGCGGGATGTAGAATCGGTTGCCGTAAGCGGCCGCGACCGCGTTGTCGCTCGCGATGTTATCTACCTTGTCACCAGCCCCGATTCTAAGTCTGGTTACGTTCCTATTTCGGCTGGTGTCAATACCTTGATATACCGCATTTTCGCGCTCTTGTGCCGTCTTCCACAGGTCCTGGTAGCAATGGTAGACGTCGCTGTCATCGATCGACAACACCTCATTACCAGAAATCTTTATCATGGTCTTCTTGACGATGGCGCGACCCAGGTTCTGAACGATAGTTCGGTCCGCGTCCGTCGATGTAAGCGAAATAGTGAAAGCGAGGCGAACAGTCCCCGGCGTAATGACGTCGCTAGCTAGGTTGGGGAAGCGAACTAAGAGTTGCTGGTTCTGGTCGATCGTCGATGGGTTGTTCGTAATAACGACACTCTGTCTCACGCCTTTTGCCCCGAGGGGCTCCCGCAGTCTGCGGTATGGATTGAGTTTGCGACCGTATTGAGTCGAAGACATAATCTATTAAACCTGTATGGTTTTGTCTTTAATATAATAATAATTATTAAAGATGGCTGGTCTCGATATTGGCATGGACGATTTCGACCCATATAGCCGAGGCGAGGGCTTGGACGATGATGATGATGACGATTTCGACCCATATAGCCGAGGCGAGGGCTTGGACGACGATTTCGATGACGAAACGACCTTCATAGAGCCCCCACCCCCACCCGAGAAAAATACACATTTAGAAATGTGGGAGGCCCCACCCGAAACTCCGGCATGGGCGGGCGGTGCCGATATTCCTGCGGGGATCTTCGAGGGTGAGCTGGCGTCTATCGAGGAAACGAATACTCTGGTGAAACGGTGGGAGAGTGAAGTGTCTAAACACGGCATCAAGGCCACGTTGGAGTTCCGCAGCACTAAAAGTGGAGACCTGTGGGTTAAATGGAACAAGAACTGGAAGTTGCTGACGTACAAGAAAGACCCAACCAAGTTCCTCAGCCCCTCTTCATTGAACCGATATGGAGCACTCCTCACTCGAGCTCTCTGAGTGATCGATGATCAATCGCAGTTGCCTAAAAAAATGGTAAAAATCTTTCAGACTACCGACAAAACGCTGGCGAAGACGGCCGCCACTATAGAAACGATCGAGCTCAGCGAGATCCCTCGCGTAGCCACCGACGCTATTAACACGATTGAAACCAGTCAACGAAATAAACGGCACAAAGTTTGACCCACCGTTACCTCTTCGCGAACTCCGGGGACTCGATAAGGTTCTGCAAACAACTCGGGGTGAACTAGTCAATAACCTCTCCAAACTCTCCGCGCTGGACGAACATATCGCTCTAGAAGAATGAAAAATAAAGGAAGCACGTGGCGATAGAGAATCTACCGAGCGAATCAACAAACTCCTGCGGTCGTTGCGGGACGAAAGAGAAGCTCGCTTGGAGGCTGCCTCGACTAACCGTGAGACGCTTTCCGGTCAATTAAGTCGGAGCCGCGAAACAATCTCGAGGGTCCTGCACGAGGACACGACACTCGGTGAACGTCTTCGCACTCTGTTCAGAGAGAAGGGCTTCACGATAGTAACCGTCCTCACAGCTTTCACCATGATTATATCGACCCTAATTTTATCTATATCGTCTCTAGTTCTATCTATCACGGGTGGTTCGGCACCAGCACCCGCGCCAGCACCAGCGCCAGCACCCGCTCCATCCGGTGGAGCCAAAGAATGGATAAAAAAACAACTAAAAGCCCTCGCCAATCTCTTGGCTAAATAGCAGGAAAGTTGGCTGCCGCGCTGCCCGGTTTGATCGGGGGTCTACTCTCCTTCTTGCTATCTATATTATCAAAAACGGCTGGATGGCTCGCCAATAATGTTTGGGCTCTAATCGTGGCAATCGCCGGTCTCCTACTTTTAGCCTCCCGAGAGTTCCTAAATCCAAAGCACAAATAGTCTGGCCGCCACGAGGGCTACGACGAGCCCTAATTTCTCCTCCTTGTGGGTTGTGGCACTATTTTCCCCCCATCGCGTTCAACAGTGTTGAGGGGGGAACTCAATTCGTGAATTGGGGGTCCTATTACAGAGGGTGAAACAGGAGCGGAACTCGGTGGAACACTGGGTTCAAATGAACTTGATTCGTGAATTGGGGGTGGTGCTTGCGGTTTTATGAAATCGCTTCCGCTGTTGGGGGTGCGCTTGATGATATCCGTGTTCACGTTACCGTTGTGACCGATTTTTTGATTGGTGGTGGCGATTACGATTTGATTATTGTAACCGTCAACCGGGTCGTCTCGTAGTATCTTATTGCTCGTGCCATATAAAGACCTATTCCAAATACATAGTCCACTGGGGTGCTGGCAGTCTGCAAAACGTCTTGATAATTCTGGATCGCCTTCTCCAGGTCCACCTTAGCTGAGATGGCATCCTCTACAAGTGCCAAGAATTGTTTTTGCACGCCGTTCCGACTCCTATTATAGAACTGCGAGTTTGCTTCTGTGCGCCGAGGATGGCCCAGACGTATGTGCGAATGGATTCGTTGAGGCGGGTAACACCGGCCTGCGTAAACCCTAGACGTCGTCCAATATAAAGTTTCTATACCCCATTCTGCTCGTTTTCGTCTTGTAAAATATATCAATCAAAGTGATCTCGTTTCGGAGGTAACCAATTGCAGGATGAGACGCCGCAGTGCCGACCTCCAAATACTTCCGGCCCGAAGGTCATCGTCGCGGGATCAAAATTCCCGGCGTTCCGACTGACGATATGGTCACCCGATCGATCGTGTCTAAAATCAGTCTGCGTCCAATTCCCGGACTGGCCCGAATGAGAACGGTGCCCAGGCTGTTGCTGTTAGGAAATACTTTCTGTCTCCAGTCCGCATCTTTTAAAGAAACTTTAAATTCGTCACATATCCGTTCGAACGCCTATACGGTCGTATGTGTTGGAAATGGGGTTCCAGCCATTGTCTTGAGGTAGAGTGGAGTACCTAGTTCTTTGAGAATCCTCAAATAATTGCATAATACACATGAAAGTTGTAGACGCTACTGCTTAACATGCTGTTACTGTCTTTTATGTGGTCTCTGAAAGAGACGGCACACCCGGTTGTGGCACACCACACGGTAAAATTTAGTTGGTTCTGCCAGAACTGCATATGATTATTGTTCCAGTTTGTTATGACATCCTGTGTAACGGTTTTAGGAAGTCTGTACTTTTCAAACATGTTAGTGAAATTTGTGTCGAAACCCGCGCCCAAATAGCTCTTATTGTGGGGTGCACAAGCTCACCAATGGTGTTCTTTTGAGTGTATACACCCCGACTGAATACTTTGCATTAGAGTTAAAGCTAAATGCTTGGGTATCCATTGAAAGATATTATTATTATGTTTGCTTCTATCACTAATGTTCAAAATGAGAGTTGTGAACTTCAAAAGTCAATCGACAACTGCTGCGGAAAACGCCGGGTAGGCCTCAGATCAATCACCTTCACGGTTGGGTGGAAAAACGTGGGGGATAAGGAAGGGTTCGGCTACTGGGAAGGATAGACGACAAGTAAGTGTGAGGCTGCCCCCCGGCCTTTGGAGTTCGAGATCCCTCCAAACTTTTGTCGCGTCGGAGCTTGCTGGTAGAGACAACCTCACAATCTCGAAAGTCACCGGACTCGCGACCTTTACCGTCGAACCCGCCAACCAGGTAACGATCACCCCGGCTTTGGCCTCAATGTTAGGATTAGCACCCCATTACAACGAGGATGAACTTCCTGTCTTCCCCGCGGGCGAGCACCGCCGCGATACCCCGGTGAACTTTACCTTCACAAAAACTCTCGGTGTGCACCTGGATCGGGTGAACACATCGTACAACCTGGTAGACGGCACTCCCAGCACATTACTAAGAACTGTGCCGGCCAGCGATTGTTTCTTTGGGGAGAGTGTGACATTAGACTTCCCACACCCCGAGATGAAAGTTTTGGAATCAGGACACATCCACGAGTTGAAGATTTCTATTCTCGATTGATCAAGCGAGAAAGTTGAATAACTATTACCCGATTTCGGTCGTTCTCGAAATAACCGATTAAACATTAATATATATAACTTATTAATCATGAGCATATACGGTCCAGGTGGTTCCAACTTAGAACGGGACGTTCCCGTCGCGGCCAGCGGCATACGATGAAGCCGCGATGAGAATGGCTGGAGAGGGGCGTAGCACAGTCCCACACAATTTTAACTAGGGCGGTTGCACAAATGGGAAAAATGCAAGCTCGAAAAACCCGTCATAACAGTTTTGTGCCGAGGAGCGGGGTTCACTAAGCGAGGGGGCTACGAATATTCATTCGTGCCAACGCGAGCAACAGATACGGGGGATACACCATGGCAGTGTCCGGGACGATTTTTCGAATGGCGGTCTGCTCGGTCAACTTTCGCGGACACGCCACTGGCGAAGTCCGAGTGAATGTCGTCCTGAATGGTGTAGAACAGAATATTGGCATCACCAAGCACGCGGGGCAGAGGTCAGGGTTTACTATATTCGATGATGACACTACAATTAAAGTTTCGGCAGGTAGTGTTATTAACTTTGTTACAAAAATTTATGATGAATGACGAGAAACTATATCCACACTTACCTTCGGGAACGGTCGACCCGACATCCTTTAGGATGACCAGGATCGTTGAGATACAACATATTCTACAACACGAGGGAGAGACGCGGACGGGATATGCGAAGAAATATAGACGGTCGGTCAATATATTAGAGGGGGTGAGCACCGCGTTAGCCTCAGCATCCGTTATAAGCGGGGTGGGGAGTGTGTCTTTATTGTCAACAATCGTCGCTGCACCGGTCGCGGTGGCCTTGAGTGGTGTAGCGGCGGGGGCGGGACTGCTTTGCATGACGGCCAGACTCGTGGGCCGAAAACTAAGAGGCCAAGAGTCGAAAGCACGATCGAATAGCGGTTCTCGCGAGATCTAAGAAAAACAGTATCGACGTTGTCGTGTCGAAAGCGATAGCCGACAACGATATATCAGATAGCGAGTTCAAAATGGTCGTCGAAGAGATGGTCAGATACCAGGAGTTAAAGGGTACGATCCGGTCCAAGGCTCGACCACAAATTCTCGCGGACGAAGATATAAAAAAACTCGTTATGGAAGGGATGGCCGACGAGAGAAAAAATCTCCTCGCCCGTCTCGGGACGTGATATGCTTATTCGCGTGTCTACAGCGACATCAGGATATTCCTCCACCATACATTCCAGCTGTTCCGACGGCCCCTCCATACGGAACATAAAAAAATAAAAAATAATTTAGGGCCCCGTTGCGACACCCACTGACCACCATACATTTCTAAAACCGCGTATCGACACCCACTGACCACCATACATTTCTATAACCGCGTATCGATATACTTTGTGGATTTCTTTACCCGATTTTTTAAATTGTTTATAATTTTATTAAAATTAATTAATAAATTGTTTACTGCACCTATATAATAATAAAATTGTTTATAATTTTTACCCGATTTTTTAAATTGTTTATAATTTTTACCCGATTTTTTAAATTGTTTATAATTTTTATTAAAATTAATTAATAAATTGTTTACTGCACCTATATAATAATAAAATATCACAACGGTGCTGTAACATTTCTTTACCCGATTTTTTAAATTGTTTATAATTTTTACCCGATTTTTTAAATTGTTTATATAATTTTTACCCGATTTTTTAAATTGTTTATAATTTTATTAAAATTAATTAATAAATTGTTTACTGCACCTATATAATAATAAAATAACGAACCATCCAGAAATTTGTGAACCTCGCTAAGTGTTTATAAATAATTATACTTTGCGGTTTTTGTCTGTTTTTTCTTATATTAATTAACTTTATAATTTTCTTAAAATTAATTAATAATAATTTTTACAAAACTAATTATCAAATTAATAAAATAACGAACCATCCCAGAAATTCGTGAACTAAGTGTTTATAAATAATTATAATTTGCGCACCATTTTTATGTTGTATAGGAAAGTGATGAGTATATATACGTTTGAAAGCCTTACAACAATTGGTCTCATCTCGTGTGTGCCATGTTGTTGATCCGGTATGACGTCCGTCTCATCTGTTTAATGGTAGCAGTCTCTAAATGTGTGTGTGTGTGTGAATTTGTGATGGAATTGTATAGCTCAAAGGTGCCAGCCTAAAAGATTTCTACCTAAGAGCTTGCAATTTCGGAAACCAAATTCACACATAGGCTCGCCTTACTTCGCTGGTTTCTCTTAATTAGAGGAATTGGCAATGGGGTTCAAGGCGACCCGTAAAATGAGACTGTGAGCCAACAGATGCGTGGGCTTAAGAAAGGTCCCAACACCCCAGTGGCTGGGTGCCGGCTAGAAATCTGCCCAGTCGCTGGGGTTGTGTACACGAGTGGAGGCTTTTGCTATTTTTTTTTTACAAATTATTAATAATTTTTCAATATCGTAGAAATAAATTAGCTATAGTGGAGGAGGAAAATACCGTGTTGAAAAATAAATATGACAACGGGATGAAATAAATCCTTTTTATTAGTATAGTGTTATCTGTTCAATTGGACGTTAAATGAACATGAGGTATTTATGACGAGACGAAAACAAATCCTTTTTAGTACTGTAGTTTTATCTGTTCAATTGGGAAAAACATGATGTATTTATGACACCAATTGTCACGTTTTTTGTGTTGGTGACCAGTTTGTGTTATTGGACGAAACGGTGTTTTATCGGGGGTGGTGGTGGTAGTATATAGGGGTGAACACCCTATATACTACTAATGTGGATATAAATATACCGATCGAGAGCATCGTGCTCTGGTAGCGCAGTTGGTTAGCGCGTCTCGCTGGTATTGGGAAGGTCCCGGGTTCGATCCCCGGTCGGTGCACATTTTTTCCGTTGCAATTCCCTTATCCGGTTACAGTACGGTACGTGACAGTGCATAACATAAATGAAATTCATTACATGTAAAATTCCCATTGTAAAATTTGTGGGTGGGGAATGGTACAAAATACTTTTGACTCGGTATGATCGACTGCATACCATACTTTTATGGAGTTATTAACGTAGATGTTTTGTCATTGAAATTCAGTGTGTGGGGTAATAAAAGATGCAAACTTCTTCATCGGAATTAGAGGATATTATTTAATTGAACTTTATTCCATTGTATAGTTATGAACACATCAGAAAACATACAAAACTGCCATATCAGTTTTTTCTAATGATAAAAAACAGTCAAATTTCAATGAAAAATGTGATTTTTCACAATTTCGAAAAGTCTGAGGGTGGTATGCTTCAAAATGGTGCCAAACATTCATACAGTGGGTTACAGAGCGCAGACATACAGCACAACACTCATAATTGAATGTAGTTTCAGAAAATATATTTCTGCAAAAATCCCACGGGGGGTTTCCATTTCTGGCTGACGGCCTATAGGTCCTAAGTCTCAATCTCTAGAATGAAGTTGGTTATATAATAAAAACAAATATGGTCTTTTTAGCTGGTGTATAATTATGATGACATATGCACTGAAAACTTCATATATGTATCGCCTGTCACTTCTTGTGCATATCACATCATATGCACCAGATAGAAAGTTCTTATTTGCACATTATTATACCCCCGGCATACAAAGTATCCATCATCCATATTTTCATTCCATACCACACCAATTTGGCCTTCATGTCCAAGGTCAAGGTAAAATTATTTTGAAATTTGCATTGCCCCGTGCAGGTACCGGGGCGGGATCAACTGATCCTGAGAATAGTGCTGCGGTAGCCATTGCTTGTCGTAAAAGGCGACTAAACTGGCTTAACGATTGGGTTCATACTTTCCGGAACCCACTATACCAGATTTGGCCCTCATGTACATTTTTGGCTTTCTTGTATGTGAGAGTTGAGTCGGGCTATGCCCCACATATAGTAAGATTAGCGCTAATCCTATTACTTTTAGGGGATGGGATAAATGATGCTGGTGTGGCGAGGGCCTGGCACCAGATCAGGTTGTTCTAATTTCAGGACTGAATATATATTTTGATTGTAAATATCGAGTTCTGAAGTTGGGATTTACCCCCCTCGGACAGGTGGATACGGGACTCGACCCCGTTGACCCGTCTGCGTGTAGACTCTCTGAGGCTTGTACCTCTATGTCAGAAAAGCGGACGTTAAACCCTATTCACTCACTCACTCACTTGAAATTTGCATTAATGTTTATACGACCGTTTTTAAAAAACGGTATGTATTATGTTTTACCGTACGGCGGGAGGGCGGGCGGGCGTGCGGGCGGGCGGCTGAAGAAAAAGCGAATAGTTTGTGTACACAACTCCTCCGAAACTGTTCAGTCGATCGATCTGAAACTATACACACGTCTTCTACACATATTGAAGATGTGCACCTTGGTGTTTTTATGCCGAAAAAATATGTTTTAACAAAAATATCGCCTTTTTAACTTGGCCATTTTTTCTACATTTGTCTATACATTTCTATATACGGTACAGAGTTTGTGTACACAACTCCTCCGAAACCGTTCAGTCGATCGTTCTGAAACTATACACACGTCTTCTACACATATTGAAGATGTGCACCTTGGTGTTTTTATACCGAAAAAATATTTTGTAACAAAAATATCACCTTTTTAACTGGGCCATTTTTTCTACTTTTTTCTATTCAATTCTGTATACGGTACAGAGTTTGTGTACACAACTCCTCCGAAACCGTTCCGTAGATCGTTCTGAAACTATACGCATGTCTTCTACACATATTGAAGATGTGCACCTTGGTATTTTTTATGGCGAAAAAATATTTTTTAATAAAAATATCACCTTTTCAACTTAGCCATTTTTTCTACATTTTTCTATACAATTCTATATAGGGTACATAGTTTGTGTACACAACTCGTCCAAAACCATTCAGTCGATCATTCTGAAACTATACACACATCTTCTACACATATTGAAGATATGCACCTTGGTGTTTTTATGCCGAAAACATATTTTTTTACAAAAATATCACCTTTTTAAAGTAGCCATTTTTTCTACATTTTTCTATACAATTCTATATACGGTACAGAGTTTGTGTACAAAACTCCTCCAAAACCTTTCAGTCGATCGTTCTGAAACTATACACACGTCTTCTACACATATTGAAGATGTGCACCTTGGTGTTTTTATGTCGAAAAAATATATTTGAACAAAAAATATCGCCTTTTTAACTTCGCCATTTTTTCTACATTTGTCTATACATTTCTATATACGGTACAGAGTTTGTGTACACAACTCCTCTCCGAAACCGTTCAGTCAATCGATCTGAAACTATGCACACGTCTTCTACACATATTGAAGATGTGCACCTTGGTGTTTTTATCATGTTTATGGCGAAACAATATTTTATAACCAAAATATCACCTTTTTAACTTACCCATTTTTTCTACTTTTTTCTATACAATTCTGTATACGGTACAGAGTTTGTGTACACAACTCCTCCGAAACCGTTCAGTCGATCGTTCTGAAACTATACACATGTCTTCTACACATATTGAAGATGTGCACCTTGGTATTTTTATGGCGGAAAAATATTTTTTAACAAAAATATCACCTTTTTAACTTTGCCATTTTTTCTTCATTTTTCTATACAATTCTATATACGGTACAGAGTTTGTGTACAAAACGTTCTGTCGATCGTTCTGACATTATACACACGTCTTCTACACATATTGAAGATGTGCACCTTGGTGTTTTTATGTCGAAAAAATATATTTTAACAAAAATATCGCCTTTTTAACTTCGCCATTTTTTGTACATTTTTCTATACAATTCTATATACGGTACAGAGTTTGTGTACAAAACTCCTCTGAAACCGTTCAGTCGATCGTTCTTAAATAATACACACGTCTTCTACACATATTGAAGATGTGCACCTTGGTGTTTTTATCATGTTTATGGCGAAAAAATATTTTATAACAAAAATATCACCTTTTTAACTTAGCCATTTTTTTCTACTTTTTTCTATACAATTCTGTATACGGTACAGAGTTTGTGTACACAACTCCTCCGAAACCGTTCAGTAGATCGTTCTGAAACTATACACATGTCTTCTACACATATTGAAGATGTTCACCTTGGTATTTTTATGGCGAAAAAATATTTTATAACAAAAATATCACCTTTTTAACTTAGCCATTTTTTTAAACTTTTTTCTATACAATTCTGTATACGGTACAGAGTTTGTGTACACAACTCCTCCGAAACCGTTCAGTAGATCATTCTGAAACTATACACATGTCTTCTACACATATTGAAGATGTGCACCTTGGTATTTTTATGGCGAAAAAATATTTTTTAACAAAAATATCACCTTTTTAACTTAGCCATTTGTTCACATTTTCTACAATGCCATTTGTTCTACATTTTTCTATACAATTCTATATAGGGTACATAGTTTGTGTACACAACTCGTCCAAAACCATTCTGTCGATCATTCTGAAACTATACACACATCTTCTACACATATTGAAGATATGCACCTTGGTGTTTTTATGCCGAAAACATATATTTTTTCTCAAAAATATCACCTTTTTAACTTAGCCATTTGTTCTACATTATTGTATCCAATTCCCTATCATTTCTACTTTACACTCTACTTTTCTATCTCTGCATAAATTAGTATACATGTTTAGCACAACGAGATGATGAAATAATGCTATAGACTTTCAAATTCTCATTAATGTTTCTTGCCTTGGTGACAGCTTCACATTTCTGCATCTTCGCTGTCTGACCCATATTCGACGGGCGTATTTTGTGACTTGCGGCACTCTTGTTTTTTGTTAAATCTTCGTTGAAGTTTTTCAGTACCCAATATCTTCACAACCCTATCATTTTATAGGCCATCCAAGCGGCCCCCATGCAAATGTCAAGGCCAAATGTCTTAGAAAATATTTGTTGGTCAGACAAGGCGTCGGCTGGGGGTATCCGTGAGCCCCTGCTCACTTGCTCTAGTTCTCTATATAGCAGGCTCGGTAGGAACAACAGTAGGAATTCCGAGGCTCTATGAGGAATTCCTTCCGTTTTTTAGCCTTGCCTGATAAACATGACATCAATAGACACAAGACTGCTATTTTCTATTTACAACCAGTGTAGATCCAGATCAGCATGTGCATCCGCAGTCTGATCAGTATCCTCACTATTCACCATTCCATCAATGAAACGCACGTCGTGCTTCTAACAAGCAATGCAGATCAGAGAGCTTCGGAATTCCTATGCATTTCCTAGCCTTACCTGATAAACTTGATATTAAAAGACACTAGTCATTCATTCATTCGGCTTATATTTAAGGGTGGGAATTGACTCGAACACCTTCCATACCTGAAAAAAAATACACCAGTCTGGCATTCTTTATCAATCTGCAGGAGGAGGAGGAGGAGGCGGTGTCTCATCGTCAGGCAGAGGCGGCCGCCGATGAGGAGAAGCAGGAGCAGGAGCCGAGGCGTGAGGATCAAAGGAGACAGGTAATGACCGCTCGTTATCTCAGTGGGTGTTACTGCAATGGGTAGTTACCGCTCGTTACTGTAGCTGAGTAATTACTGCTTGTTATCTCAATGGTGCCAGGTAATTACCCCTCATTATCTTGTTACTGTTACCTGTTACTGTTGCCAGGTAATTACTGCTCATTATCTCAATGGACGTTACTGTAGCCAGGTAATTACTGCTCATTGTCTCGATGGACATCACAGCAGTCGGGTAATTACCGCTCGTTATCTCAGTGATTGTTACTGTAGCCAGGTAATTACCACTTGTTATCTCGATGGACGTTGCAGTAGCTGTGTAACTACTGATCTTATCTGAATGTATGTTGCTGTAGCCAGGTAATTACTGCTCCTTATCTCGAAGTAAGTTACTGGTATACATGCATGGTAATACTACTTTTTTCCACACAACATTTATTTATGGTGTAAATGATAGGTTGATCATGAGCGATATTCCTTTCCACAAGCTGCACTCTAATATTAGCAAACTCTGTAGATCTAGATCCATTAGCTCAAAACAAGTCGTCTCATCATGATCTACATCATTTGTCAGTATGTATCAATTAAAGAAATTAGTAATACAATTTCTAAGTATAACTTAATACTCCAAAACTTAACTACATTTATGTTACAGTGGAACCTCTCTAAACCAGACACCCTGGGTCTGGCTTAGAGAGGTTCCACTGTAAATCAGGCATTTGATCATTCTGAGCCATAGTTGTGTGCTATGCGATCACTAACAGACATTATCACCTGAGGTAAATGACCAAGAAACTCATAAAAAATAAGATCACATGTGTTTTCTTGGTGTCCGGTTTATAGAGGTTCCACTGTACATATCGAGGGAAGAAAGAGTTAATTAAAATGTGGCTTGGAATGAAGGTGCAATGTACTTGAAAGAATTTCTGTCATCAATTTGTACACTGCTGATGTACTCAACAGAAAAGTATTAGGATAGTATGGGTGAATAAGGTAGTTTATTGTCGCGCCCGCTTGCGGAAAGCGCGATATAGTCGGCCGTTTGGCGTACGTACGTGTGTCCGGTTAAAGTTTTTGGTTAAGTTGTTTGGTTAAGTTGTTTGCTTAAGTTTTTTGGTTAAAGTTTTTGGTTAAGTTGTTTGGTTAAGTTTTTTGGTTAAAGTTTTTGGTTAAGTTCTTTGGTTAAAGTTTATGGTTAAGTTTTTTGGTTAAGTTCTTTGGTTAAAGTTTTTCGTTATACTATATCTCTGCAACTGCTTTGCCCATTACCTTGAAACTTCACATGGGTGTTTATCATCATCTATATTTTCATTCTACCCCCCTCCCATGCGGCCCCTGTGCCCAATGTCAAGGTCAAATTACTTTGACGTTTTTGGTTAATTTTTTTGGTTAAAGTTTTTGCTTAAGTTTTTTGCTTACGTTTTTTGCTTAAAGTTTTTTGTTATACTACATCTCTGCAACTGCTTTGCCCATTACCTTGAAACTTCATATGGGTGTTTATCATCATCTATATTTCTCATTCTACCCCCTCCTGTGCGGCCCCTGTGCCCAATGTCAAGGTCAAATTACTTGGAAATTTTTGGTTAAGTTTTTTGGTTAAAGTTTTTCGTTAAAGTTTTTCGTTATACTATATCTCTGCAACTGCTTTGCCCATTACCTTGAAACTTCATATGGATGTTTATCATCATCTATATTTTCATTCTACCCCCCTCCCGTGCGGCCCCTGTGCCCAATGTCAAGGTCAAATTACTTTGAAGTTTTTGGTTAAGTTTTTTGGTTAAGTTTTTTGGTTAAAGTTTTTCGTTAAGTTTTTTGGTTAAGTTTTTTGGTTAAAGTTTGTGGTTAAGGTTTTTGGTTAAGTTTGTTGGTTAAAGTTTTTCTTTTTACTATATCTCTGCAACTGCTTTGCCCATTACCTTGAAACTTCACATGTGTGTTTATTATCATCTATATTTTCATTCTACCCCCTCCCGTGCTGCCCCTGTGCCCAATGTCAAGGTCAAATTACTTTTAAGTTTTTGGTTATGTTTTTTGGTTGAAGTTTTTGGTTAAGTTTTTTGGTTAAAGTTTTTCGTTAAAGTTTTTCGTTATACTATATCTCTGCAACTGCTTTGCCCATTACCTTGAAACTTCACATGGGTGTTTATCATCATCTACTTTTTCATTCTACCCCCCTCCCGTGCGGCCATTGTGCCCAATGTCAAGGTCAAATTACTTTGAAGTTTTTGGTTAAGTTCGTTGGTTAAAGTTTTTGGTTAAGTTTTTTGGTTAAGTTTTTTGGTTAAAGTTTTTCGTTATACTATATCTCTGCAACTGCTTTGCCCATTACCTTGAAACTTCACATGTGTGTTTATCATCATCTATATTTTCATTCTACCCCCCTCTCGTGCGGCCCCTGTGCCCAATGTCAAGGTCAAATTACTTTGAAGTTTTGGTTAAGTTTTTTGGTTAAAGTTTTCGGTTAAGTTTTTTGGTTAAAGTTTTTCGTTATACTATATCTCTGCAACTGCTTTGCCCATTACCTTGAAACTTCACATGGGTGTTTATCATAATCTATATTTTCATTCAACCCCCCTCCCGTGCGGCCCCTGTGCCCAATGTCAAGGTCAAATTACTTTGAAGTTTTTGGTTAAAGTTTTTTGGTTAAAGTTTTTGGTTAAGTTTTTTTGGTTAAAGTTTTTTGTTATACTATATCTCTGCAACTGCTTTGCCCATTACCTTGAAACTTCACATGGGTGTTTATCATCATCTATATTTTCACTCTCGCCCCCTTCCGTGCGGCCCCTGTGCCCAATGTCAAGGTCAAATTACTTTGAAGTTTTTGGTTAAGTTTTTTGGTTAAAGTTTTTCATTATACTATATCTCTGCAACTGCTTTGCCCATTACCTTGAAACTTCATATGGATGTTTATCATCATCTATATTTTCATTCTACCCCCCTCCCGTGCGGCCCCTGTGCCCAATGTCAAGGTCAAATTACTTTGAAGTTTTTGGTTAAGTTTTTTGGTTAAGTTTTTTGGTTAAAGTTTTTCGTTATTCTATATCTCTTTTTTTAGTGTCCATGCCTCGCCACAAGGCGCGACATGCAGGCCGCGGCCATCTAGTCTGACCAAATGTTACTATTTTTCCTATATTTTGGCCTTTTTGAAAAGCCGCACGCATTTTTGCCCAATTTAACTATGAACATGACAATGAAATTGACAATATCAGGGTTCAATTTTGAGGGCAAAGTGAGCGACATCGTCGCTTTTTTTTTTGTTCACTTCGCTTTTTATTTCCCGTCGGGCGAAGTCGACTTCGCTTTGAAAAAATCCCGTAATTTTCGGTGATTGCAGTCTCCATATAATCGTCATAAATTGAAACAAAATTGTTTAGAATTTCCCATTTCACACCCCGCTAACTTGAAATCGATATTCCCAGGGTTGTCAAATAGTGCTGCAAATGTTGAGTAATGCCTAACGGCCTTGGGCAGCGTGTTAAACCAGATTATTGTGTACACACACTGTGACACACAACACGTTCAGTAGTTTGTTTGATGCAGCACGCGGCAGAAATTGATAGAAATAAACACGGCCTTTGGAATTGACCTGTCAACCTGTCAATCATATCCCGGCCGTTTAGCACTCCTTGTGTTAACCGCAAGCCGATTTTCAAATACTCCACCCACAAGGTGGGAGTTTGTTTTCATTGGATGTTTTTATCGAGTATTTCCATTCGCCGATGACAGCATTTGCTGATTTTTGCAGGTGCCTATTTGCGGGGTTTACACCTAATATATCACGGAGTGAATTCCCCCAAATGTATTACCAATAATAGAATGATATCAGCTTCAATTCCCACAATGCCTTTTTATGACGTTAAGAGAAACGAGTTACACGAAAAGAAAATAGATTTTCGGATTTCCAAAATGGCGGACGATGCGTTTTCCGATTCCGGGAGCGACTCGGAAATGCAAAATAATGCGGATTGTCAGTCAGACTCGGACTTTTCAGGGTTTGAAACGGAAGAATTAATACGCGTAGCACAAGTTGTGCATGAATATCCTATGGTACAATCGACTCGTGACCGGGAATTCCCAAATGATTGGGAAAAAGTAGACACCCGAGCAAGTCGCCCCCACACAGTTTCGGACCTAAAAATGAATTTGTGAGAAATAATAATTTCATTGTTTTATATCATTTTTACATATATTAATTGGTTAATATAAATTAATTATAATAGGGGATAATGTCTGTTGACGGTCTTGAGCAATAAAATACTGTTTTCAACATTTTCATGAATTTATATACTGTAGTGTTAAAAATAAAATTATTGTTAAATAATATGCCTGGTCTTATTTGTATTATCTGTATTATCTGGTGCAGTTAAATTGTCTTTGCCGATAACCGACAACGACAACATTTAACATACTTTGCAAAGTATGGAGAAAAAAACACACTTCTCCCACTTCCCCATAAATTCCACCACTTCCCCCTAAATTCCCTGGAGGGGGAAGTGACTTCCCCCTAAAATTTGGAGCTAGATTGAACCCTGCAATATAGATAAATATTGTACATTGTGACATAACAACAAAACTACTATTGCATAACACTAATATTCAACTGTGTTACATGGATATGGCAATCTTCTGTGCCATTTTCCAGCAGGTCGTCTTTTTGTTGCGAACGGTAACTCTTGCAATCTACTCCCGTACCGTCCGTAGCCAGAGTTACGATTCCAATCATAGGCCTTCTCTGCAGAATAGCGAATCAGATCTGATTTGCACTTCAGCAGTTAATTGTGAAAGATCTGAAATGAGTATTAATATTATGAAAATAGCACATTCAAGTAATTGTATCCCCCGGACCCCGGACTCCGTCGGGGGATACTATGGATTTGACAACGGGCCGCATCCGCGTCCGCCGCAGACACTTCTTGTCCGGAGCATAACTCGAACACCCTTTGGAATATTTTCATGAAACTTCACACATGCATAGACCACGACCCGAAGGTGTGTCGCGCACAAGAATGACAACTCTTGCATAGCTAATTTTTTAGTATTCTCCCTTTTTTGTTTCTCGCACTGATGTCGTGTCCAGAGCATAACTCCACCACCCTTTGGAATATTTTCATGAAACTTCACACATGCATAGACCACGACCCGAAGGTGTGTCGCGCACAAGAATGACAACTCTTGCATAGCTAATTTTTTAGTTATCTCCCTTTTTTGTTTCATGCACTGATTGACCATAACTCAACAACCCTTTGGAATATTCAATTAGACCACGAACCGAAGGTGTGTCGTGCACAAGAATGACAACTCTTGCATAGCTAATTGTATCCCCCGGACTCCGTCGGGGGATACTATGGATTTGACAGCGCGCCGCGTCCGCCGCAGACACTTCTTGTCCGGAGCATAACTCGAACACCCTTTGGAATATTTTCATGAAACTTCACACATGCATAGACCACGACCCGAAGGTGTGTCGCGCACAAGAATGACAACTCTTGCATAGCTAATTTTTGAGTTATCTCCCTTTTTTGTTTCTCGCACTGATTTCGTGTCCGGAGCATAACTCCACCACCCTTTGGAATATTTTCATGAAACTTCACACATGCATAGACCACGACCCGAAGGTGTGTCGCGCACAAGAATAACAACTCTTGCGTAGCTAATTTTTTAGTTATCTCCCTTTTTTGTTTCGCGCACTGATTGACCATAACTCGACCACCCTTTGGAATATTTTTATGAAACTAACACATTGAATTAGACCACGAACCGAAGGTGTGTCGTGCACAAGAATGACAACTCTTGCATAGCTAATTTTTGAGTTATCTCCCTTTTTTGTTTTCGCTCACTGATTTCCTGTCCGGAGCATAACTCGACCACCCTTTGGAATATTTTCATGAAACTTCACACATGCATAGACCACAACCCGGAGGTGTGTCGCGCACAAGAATGACAATTCTTGCATAGCTAATTTCTAAGTTATCTCCCTTTTTTGTTTTGCGCACTCTACAAACTGGACAATAATGCATGAAGACCTGTTTTCTCGTCTGCTCTGTACACCTTTTCTCGTGTGCTCTGTACACCTTACCTGTAGAGAGAACAATAGAAACTGGGAGAACCATGTGCTAGCATGGGCTAGCATGTGCAGATGTCCAGTGCTTGACCACTGCTGACCAGATAATTTATACAGGTAAATTACTACATTGGGTACTGTGTTGAAAATATTGTGGCATTATGTGGACCTGTGCAGATATATGTAGATAAATATAGGACTATTAAAAAAAAATCTGGTCTCCAATAGCAAGCATTATTATTTTTAAACTTTTTTTTTTCATTTTTTTTTTTTTTTTTTTTTCATTTTTTTTTTTTAATTTTTTTTTTCAAATTATTTTTCAATTTTTGTCTAGTAGCATAAGGTCGTAAGTGCTATATACAGACTATTCACATGTGCATGTGCTAGCATGTACAACTGACCACTGACCACTTACAGGTTATTTATACAGGTAAATGATTATATTACATTTCCGTAAACTGTGTTGAAAATATTGTGGCATTATGTGGACCTGTGCAGATATATGTAGATAAATATAGGAATATTAAAAAAAATTCTGGGCTCCTGTAGCAAGCATTATTATTTTTAATTTTTAAACTTTTTTTCCATTTTTTGTTTTCATTTTTTTTTTTCAAATTCTTTTTCAATTTTTGTCTAGTAGCATAAGGTCGTATGTGCTATATACAGACTATTATCATATAATAAAACAATTATTGACTTGTGAGCTTTAGAATACAATCTGATATTCTATGGTTCACTAGTCAATAATTGTATAATATGTTCGGGCCAGTGAAAATTGCTTTCGGGCCCAGGCTCGAGGTCAAGGCAGGACAAGGCGAGGCATCTGATTCCGCGGAATTCTTGTTTACTTATCTCCCTTTGTTGTTTCATGCTCTGATTTTGTATCCAGAGCATAACTCGAACACCCTTTGGAATATTTTTATGCCCCACCACGATAGTGGAGGGTGCATTTAGTGTTACCCTTGTCCGTCCGTCCGTCCGTCCGCACACACGAATGGGTACTTGTTGTAAGCGTACGGGGATCTTATTGGGTAGGGTTAGGATAGTGTTGGGTTACTCTTGTTGGGTATTTTTATACAGTAAAAACCCACAAGTATTCATTCGTAGGAATGTGCGTCCCGTCCATCCGTCCGTCCGGTCGTCCGTCACAAAACTTTAACACTCGGGTAAATGTCTCATAATTTCTTCATCCTTCGACCGATCTGCTTCATATTTCATATACGCATTGCTCTAGTGGTCCTCTACCGCCCTGTGCCAAATCCACGTTCGTTCTGCCCCCGTCAAGCCCAGGGTCAAGGTCACATACTTAGTGTTTCTTCAAAAATTAATGCTTGGGTAAATATCTTATACTTTCTGTTTTCTTTCATGGATCATCTTCATATTTCATATACGCATTGCTCTAATGGTCCTCTACCGCCCTGTGCCAAATCCACGTTCGTCCTGCCCCACCAATCCCAGGGTCAAGGTCACATACTGGTGCTCTCAAAAACTTTAATCGCTCAGGTAAATATCTAATTTTTACTTCCATCAACGGATCAACTTCATATTTCATATTACGCGTTGCTCTAATGTCGTTCACGCCCTGTGCCAAATCACGTTCGTTCTGCCCCCGCCAAGCCCAGGGTCAAGGTCACATACTTAGTGCTTCAAAAACTTTAACGCTTGGGTTAATATCTTATAATTTCTCTTTTCTTTCACGGATCATCTTCATATTTCATATACGCATTGCTCTAATGGTCCTCTACCGCCCTGTGCCAAATCCACGTTCGTCCTGCCCCGCCAATCCCAGGGTCAAGGTCACATACTTGGTGCTTCAAAAACTTTAACGCTCAGGTAAATATCTTATAATTTTTCTTTCCATTCACGGATCAACTTCATATTTCATATACGCGTTGCTCTAATGGTCCTCTACCGCCCTGTGCCAAATCCATGTTCGTCCTGCCCCGCCAAGCCCAGGGTCAAGGTCACATACTTAGTGCTTCAAAAACTTTAACGCTCGGGTAAATATCTTATAATTTCTGTTTTCTTTCACGGATCAGCTTCATATTTCATATATGCAGTCTAATGGTCCTTACCGCCCTGTGCCAAATCCACGTTCGTCATGCCCCCACCAAGCCCAGGGTCAAGGTCACATACTTGGTGCTTCAAAAACTTTAACGCTCAGGTAAAAGCAAATTGTGACTTGGAATTTGGCCTCATTTATTACCAAAGCGATATGTGGGACATCCGTGTTCTATGAACACATTTTCTAGTTTATTAAACTTCACACATGCATAGAAGACGACCCAAAGGTGTGTCGCACGTAAGAATGACAACTCTTGCGTCGTTAATTTCTTAGTTATCTCCCTTTGTTGTTTCGTGCACTGATTTCGTGTCCGGAGCATAACTAGAACACCCTTTGGAATATTTTCATGAAACTTCACACATGCATAGACCACAACCCTAAAGGTGTGTCACGCAAGAATGACAACTCTTGCATCACTAATTTTTTAATTATCTCCCTTTGTTTTACCGTCACTGATTTTGTCTCCGGAGCATAACTCGAACACCCCTTTTTCAAACTACTTGTGTATGTCGCGTGACACGTGCATTCTTGTACATTCTGGAATCCGTATAATTGTATATTTGTGATGTGTGGTACTGTGTTGTATTGTTGTGCGTATTATTGATTTCACATCCCTGTGATTCCACATACCTGTGGTTTCACACACCTGTGATTTGTACACACCTGTGATTTAGCATGTACATTTGCCATGTACAATGTGCGTGTAATAAGGGGGCTTATGTTGTATTGGTGGAGATACGTTTATGCATGTTCCTATTGGCGGATTTAAATATACGTCTATTTTTTTAGCAATGTTTTACTGATGTCACGCCATATTTGCCACAGACTATGCATGTGTGTGGTAGAGAACTCGTTGACTGCGTGTGCTGGTTTCGCTAGGGAAAAGATACCTTTTAGTATTACGGATGTCCACTGTCCGTGCCAGCCGAGTTTGTCCGCGTGTCAGTGTTTCACCATATAAGGGACCTTCTGTAGGTGAAGCCAGTATACAGCGCAGACCATACCATGGTCTGCCCTGTTATGTATGCTACAGGTTAGTGTTTCATCATAGCCTGGTACTGGCCAACACGGATATATCAGATCCCATAATGGTGATGTTTTGTGTCGTGATATTTCGTAAATGACCACGATATTTGAGTTTACTATGTGCTACACTCTCATTTGAGTGTATAGCCGTAGGACCGTTATGGAGGGGTTTGGCGGGGCCAAGAAGCGACCTTCGCATTGTCGAGACCAGTCGAGTAGATTTCGGATTATGAGATCTGGGTCTATAGTGTGCAGATTTATGGTAGTGTGGGGTATACCATGTTGGATGGTATTTATTCCACGAGGGCTGTACACTGGTTTGGTTGAATTTAAGGCGTGGGAACTATATTTATGCCAAATATAACCCACGGGTGACATGGCAAAAGCCATGGTTTTGTAGTATTTATGTGAGATGTCGTACGAGGGGTAGGCATATCCATTATTCCGTGCATGGTTTCACTGGTGCGTATATAAGCGATGTCTCGCTATGTGTTGGCGGGACATATTTTCTGGTTATAGAAGACTAGTACTGTATTCACAGTGACACGGAGGATTTTGGTATGTACCTAGAACATTTTATTTCAGCTGTGATTTGCCGTTGTTTCGATTCCCGTTTTAGTCTGTTGTGCATCCTGTCTGTCTGTCTGTGCGTAATTCGTCCAGTAATTGGAGATTCATTTCATTTTTGTAGCCTCTTGAGAACGCTCCAGCGAGCCACATTGGACGTTTTGGTCCACTTGTTTGAGGGCAGACCCCAGTCAGTGCAGAGTATCGGGTCGTCCGAGTGTCCGTACGTCTGTCTGGCGCAGTGTGTGTAGCAGCTCCGGGTACAGGCCTGTATAGAGCGTGTGTGATAGCTACCTCGCGTTCAGCAGACAGTCACAGCCATAGTTTAGTGAAGTGAAACGCCATACACACATATCATATCATTATACTACCACCGAGTTGAATGTCACCTAAGTGAAACTTTTCCCGGCGTCTTAGCCGACGTGATAATCGCCATTTTGTATTATATCGGAACTTTACATCCGGTCTACCACTTCCGGTATTACAAACCCATTGATTCACCATGGATACTTTACATCCGGTCGGTCTACCACATCCGGGTTGCTACAGTCGAGTGATACCATAGGAACTTTACATCTGGTCCACCATTTCCGGAGATAATACTACCTGTGGAACTTTACTTCCGGGAACCAGCTTCCGGAACATTATCGTTATTGACTATCATGTGATGTAACCACATCCGGCTTTGACTTTGACATTCATACTTTGGAAATATATTGCATAGGCAATACATATGCATACTTTGATAGTGTATGGTAATACTCCTATCATGGCATATCATGGCTAAAGGATTGTAGTAAGACTAATATATTGTTTATGGATTAATCCACTTGAAGTTGGATTATAGCCATATTGTTGACTAGACCTCATATTGCGGGTGAGGCAGACCTTGGGACCTTGATACTCAGAGGTTACACTATCTATTGAGATACGCCAGCACTGGGGTAGCTCAGATGATTGTCATTTGTCCTCCAATGTTCGTTATGCCATGTTATACTAGTATGTTATTTCACTTTGATTAGCGATCATCAAAGTACTTGTGCATTCATACTATTGTCCACTACGGGACCACTGAGATACCACATACCGAGTTTATTCGTCTATAGCTTTTAAGTTGCGTTAAAGTATAACAGTCGATTGGCTTACAACCTTGTAGTAATTGAATAGTATCATGCACAGTACAGTGATGTTCGCATATCAAATGTATCATGTATTCCTGTGTGTTCCCCATGTAATATAGTGTACATTATAAGTGATTAAGTGACTACGTGTACTTATCTACTCTGGCCTATCCCTTACACTTCAACTGCATTGTTACCACTTTTCGTTCGTCAGATCAAGCTATATTGGCCATAACGTCATAACAATTGAAGTATACTTGGTTCTATGATAATTGGGGGAGACAATTTGTCTCGATCATTCCTGACCTTGGTAATGACCTTGACAGTATCTGGGGAGGGGGATACACATGCGCTTGTCGACAAGCGTCCATTTCTAGTTAGGACGTAACTTTACATATGTAAATGACCAGATACAGTAAATTTTTAAGCTAGAATCAACAAGTGATCCAGTCAGTGGCAGCCAAATTCAACATAAAAAGTTAAGAGTGGGTTCATTTCTGGCAAAACATAATTTTCTAAACCTTCTACAATGGTAAAATTTGTTTCAGAATTATTAGTTTGTATTACTTTTATAATACTAATATTTTTATGCCCCACCACGATAGTGGAGGGGGCATTTAGTGTTACCCTTGTCCCGTCCTGTCCGTCCTTGTGACTCGTATAACTTTTAAACTGTAATAGCTACAGACCTGAAACTCGGTATGTAGTTCCCTTATGATGAGTAGAAGCGCAAAGTTTATTTAAATTTTTGATTCGACCCTCGGTCATGAATTATCTCTTCCTTCTCGGCTTAGAATTTGGCAATTTTGCCTTGTGACTCATAAAACTTTTAAACCGTAATAGCTACAGACCTGAAACTTGGTATGTAGCTTCCTTATGATGAGTAGATGCGCAAAGTTTTTTTTGATTTGGAGTCATGGATTATCTCCCCCTATTCAACTTCGAATTTGGCAATTTTGTCTTGTAACTTGTAAAACTTTTAAACCGTACTAGCTACAGACCTGAAACTTTGTATGTTGCTTCCTTATGATGAGTAGTTGATTTTGAGTAGATGCACAAAGTTTATTTTGATTTTTGATTTGACCCTGGGGTCATGGATAATGTCCCCCTTTTCGACTTAGAATTTTCCAATGTTGGCTTGTAACTAGTAAAGCTTTTAAACCCTAATAGCTACACACCTGAAACTTGGTATGTAGTTTCCTTATGCTGAGTATATGCGCATAGTTTATTTTGATTTGACCCCGGGTCATGGATTATCTCCCCCTTTTCAACTTGGAATTTGGTAATTTCGCCTTGTAACATGTAAACTTTTAAACCGTAACAGCGACAGACCTGACACTTGGTATGTTGCTTCCTTATGATGAGTAGTTGATTTTGATTTTTTATCTGACCCCCTTTTCAACTTAGAATTTCACCATTTTTAGCTCGCCTGCACGAAGTGCAGAATTCGTGCAGAAGTTATAACTTCTGTTTCCTTGCATGGAACACCTTGTTATTTCATACATGCATTCCTCAGATGACCCTCTATTATGCTGTAGCAAATCCATGACCCACCACCCAGCCCTTACCCCAAGGTCAAGGTCACAAACTTGGCTCATTCATAAACTTAACGTTGGGTAAATGTCTTATAACTTCTGTTTCCTTTCATGGAACACCTTGTTATTTCACATGCATTCCTCAGATGACCCTCTATCATGCTGTAGCAAATCCATGACCCACCACCTAGCCCTTACCCCAAGGTCAAGGTCACATACTTGGCACATTCATAAACTTAATGTTGGGTAAATGTCTTATAACTTCTGTTTCCATTCATGGAACACCTTGTTATTTCATACATGCATTCCTCAGATGACTCTCTATCATGCTGTAGCAAATCCATGACCCACCGCCCAGCCCTTACCCCAAGGTCAAGGTCACAAACTTGGCACATTCATAAACTTAACGTTGGGGTAAATTTCTTATAACTTCTGTTTCCGTTCATGGAACACCTTGTTATTTCATACATGCATTCCTCAGATGACCCTGTATCATGCTGTAGCAAATCCATGACCCACCGCCCAGCCCTTACCCCAAGGTCAAGGTCACAAACTTAGCACATTCATAAACTTAACGTTGAGGTAAATGTCTTATAACATCTGTTTCCTTTCATGGAACTCCTTGATATTTCATACATGCATTCATCTGATGATACTCTATCATGCTATAGCAAATTCATGACCCACCGCCCACCCAATCGTTACCCCAAGGTCAAGGTCACAAACTTAGCATGTTCATAAACTTAACATGTTGATAAACTTAACGTTGGGGTAAATGTTGTGTAACTTCTGTTTATTTACAGGGAACGCCTTCATATTTCATACATGCATTCATCTGATGATACTCTATCGTGCTATAGCAAATTCATGACTCACCACCCACCCTTTTCCCCAAGGTCAAGGTCACAATCTTAGCACATTCATCAACTTAATGTTGGGGTAAATGTATTATAACATCTGTTTCCTTTCATGGAACGCCTTGATATTTCAAATATGCATTCATCTGATGATACTCTATCATGCTATAGAAAATCCATGACCCAGCGGCCATCCCTTACCCCAAGGTCAAGGTCACAAACTTAGTACATTCATAAACTTAATGTTGGGGTAAATGTATGTTTCCTTTTATGGAACGCCTTGCTATTTCATATATTCCTCAGATGACCCTCTATCATGCTGTAGCAAATCCACAACCCACCACCCAACCCTTACCCAAAAGTCAAGGTCACAAACTTAGCATGTTCATAAACGTAACGTTGGGGTAAATGTTGTGTAACTTCTGTTTCTTTACACTTTGAACACCTTGATATTTCATACATGCATTCATCTGATGATACTCTATCGTGCTATAGCAAATCCATGATCAACCCCCACCCCTTTCACCAAGGTCACGGTCACAAACTTAGCACATTCATAAACTTAACTTTGGGGTAAATGTTTTATAACATCTGTTTCCTTTCATGGAACGCCTTGATATTTCATACACGCATTCATCTGATGATACGAGACTATCGTGCTATAGCAATTCCATGACCCACCGCCCACCCCTTGCCCCAAGGTCAAGGTCACAAACTTGACACATTCATAAACATAACGTTGGGGTAAATGTCTGATAACAACTGTTTCCTTTGATGGAACGCCTTGATATTTCATACATACATTCCTCAGATGACCCTCTATCATGCTGTAGCAATCCACCTAACCCTTACCCCAAGGTCAAGGTCACAAACTTAGCATGTTCATAAACTTTACATTGGGGTAAATGTTGTGTAACGTCTGTTTCTTTACACTTTGAACGCTTTGATATTTCATACATGCATTCATCTGATGATCCTCTATTGTGCTACAGCAAATCCATGACCCACCCCACCCCTTTCCCCAAGATCAACATCATAAACTTAACGTTGGAGTAAATGTCTTTTTATAACCAGAGGTCCAGATAAGGTGCGTATTTGCGTAAATACGGAATTAAACAAGAAACGAGGCAAAGCCACGAAGGCAAGGTTTTTTCCAAGCATGGACACTTGGATAACATAATTATACCCACTTTTTGTAGACTAGATGGCAGTGGCCTGCATGTCGCGCCTTGGGGCGAGGCATGGACACTAAAAAAATAGATATAGTAGATGGAAAAACTTTAACGAAAAAACTTTAACCAGACACACGGACGTACGGACGGACGAACGTAGCCAAAATGCCGACGATATGCGCGCTTCGTTTCCGCAAGCGGGTGCGACAATGATGATAAACACCCATGTGAAGTATCAAGGTAATGGGTGAAGCAGTTGCAGAGATATAGTACACGAAAAAAACTTTAACAAAAAAAATTCAAAGTAATTTGACCTTGACATTGGGCACAGGATCGCGCTTTCCGCAAGCAGGTGCGACAATGATGATAAACACCCATGTGAAGTATCAAGGTATTGGGTGAAGCAGTTGCAGAGATATAGTACACGAAAAAAAATTTAACAAAAAAATTAAAAACAAAGTAATTTGACCTTGACATTGGGCACAGGATCACGCTTTCCGCAAGCAGGTGCGACAATGATGATAAACACCCATGTGAAGTATCAAGGTATAGGGTGAAGCAGTTGCAGAGATATAGTACAAGAAAAAACTTTAACAAAAAAATTCAAAGTAATTTGACCTTGACATTGGGCACAGGATCACGCTTTCCGCAAGCAGGTGCGACAATGATGATAAACACCCATGTGAAGTATCAAGGTATTGGGTGAAGCAGTTGCAGAGATATAGTACACGAAAAAACTTTAACAAAAAAATTCAAATTGTAATTTGTACCTTGACATTGGGCACAGGATCGCGCTTTCCGCAAGCAGGTGCGACAATGATGATAAACACCCATGTGAAGTATCAAGGTATTGGGTGAAGCAGTTGCAGAAATATAGTACACAAAAAAACTTTAACAAAAAAAATTCAAAGTAATTTGACCTTGACATTGGGCACAGGGGCCGCACGGTTGGGGGTTAGAATGAAAATATGGATGATGATAAACACCCATGTGAAGTTTCAAGGTAATGGGCGAAGCAGTTGCAGAGATATAGTATAACGAAAATGTTTTAACCAAAAAACTTTAACCAGACGTACGTTAAAAAGTTAACGTTGAAAATGGCTAAGTCAATTACGTAGAAATAATAGGTGAAGGTAAAAAAATGGTCACATGTTGGATAGTTGTATGTGGTAGGCACCCCTTGGTTATGAAGCTGTGAAAGTTTGGTGGTCCTAGGTGGTACAGTACCAAAGAAATGGACTTAAACACGAAAACTTAACATTATAAACGCGAAAACTTAACATTGAAAATTGCTAAGTCGACTGCGCGGAAAAAATGGGTGAAGTTAAAAAAAAAGTAACATGTTGGGTAGTGATATGTGGTGGGCACCTCTTGATTATGAAGCTGTGAAAGTTTGGTGGTCCTAGGTGGTACAGTACCAAAGAAATGGACTTAAACACGAAAACTTAACATTGTAAACTCGAAAACTTAACATTGAAAATGGCTAAGTCGACTACGCGGAGAAAATGGGTCAAGATAAAAAAAAAGTAACATGTTGGATAGTGATATGTGGTGGGCACCCATTGATTATGAAGCTGTGAAAGTTTGGTGGTCCTAGGTGGTACAGTAACAAAGAAATGGACTCAAACACGAAAACTTAACATTGATTGTGGACGCCGCCCGCCGCCCGCCCGCCGCCCGCCCACCGCCCGCCCGCCCGGCTTTCGCCAATCCAATAGCCTGGATTTTTTTTCAAAAAACCTGGCTAAAAATGCAAAAACCAAATTAAAATCAAAGACAATGCGTACCAAAAAGCAATTAAAATGTCCGGTACGCAATTCTTTTTTATCCTGTAGCGTACTCCTCAAATGTATTTTCAGTCTGTCACGTACTGCTAGATTTGTTCATGTATACAATCCTACAAAATCATCGCCGACGAGAGAATAATGTTTAAACATATTTATAATCACTTGCACTCACAACAATTGATTTACAACAGGCAATCTGGTTTTTTACCAGGCCACTCAACGGTATATCAACTTATAGACATTCACCATCAAATATGTCAGGCATTTGATGAACGACAATCTACATGTATAGTGTTTTGTGATATTTCTAAATCCTTTGATAGAGTATGGCATAAGGGATTAATATTTAAGCTAAGGCAAAATGGATTAAATGGTTGTATTTTACACTGGATCGAAAATTACTTGTCGAACAGGAAACAGTCCGTATCAATACGGTCCACAACCTCAGATACCAAATTACTGCTGGTGTACCACAAGGTTCGGTACTCGGCCCATTACTAGTTCTAATATATGTCAACGACATAACTGACCATCTATTAAGTATTGTTTGATTATTTGCTGATGACAGCTCTCTGTCCTTTTCTTCAACAAATGTTGATGATCTAGAAGGCATAATAAATCATGACCTGCTAATGATTTCTGATTGGGCTAAACAATGGTTGGTTAGTTTCAATCCGAACAAGACTGAAGCGATGCTTCTAACATTAAGACAACTTGATCGACCCTCAAACTTAATATTTCAGAACACGTCCATAACCTTTGTTGACGATCATAAGCATCTTGGTTTAACATTGAGCAATAACGGAAAATGGCATACACACATACAACATATAATTAATTCAACTACGAGAGTATTGGGAATAATGCGTAACCTAAAATTTAAGATAAGCAGACAGTCTTTAGACCAAATATATATATCTTATATGAGACCTATACTAGAATATGCTTCATCTGTCTGGGATGGGTGTACAGAATATGAAAAGGATTCGTTGGAAAAAATTCAGAATGAAGCCGCGAGAATAGTAACAGGATTAACACGGTCAGTATCACTCGACAACTTAAGGCAAGAAGTTGGATGGCAACTTCTATCTGTTCGACGTATTATTCAAAAGCTTTCGATCATGTACAAAGCCAACAATAATCAAGTACCTAGTTATATTTCTAACCTGATTCCACCCACTGTTAATAATATCTCGTTACAATCTTAGAAATCAATTTGATTTAAATGTCCCCACTACACGACTGGAAGTATACAAACAATCGTTTATACCATCTTCGGTACAACTCTGGAATGAAACTGACCCGTTGCTGAGAAATATAGATAGTCTTAGACACTTCAAAACATCATGCGCCCAACAACTATATACTCAATATAATATACCACCATACTATTTAGAGGGAGATCGATTGTTTTCAGTTATGCATGCAAGAATTCGAAATAAATGTAGCAGTCTTAATTGTGATCTTTGCAATGACCATATCAGAGAAACTCCCTACTGCGAATGTAGTGAAGTTGTAGAGGATGCTGAGCATTACTTCTTTGAATGTATTAAATATCATGCGCGACATCTAATTTTATGCCAGTCACTGCGACAATTTTATCCCCTAAACGCACATGTACTTTTGCATGGCATACCTGAAGAAAGTAATGAGGGCAATACTGTTATTTTTAAAGCTGTACAAGATTATATTAAAGCTACAAAAAGATTTGAGTAACACACTTGGTGGATGCATGAGACGCAAGCTCTATCGGATGCTTTCCATTTGCCAACATCATCCAGTACCACCTGATAACAACGAACACTGAAATCAACTGCAGTGCACATCTATCTATGCATTAGGTTATATATTATATGTACATTGTGACACATAACTCTTTCACTCTTTCTCCCAATCTCCTCTCTCACTTTCTTTACTCTCTCTTTTTATCCGATTTTTCTTTTCGTACATTGTGCAAATATATATATATATATATATATAACGCAAGATTATTGGTATGTACCCATGTACATATACCTGTATACTTATCGCCATTGCTGTTAAATTTATGTATTTTTGAAATACTTGGGTAAGGGCTGTAATTAATGTTGTGAGAACTTGTATCCCAAGCCCATTGTACTTATATGCAATAAACTATGTTTAAACTAAACACAATTAATAACAACTCGTTATAGCCGATAATAATAGTCTTTTATAGATTTGAATAAATACAGCACATGTGGACAATAACATGTTGGCGAACAGAGTAGTTCTTGATCAGACTGCGAATTCAGTTATGTGCTGGCTGGCTGGCTATATTGCAACAAATAAATTACATGTTTTAAGTTACAGTATGGCTATAAAAACAAATATATAGATTGCAAAATGGGAATCATTGTAGACCCTAATCAGACTGAATGCAAGTTTCCCCTCTAGATCTATAGCCTCGATAATAATAATAATAATAATAATAGTCTTTATTTTGAGAGGGTAACACATTTAGTTTTCACTAATCTTCCATGTGGCCCTCTATTATATACACACATGTATGACAGAGGCAAGAATTTAAACATGTTACATGTACAAAAATCACAGAGTAAGGAAACAACAGGATATCATTAACCCATTTCATTCTAGGAATACATTACCTGGATGAAAAATATTAAATAACTTAATTTTCACAAAACGGTTAAAAGAGTGGTAACAAAATATATTTTGGAAAATTAAAGAAAACAAATTGTATTTAAATTTGATTGTAATAATTATGCCTAGTAATGTATTCTGAATGCAATGCTATAATGGATTTGAGGACATCTCTACACCAAATGTTTAATTACGTTGATCAGGGAAATTATGATAATGCCCCAAGAGAAGTGAGAATGACAAATGTGATCATATTTTACACCTTATGTTGATAATTGTGAATTAGCAACATGACCCCATGTGGTTTGCATTTTATTACTAGTTAAGGAGCAGACTAACCAACAGATACAAACATTTTGTTCTTACACTTAAACACACACTAAACATTCCACCCACATGAACCGCACACACACACACGCGCGCACACACACTATTTTACAAGTATTTACAAGGTCAGTTGACATGTATCAAATGGAAAATTAAAGACAATGCATATACATGTATCTATCTTGTGTAAACAAATGTAATTATTTTACCATCCATTTAATGAAATGACAATGAAAAGAGTCAATAGTTTTAACATGTTTTATGTCATTTTAGCAAGCTATTCCATATAATTGGACCTGCATATGCAATGCTTTGTTTATAAATCTCTTTATTAGGTCTGGGTAATATGAAGTTATGTGATGTTGCTGATCTCAGTACTGGCGCATTATTGACTTGATGTTTTATATGAAATAATTCGGTAATATAGTGTGGTGTTTCTGATTTAGATACTTTATACATGAACTTTGCTTTACGAAGATAAAGTCTCTCAAAGACGGTCAAAATTATTTTCAGTTGTTGCATAGTTCTTGCTATATCATCAACATTGTAATCCATAATTATTTTGCATGCACGTTTCTGAAGTCTAAAAATTCTCTTTAAATTTGTCTGTGATGTACCTCCCCAAACAATATTACAGTAATCTATATGAGGTTGAATATATGTTTTATAAAACTGGATTCTAGATTCTATTGACAAATATTTCTTAATTCGTGATAAGAGCCATAAATTGGATGAGATTTTCTTACAAGTTTTGTCTATGTGGACTGACCATGAGAGATTGTCTCAACAAGAGATTAAGAACAATATGGGAAATAGTGTAGATCTGATCAGACTGTGTGTGCAAATTCCCATATATAGAATCAACAAGTTGTTATATGTACAAGAGGGGAAACAGTGTAGATCCTGATCAGACTGTGAGTGCAATTTCCCATATAGCTATAGCATCAAAAAGTGGTTATGTACAAGATGGGTAATAGTGTAAATCCTGATCAGACTGTGTGGGCATATTCCAATATATATATAGCATCGACAAGTGGCTATGTACAAGATGGGAAACAGTGTAGATCCAGATCAGACTGTGAGTGTCATTTCCCATATAGCTATATAACGTCAAGAAGCGGTTATGTACAAGATGGGAAGCAGTGTAGATCCTGAGCAGACTGTGTGTACAAATTCCCATATATCTATAGCATCATCAAGTGGTTATGTACAAGATGGCTCCGCCTGGCTCCAGTGGAATGAACAACAGCGCACGCGGACGTCACCAAACACATACTGCACTCCCTTCGAAAGGGCAACCTGGAAGTCGCAGACGACTTCTGTTACACACTGTTCACCCTCCAGTCCGCGAAGAATGGCCTGAAATTATACGCAAATCGTACGGACGGACGAACGGACAAACAGACGAACGGACGGAATGACGATAACTATATACCCCTCGACATACTTCATATGCCTGGGTCCCGAAGGGTTTTCGCATCACCTGCAAGCATTGATATGTAAATGAGTAAATATTTTTCTTTTTTTATTATTTAGCAATGAGTAGTTCAAACACTTTAGCCGAAAAACTACCCCACCCATCGATAATTGGATTAATCCTGCGATGCAATCAATAGAAAATAATTGACCATCAGGCTAGTGACATCGCGTAACGATTTTTACGAAAAATATGAAAATATTTTGTAACGAATACGGATAAAATACGGTAATATAACACACTTTTTGTGTTGTTTTATTAAATTATATTAATTATAATTATTATTCATTATACTACATTATACAAGATATATGCTATGAAAAACAAATAAAATAAAAATTATACCTGATATTTTTTTGGGGGCCGTTTTGACCAAATATGGGCCGTTTTGACCATTTATTTTGGACAGGGGGCCGTTTTGACCAATTTAGGGGGGCCGTTTTGACCAAATCCGGGCCATTTTTACCTGGGGCCGTTTTGACCAGGGGCCGTTTTGACTGTAATCCGTTTCGAGTACCGTTCAAGTTAATGATCCCAAATCTAGAATTTCCACCCTTATCGCATCGGCCGTTTTTGCCCATATTGATTTTGAGAAAAAAAATCGGACAAGACGGGGCCTATCAATTACGTCATTTACGGAAAATATTAGTGATTTTCAAATCAATAATTGTTGAAAAAAAAACGGCGATGCGACAAAAACGGCGATGCAACAAAAAACGTCCGTGACAGACATTTTATTATTTTGAATGTGTCAGGTTTATATTTTTCATGCGGGACAGTATCATAAGTAATAAATGAAAATATAGTAACATTATTACTATTTCGACCAACGCACACGTTGAATAAAATGGCGATCGAACTAACTAAGTTAAAATAGGACGAGTTGAACGGCGCCCGAATTCACCATATAGACACTATAAATAACACAATCGGATCATGTCAGATTTTTTCATAGAAAATTGGTGATACATGGCGCAACAAAATGGCGGCCACAACAAACAAACGTGGAAGAAAAAAATTGCAAAAGTCCACCACCAATGTTAACCTTATTTCGATTTATTTTACGACCGATACAAAGGTGGAATCTCAATCCATTGCACATGGCATCATACAGTCATTTTGTTGAGCTCGGTGTGTGGAGACCCCAAATTAATCGTGATTGACATTATTGATGAATTGCTGTCAAACGTGGTCAGCAAAAAAACAAACTGGATCGCGTGTTGCAAAGATCAATCTGCCAATCAAAGCATTCTTGATCAACGTATGCACTGTTTGTCATTCAGATAATGAAACATCTCGCATGATTTTTTTAATACACGATACTGCTTGTTACATAACTTATAACTATAAGTGTGCTAGCAGATCCGGAACTACACTGGTCACAAATGTCATAAGCCCAATTACTCTAGTAACAGTTACTTATATGTACTTGGAATCATTGAAAACTGGAACTAAGTTTGGTGTTCTTAATAAGTAAGTGAAGCAGTGTTACCATACACATGTAAGTATAACACTGCTTCAATTAATTATATGAACAACAAAACATTACCATTAAGTATAAGTTAGATAATGTACTCGAGTCGAATATGGTTAGTTAACAGCGCATGGGGGAAATTCAGGGGGCCGGAAATCGTCGAGCCGCTAGGCGAGACGTATTTCGGCCCCTGAATTTTCCCCCCACGCGCTGTTAACTAACCATATTCGACGAGAAGACATTGTCTAAATAATTTATTGCACTGTTTGCGGCGAAATCCAGCACACGAATATACGTATTTAGTGTTGTTTTGCTGTTGTTTTACAGTTTACATGTATTTACCTTTCACCGTTCCAGACATACCCTTCGGTGAGCCAACGTTAATTTGGACATGCTTGTTCCATTTGACATGCACGTGACACGTGTCAAATTGAAAGGCGCATGCTTAGCTTATTCGATCTGGGTGGGTGAAACGCAGTTCTTATTTATTTGTGGCAGTAACTTTGTACAAGATGGACGCATCAGACGACTTGTTGTTGTCACAAGCGTTGGATTTATGCAAAGGGCGGCTTGACACAGAGGATATCATTTGTTCTGAAGCTTTGGATATTTATGAATCGGACATTACGGATATGGTATCTGTCTATGATGTGGGCTATGTTGATGTTGACAGTACCAATTTCGGTGATTTCTCCATCTTCAACAGTGATGAAAGCCGGTATGTACGTCTATTTATACCACCGGCATACGAATTATGTCTATGGGTATATATTGTTTTCATTCCGTCCGTCAGTTCGTTCGTTCGTTCGTCCGTCCGTCAGAGTTGCGTTAAAGTTTTTATTTGTCTGTCCAGGTGGCGGCCTGGGGTATCCGTTAGCCTCTGCTCGCTTGCTCTGGTTTACTATTCAACGGCACATAAAACGTTCTTGCACCAGGGTTAAACACATATGGAAATGTTTGCTGTTGAAAATTTAATTTCAGCAAATGGCTATCTAACTTGAAGTTCATTAAACGGGAGACAACTGTATGCTGATTGATCAGGTCCCTCAAAGGACACCACCACCCCACATTTATGTCAACATTCTATTGGTGGAACAGAAATATTTGTAGCAAGGTCTCTATAATTTCAGCGATGCGGTAGAAGCTCCAGTTCAGGGAGACCCATCAGTGGAGAATGTACAAAGAAAATCAAAGCGGAAAACATTAAAGACGCCAGAAATGCTGTCGAAAAGCTCAGTGTGCAAAATGAACAAGCTCCTGACCTTGGTCAAAAACATTTTATAATTGTACATTTAATGTTGGCCGAATGTGAATTTGTGTGGTTAATAAGTGTTCTCATGTCGTGCATTTTTTTTTGTTAAATACAACAGGTGTTAATACCTCAGTTTGTCCCATGTATTTTGCCTATTATTATCACAGGCAATGTTGAATATCCCCCACCCACTTGAATTCATGTAGTATAACAGAAGGCCAGACACTAAAGCCTGAATCGAGATTTCATTTCAGTGTCCCACTCACTTCCGGTTGAGCTAAAATTTGCAACGGACGATTTGATTGGTTGAAATTTTTTATCAACCAATCAAATCGTTTGTTATAAACGCTTTGCTATAAACCGGAAGTAGCCTGGACAGGCAAAAGAAATCTGCAGTAAAACAAATTAAAAGCATTATTTTGTATGTTTTAACACATATGGGTTGTAATTGAAGGTGCCATTCTGTTTATTATAAGTTTACTCCAAATAGATATGCCAGAAATTGCACCAATATTGATTAATATTAGACAGAATACAGATTAGTATTTCATTTCATCACACTTGTTAGTGTCTCCCCTTGACTCTATCTATACAGATTGAATACAATGGAATTATTTTAGTAGCCCTGTGATAATTATATTATTGTGGAGCACGTGCTGTAATTTAGTGACAATTTGCGCATGCGTAAGATTCGCTGTGCTTGATACGCTCATAATTTCCTCATGTCACTGACCTTGACATGCCACTGCACAGTCACGTGTTCATGTGACGCGCTGAAATTATGAGCGTTGGCGCATGCGCAGAAGGCGAAGACATTTGCACTTGCTGCCACAATTTAAAAATCGATATAAGCAGTTTGCGTTAGTATTCCAGTTAACGCACGCTAGACAGTGCGTCTCCGTGAATTAACACACGGGGGAAGTGGGCCAGACAGGTCCAGACAGTGATCTCCGGCAGTTAGCACACTGCGGAGATCAAAGGATTTCGCCGCATCCGTGCAATAATACATAATTAGTACGATTTGTTTCCGAATCGGTTTTTGTAATCAAAATATGGAAATACCCAATTGAAAAAATTTGATGGGGTAATGTTTTTAAAATACCCAATTGAAAATTGAGAATGCCCAATTGATTTCAAAAGTATGGAATAACAGTAACCAATGTCAAATTCCTTATCTGGAGCCCTGTATAACTTCTGTTTCTTTACAGGGAACACCTTCATATTTCATACATGCATTCATCTGATGATACTCTATTGTGCTACAGCAAATCCATGACCCACCCCCCTCACCCCTTTCGCCAAGGTCAAGGTCACAAACTTAGCACATTTATACATGCATTCCTCATGTGAATAGCTATCATGCTATAGAAAATCACCAACTTAGTGTGTTCATAAACTTAACGCTGGGTTAAATTTTGTTTTCCTTCTCTTTTCAGGGAGCGCATTGATATTTCATACATGCATTCATCTTAATATGCTATATCATGCTATATCAAATCCACGACCCACCTTCCACCACTGACCTCAATGTCAAGGTCCACCGCACACCCCTTATCCCAAGGTCAAGTTATATAATATTCATGTTTTTTCTACAACTGTGACAAGTTTGAATGAAGGCTGCCAACAGGCGAGCTTCGTTGTCTTCTGACAACTCTTGTTCCTTCTAACTTGTAAAACTTCTAAACCGTAATAGCTGGAATCTTGATGCTTGATATGTAGTCTTTATGGTGTGAAGATGCACAAAGTGAAATTCTATTTTTGCTTTGACACTGAGCCATGGATTATCTCCCCGTTTTGGACTTGGAATTTTGTTTTGTTTACTGTCAAAGCGATATATGGGGCATCCATATTCTATGAACATATTTTCTAGTTTTTGTCGCGCCCGCTTGCGGAAAGCGCGATATAATCGGCCGTTTGGCGTACGTACGTATGTACGTACGTACGTGTGTCCGGTTAAAGTTTTTGGTTAAGGTGTTTGGTTAAGTTTTTTGGTTAAAGTTTTTGGTTAAAGTTTTTCGTTATACTATATCTCTGCAACTGCTTTGCCCATTACCTTGAAACTTCACATGGGTGTTTATCATCATCTATATTTATGCCCCCCGCAACGAGTTGTGGGGGGGTATACTGGAGTCAGGTCGTCCGTCCGTCCGTCCGTCCGTCCGTAAACTTAACATCAGAGAAATATATTGTTAATATTCTATTTCCTTCATCTAAAATGCTTGATATTTCACACATGCATTCCTGTAAGGCTCTACTACCATGCTGTGCCAAATCCACGACCGTCCAACCCACGCAGATCCCAAGGTCAAGGTCAAATACTTAGTCCGTAAACTTAACATCAGAGAAATATTGTTATAACTTCTATTTCCTTCATCTAAAGTGCTTAATATTTCACACATGCATTCCTGTAAGGCTCTACTACCATGCTGTGCCAAATCCACGACCGTCCAACACCCGCAGATCCCAAGGTCAAGGTCAAATACTTAGTCTCTTTACAAACTTAACATCAGAGAAATATTGTTATAACATCTATTTCCTTCATTTAAAATGCTTAATATTTCACACATGCATTCCTGTAAGGCTCTACTACCATGCTGTGCCAAATCCACGACCATCCAACCACCGCTGATACCAAGGTGAAGGTCAAATACTTAGTCTCTTTACAAAACTTAACATCAGAGAAATATTGTTCTAACTTCTATTTCCGTACGTACGTGTGTCCGGTTAAAGTTTTTGGTTAAGTTGTTTGGTTAAAGTTTTTGGTTAAGTTCTTTGGTTAAAGTTTTTGGTTAAGTTTTTTGATTAAGTTGTTTGATTAAGTTTTTTTGTTAAAGTTTTTGGTTAAGTTCTTTGGTTAAAGTTTTTGGTTAAGTTTTTTGGTTAAGTTTTTTGGTTAATGTTTTTGGTTAAAGTTTTTCGTTATACTATATCTCTGCAACTGCTTTGCCCATTACCTTGAAACTTCATATGGGTGTTTATCATCATCTAGATTTTCATTATACCCCCTCCTGTGCGGCCCCTGTGCCCAATGTCAAGGTCAAATTACTTTGAAGTTTTTTATGCCCCCGCCACCGAATGGTGAGGGGGGCATATAGTGTTACCGGTGTCCGTACGTACGTCCCGAAACCTTAACGCTGGGTAAATTGCTTATAATTTCTGTTTCCTTGCTCGGATCTGCTTCATATTGCACACACGCATTGCTCCAATGGTCCTCTACCGCCCTGTGACAAATCCACATTCGTCCGCCCCCGCTAAGCAGGGGTCAAGGTCACAGACTTGGGTTGCGTTCGAAACCTAACGCTGGGTAAATGGCATTATACTTTCTGTTTCCTTGCTCGGATCTGCTTCACATTGCACACGTGCATTGCTCCAATGGTCCTCTACCGCCCTGTGACAAATCCACATTCGTCCCGCCCCCGCTAAGCCCAGGGTCAAGGTCACAGACTTGGTGCGTTCGAAACCTTAACGCTGGGTAAATGGCTTATATTTTCTGTTTCCTTGCTCGGATCTGCTTCACAATTGCACACACGCATTGCTTTCCAATCGCCCTCTAACCGCCCTGTGACAAATTCATTAACAATTCCAGCCCACCCCCGGCTAATGCCCAAAGGGGTCAAGAAGGTCACAGGACTTGGTACGTTTGAAACCTTTATGCTGGCTAAATGGCTTATAATTTCTGTTTCCTTGCTCGGATCTGCTTCACATTTCACACACGCATTGCTCCAATGGTCCTCTACCGCCCTGTGACAAATCCACATTCGTCCCGCCCCCGGTAAGCCCAGGGTCAAGGTCACAGACTTGGTGTGTTCGAAACCTTAACGCTGGGTAAATGCCTTATAATTTCTGTTTCCTTGCTCGGATCTGCTTCACATTTCACACACACATAGCTCCAATGGTCCTCTGCCGCCCTGTGACAAATCCACATTCGTCCCGCTCCCACTAAGCCCAGGGTCAAGGTCACATACTTGGTGCGTTCGAAACCTTAACGCTGGGTAAATGGCTTATAATTTCTGTTTCCTTGCTCAGATCTGCTTCACGTCTCACACACGCATTGCTCCAATGGTCCTCTACCGCCCTGTGACAGATCCACATTCGTCCCGCCCCCGCTAAGCCCAGGGTCAAGGTCACAGACTTGGTGCGTTCGAAACCTTAACGCTGGGTAAATGGCTTATAATTTCTGTTTCCTTGCTCGGATCTGCTTCACATTTCACACTCGCATTGCTCCAATGGTTCTCTGCCGCCCTGTGACAAATCCACATTCGTCCCGCTCCCACTAAGCCGAGGGTCAAGGTCACAGACTTGGTGCGTTCGAAACCTTAACGCTGGTTAAATGGCTTATAATTTATGTTTCCTTGCTCGGATCTGCTTCACATTTCACACACGCATTGCTCCAATGGTCCTCTACCGCCCTGTGACAAATCCACATTCGTTCCACCCCCGCTAAGCCCAGGGTCAAGGTCACAGACTTGGTGCGTTCGAAACCTTAACGCTGTGTAAATGGCTTATAATCTCTGTTTCCTTGCTCGGATCTGCTTCACATTTCACACACGCATTGCTCCAATGGTCCTCTACCGCCCTGTGACAAATCCACATTCGTCCCGCCCCCGCTAAGCCCAGGGTCAAGGTCACAGACTTGGTGCGTTCGAAACCTTAACGCTGGTTAAATGGCTTATTATGCCCCCGCCATCGAATGGTGAGAGGGACATATAGTGTTACCGGCGTCCGTACGTACGTACGTAACGTACGTACGTCCCGAAACCTTAACGCTGGGTAAATGGCTTATAATTTCTGTTTCCTTGCTCGGATCTGCTTCACGTTTCACACACGCATTGCTCCTATGGTCCTCTACCGCCCTGTCAGAAATCCACATTCGTCCTGCCCCCGCTATGCCCAGGGTCAAGGTCACAGACTTGGTGCTTTCGAAACCTTAACGCTGGGTAAATGGCTTATTATTATGCCCCCGCCACCGAATGGTGAGGGGGGCATATAGTGTTACCGGCGTCCGTACGTACGTACGTACGTACGTCCCGAAACCTTAACGCTGGGTAAATGGCTTATAATTTCTGTTTCCTTGCTCGGATCTGCTTCACATTTCACACACGCATTGCTCCAATGGTCCTCTACCGCCCTGTGACAAATCCACATTCGTCCCGCCCCCGCTAAGCCCAGGGTCAAGGTCACAGACTTGATGCGTTCGAAACCTTAACGCTGGCTAAATGGCCTATAATTTCTGTTTCCTTGCTCGGATCTGCTTCACATTTCACACACACATTGCTCCAATGGTCCTCTACCACCCTGTGACAAATCCACATTCGTCCCACGCCCGCTAAGGCCAGGGTCAAGGTCACAGACTTGGTGCGTTCGAAACCTTAACGCTGGGTAAATGCCTTATAATTTCTGTTTCCTTGCTCGGATCTGCTTCACATTTCACACACACATAGCTCCAATGGTCCTCTGCCGCCCTGTGACAAATCCACATTCGTCCCGCTCCCACTAAGCCCAGGGTCAAGGTCACATACTTGATGCGTTCGAAACCTTAACGCTGGGTAAATGGCTTATAATTTCTGTTTCCTTGCTCGGATCTGCTTCACGTCTCACACACGCATTGCTCCAATGGTCCTCTACCGCCCTGTGACAGATCCACATTCGTCCCGCCCCCGCTAAGCCCAGGGTCAAGGTCACAGACTTGGTGCGTTCGAAACCTTAACGCTGGGTAAATGGCTTATAATTTCTGTTTCCTTGCTCGGATCTGCTTCACATTTCACACTCGCATTGCTCCAATGGTTCTCTGCCGCCCTGTGACAAATCCACATTCGTCCCGCTCCCACTAAGCCGAGGGTCAAGGTCACAGACTTGGTGCGTTCGAAACCTTAACGCTGGTTAAATGGCTTATAATTTATGTTTCCTTGCTCGGATCTGCTTCACATTTCACACACACATTGCTCCAATGGTCCTCTACCGCCCTGTGACAAATCCACATTCGTTCCACCACCGCTAAGCCCAGGGTCAAGGTCACAGACTTGGTGCGTTCGAAACCTTAACGCTGTGTAAATGGCTTATAATTTCTGTTTCCTTGCTCGGATCTGCTTCACATTTCACACACGCATTGCTCCAATGGTCCTCTACCGCCCTGTGACAAATCCACATTCGTCCCGCCCCCGCTAAGCCCAGGGTCAAGGTCACAGACTTGGTGCGTTCGAAACCTTAACGCTGGTTAAATGGCTTATTATGCCCCCGCCATCGAATGGTGAGAGGGACATATAGTGTTACCGGCGTCCGTACGTACGTAACGTACGTACGTCCAGAAACCTTAACGCTGGGTAAATGGCTTATAATTTCTGTTTCCTTGCTCGGATCTGCTTCACGTTTCACACACGCATTGCTCCTATGGTCCTCTACCGCCCTGTCAGAAATCCACATTCGTCCTGCCCCCGCTATGTCCAGGGTCAAGGTCACATACTTGGTGCTTTCGAAACCTTAACGCTGGGTAAATGGCTTATTATGCCCCCGCCATCGAATGGTGAGAGGGACATATAGTGTTACCGGCGTCCGTACGTACGTAACGTACGTACGTCCCGAAACCTTAACGCTGGGTAAATGGCTTATAATTTCTGTTTCCTTGCTCGGATCTGCTTCACATTTCACACACGCATTGCTCCAATGGTCCTCTACCGCCCTGTGACAAATCCACATTCGTCCCGCCCCCGGTAAGCCCAGGGTCAAGGTCACAGACTTGATGCGTTCGAAACCTTAACGCTGGGTAAATGGCTTATAATTTCTGTTTCCTTGCTCGAATCTGCTTCACGTCTCACACACGCATTGCTCCAATGGTCTTCTACCGCCCTGTGACAAATCCACATTCTTCCTGCCCCCGCTAAGCCCAGGGTCAAGGTCACAGACTTGGTGCTTTCGAAACCTTAACGCTGGGTAAATGGCTTATAATTTCTGTTTCCTTGCTCGGATCTGCTTCACATTTCACACACGCATTGTCCAAAGGTGGCCTCTACGCGCCCTGTTAAACAAATCCATTTCGGTCTTGTTCCCACCCCTTTCACTAAGCCCAGGGTCAAGGTCACAGACTTGGTGCATTCGAAACCTTAACGCTGTGTAAATGGCTTATAATTTGTTTCCCCCTTGCTCGGATCTGTTCACATTTCACACACGCATTGCTCCAATGGTCCCACTACCGCCCTGAGGACAAATCCACATTTGTCCCGCCCCCACTAAGACCCGGGTCAAGGTCACGACTTGGTGCATTCGAAACCTTAACGCTGGGTAAATGGCTTATTAAAAAAATTTTTTGTTTCTGTTTCCTTGCTCGGATCTGCTTCACATTTCACACACGCATTGCTGCAATGGTCCTCTACCGCCCTGTGACAAATCCACATTCGTCCCGCCCCCGCTAAGCCCAGGGTGAAGGTCACAGACTTGGTGCTTTCGAAACCTTAACGCTGGGTAAATGGCTTATAATTTCTGTTTCCTTGCTCGGATCTGCTTCACATTTCACACACGCATTGCTCCAATGGTCCTCTACCGCCCTGTGAAAGATCAACATTCGTCCCGCCCCCGCTAAGCCCAGGGTCAAGGTCACAGACTTGGTGCGTTCGAAACCTTAACGCTGGGTAAATGGCTTATAATCAAATATGCCTCGTTTCCTTTGGCTGCCAGCGGGGGCATTCTTGTGCCGACAGGCCACATTTCTAGTAGATATATAAAACATGCTGCTTCAATGCTTTCTTCCGCAATATGGCGGCCATCTTGGATTTTGACTTCCCAACGGTTTTTGTCGCCTGTCTGAAAAGTCTACCTGAGTTTTTTTTAAAGTGGATATGTTATATTATTAGAAACAAGTGTCAAAAATCACGCTGCAAAAAGTATATACGGACTTGTATTGGGGAGCCAGGACAATAATGCCTGTGTCTAATACCTGTAATCTGATAATATATATGGGCAGGTTGGAAGCATGTGAATGGTAATTTAACAATGGGGTTAACCATATGTGTAATATAATATATAATAGGTTACATGCATTAATATGTTACTTTGTTTCAAATGAACATGGTTGATTATTCTATGCTAATCGAGAATTATATCAGAACGTTCCATCGTCCGTCTCTATACACATCAACATACGACATATAAATAAAAGCGTAAGAGATAAAACAGAGACACCTATTTTCACATGCACGTATTTGGGTAGTGCTTTGTTAAATATATAGAGCATATAATTCTACCCATATGTCATGTATGACGAAATTGCGATACATGGATAACTAATGTACACAAATCAACTAACCGGGTTTGAGCTAACCTGGAAGTGAAACGTGTAAAGCTAAACATTGACATCTGCCTGATCCGAGGCCTCTAAATCATGAGCATTCGTTACAACGTACGTTTTATATATGTGGCACGCATAGACGCTGTCAATATTGATTTCAGAGCAGGTGACGGGACTTTTGTCGATGAGAATATATGTTCATTACGCAAACATTGTATTAGCGAGCCTACCTCACCATATCCCCGGTTACCTATGTAAACAGGGGGTATGATAAGGTTGCCGCGCAATAGGTAATGCGGTTAAATAGGTCACGATGCAGTGACTATTTTCAATCAATAACTTATGTTGTAAGCGATTGTAATGTGTCAATATTTATATTATTAAAATGTATCATATCGGTACCCCTTTAAGTAATATTTGTATATTTTAAATGTAATGATGTTGTCATGAAGCGCATGAATATAAGTATTATTAATCCAGTTTTATATTGAGGCAAATCACACAGCCTAAAAAACATAGTGCTGGAGTATAAACCATAGTATCGTATATTATTCATAAGTATATCACTATTAAACAACATTAATTACAATATGTATGCATAGTATTAAAACAGTAGATGCTACCGCTGTTTCGCTGTATGTGATATTTATAACAAAATATTTTTTTTATTCGTCCGCGTACGGATTTCTGTCACACAAAGCGCCATTTTCAGTTCATATTTTGACCTGTGCATATGAACCGGACTAAGTTTAAACAACGCTCGATTCCGTCCAATTCAGATTTCTCTGCAGAATGTTCAGACTAACTACATATTAAGTAATGTGCTAAATAAGTGTTAACGGCTGTAAACATGGTTATCACTAAAAGGAAGAAACCACAGTCGTATTATTGAAAAATAAGATTTACCTGAGACCTCATGGAGGCCGCCATTAATCCAGTGTAAACAATAGACCGTGTGATCCCATTTCCTGAGTAGCCCCCGCTTAGTGAAACGATGTGCTAATCATGATATTATGTTCCCCAATAATTGGAAACGGTTTGAATTTCTCGGTAAAAACTACGAGTCATAAAAAAATAACGATGTATATTTAACATTGGATACGCTTAAACGGTATATTACTCTCTCATCGGATCGTCAGTTGTCGTCGATAGCTATTTAACGTACTGATCTGGTCTTAATTTATGTCAACTTTCAACGCCATTTACAGAATATATGGCTAATTTTGGAAATAAATAACGGCAAATTACGATGACGTCTGCTCTGAAATATCTGTCAACATGCGGACGTAATTTAAGGAAATTGATTATATTTTAAGGCTACATCTGTGACTAATTACGAATTTATGTATGGTCTTTGGCTACACCCGACACATTACACAGATCTAGTTGTAAATACACGTCGCTTTGTGTGGGGAAAAAATCGATAATGCGTAGTTGTGTGTGACGAGGTGTTGATCTGATGACACCACACAGCTGTGACCCTTAGGCAATGTTTTGAAATTGACGTGTCGTTTTGATGTGTGCCGCAACACCTCGAGCTCACTGTCGGAGACAACATGACAATTAACGATATACTTGCGATTATACACAGATCTATTAGACGGCTGGTTATTTAAAATAAAGAGTAGTTCAGTACACCTTCGCCGATATTGTTTTTAGAAAATCAGTAATATTTTCCGTAAATGGTGTTGAAAAGTTGACAATAATTCTATCACCGTATTTAGTTGTGCCGATATTGTTTTAAAAAATAAGTAATTTTTTTCCGTAAATGGTGTTGAAAATTGACAAAATATATAGCCGCATTTCTCCGATATTCGTTTAGAAAATCACCAATATTTTCTGTAAATGGTGTTGACACAAAATGCAGCGTTCACGCGGGAATTCAAATAAAATAAAAAATAATAATTTAATAAATAGACGCCGATGGCTACTGTGTTTGCGGCCAGTGAATTCTGGTCGTGGTAGCCACAGGCGCAGTTCGAACAGTGTTGTGAGCAGATGGAGGACAATAATTATTTCAAATTCATAAAAAAATGTTTGCTGTCCGAAAATTAATTAATTGTGACAGCCAAAAAAATAGATTTTGGGACAGTAAAACATTATATGGTATAGACAGTATAGACAGTACCTCAAACTTAAAAAAAACAGTAACAAACTGTCTGTATATATTACTTAAAACTTAAAAAATCAGTAACAAACTGTCTGTGTATATATTACTTAAAGACAGACACTTTAATTGTTGGTAAGTTTCTATCAATTTATAGGTATTTTTATTAAAGTCATAAAATTGTGAAAATATTAAAAACACAAAAATAATATATATGGAGAAAAAACAATTATACCACGTCGAGGTTTGAACCACCGACCCTTTCGGGAATCGGTAATTAAATCATTTAAATCGGCGACCTTAACCTCACGACTGTTGCGCCATTTACGACAATCACAGTTATACAGAAGCGCTATCAGTATTACGCCACCATTTGAACGTAATAATTATTAAATTATTTGCAACTTCATCTACAACGATACCGTTACAGAGATACGCTATTGAAACAAGTATAAGTTAGATAATGTACTCGAGTCGAATATGGTTAGTTAACAGCGCATGGAGGAAATTCAGGGGGCCGGAAATCGTCGAGCCGCTAGGCGAGACGTATTTCGGCCCCCTGAAATTCCCCCCACGCGCTGTTGACTAACCATATTCGACGAGAAGACATTGTCTAACTAATTTATTGCACGGTTTGCGGCGAAATCCAGCACACGAATATACATATTTAGTGTTGTTTTGCTGTTGTTTTACAGTTTACATGTATTTACCTTTCACCGTTCCAGACATACCCTTCCGTGAGCCCACGTTAATTTGGACATGCTTGTTCCATTTGATATGCACGTGACACGTGTCAAATTGAAAGGCGCATGCTTAGCTTACTCGATCTGGGTGGGTGAAACGCAGTTCTTATTTATTTGTGGCAGTAACTTTGTACAAGATGGACGCGTCAGACGACTTGTTATTGTCACAAGCGTTGGATGTATGCGAAGGGCGGATTGACACAGAGGATATCATTTGTTCTCAAGCTTTGGATATTTATGAATCGGACATTACGGATATGGTATCTGTCTATGATGTGGGCTATGTTGATGTTGACAGTACCAATTTCGGGGATTTCTCCATCTTCAACAGTGATGAAAGCCGGTATGTACGTCTATTTATACCAGCGGCATACGAATTATATCTGTGGGTATATAGTGTTTTCATTCCGTCCGTCAGTTCGTTCGTTTGTTCGTCCGTCGGAGTTGCGTTAAAGTTTTTATTTGTCTTTCCAGGTGGCGGCCTGGGGTATCCGTTAGCCTCTGCTCGCTTGCTCTGGTTTACTATTCAACGGCACATAAAACGTTCTTGCACCAGGGTTAAACACATATGGAAATGTTTGCTGTTGAACATTTAATTTCAGCAAATGGCTATCTAACTTGAAGTTCATTAAACGGGAGACAACTGTATGCTGATTGATCAGGTCCCTCAAAGGACACCACCACCCCACATTTATGTCAACATTCTATTGGTGGAACAGACATATTTGTAGCAAGGTCTCTATAATTTCAGCGATGCGGTAGAAGCTCCAGTTCAGGGAGACCCATCAGTGGAGACTACAAAGAAAATCAAAGCGGAAAACATTAAAGACGCCAGAAATGCTGTCGAAAAGCTCAGTGTGCAAAATGAACATGACTTTGGTCATAAAACATTTTATAATTGTACATTTAATGTTGGCCAAATGTGAATTTGTGTGGTTAATAAGTGTTCTCATGTCGTGCAGTTTTTTTTGTTTCTTGTGATTACGTGTTAAATACAACAGGTGTTAATACCTCAGTTTGTCCCATGTATTTTGCCTATTATTATATTATTGTTGAGCACGTGCTGTAATTTAGTGACAATTTGCGCATGCGTAAGATTCGCTGTGTTTGATACGCTCATAATTTCCCCTCCTGTCACTGACCTTGACATGCCACTGCACAGTCACGTGTTCATGTGACGCGCTGAAATTATGAGCGTTGGCGCATGCGCAGAAGGCGAAGACATTTGCACTTGCTACCACAATTTAAAAATCGATATAAGCAGTTTGCGTTAGTATTCCAGTTAACGCACGCTAGACAGTGCGTCTCCGTGAATTAACACACGGGGGAAGTGGGCCAGACAGGTCCAGACAGTGATCTCCGGCAGTTAGCACACTGCGGAGATCAAAGGATTTCGCCTCATCCGTGCAATAACATGTATTAGTACCCATAACATAACAAAGTAATGTATCATTATATATCACAGGAGATAGCTTAAAACTATATATACTAATCATAAACAGAACAATCCGCCTGGCTCGTATGAAAATAGTTCGCGTGATATTGATTATCTCCCTTGCCGAAAGTAGTTCAGTGATTTATTAATTCCAAATAAGACGTGTTTGCGTAATGAATTGAGAATATATTTCCATTTATCAGTGATGATTAAACATGCAGTCATGCGGAAAGTTTTGCTGCTATAGAATATGCTGATCTGCCTTATACAGACTTATGGTTGTATGGGAAATTATTAAATATTTCAGTGTAATTTAAATGTATGTATATGGGTAGATCCACTTGTGAATGTATGGATATTCATGGAAACAGAAACTGTAATAAATACTATTTGATAAGTGTTGCATGTTCTATCTTGGTTATAATTAAGTCTAAAGTGATGGAAATGTCCTGGTACTTAGCCGCACTCCAGCATACAGTTCAGTATCTGATTGTAATGCGCACTAGGCCGAACTATAGCATATGTAGCAATCGCAATACATATTGTATATATGTATGGCATTATAGTACAATTTCCAACGTATATGAAAAATTAAGGCTCAATACTATACAATATATGTTAAACAAACAGTACATATATTTATGCCCCCCGCTACCGAAAGATACGGGGGCATATAGTGTTACCGGCGTCCGTCTGTACGTCCGTCCCGTCCGTACGTCCGTCCGTGCCGTCCGTCCGTACGTCCCGATAATACCATATTCTTTAGTAACTTCTACACGGCTTCACATATTATGTCAATATTTATACACGTGATACATATGAACATGCCTTACACACTCCACCCCCCCAGTACTTCGACCTTGACCTTTGGCCTTGACCTTTTCCACTTTAAATGTTTGCTTGGCACTTTGGGACAAATCTACGTGCACGTTTCTCAATCCTACACTAACTTCTCAATACTTTTGCCAATCGCTTAAATATTTATACACATGATACATATGAACATGCCCTACACACTCCACCACCCAGTACTTCGACCTTGACCTTTGGCCTTGACCTTTTCCACTTTAAATGTTTGCTTGGCACTTTGGGACAAATCTACGTGCACGTTTCTCAATCCTACACTAACTTCTCAATACTTTTGCCAATCGCTTAAATATTTATACACATGATGCATATGAACATGCCCTACACACTCCACCACCCAGTACTTCGACCTTGACCTTTGGCCTTGACCGTTTCCACTTTTAATGTTTCCTTGGCACTTTGGGACAAATCTACGTGCACATTTCTCAATCCTACACCAACTTCTCAATACTTTTGCCAATCGCTTAAATATTTATACACATGATACATATGAACATGCCATACACACTCCACCACCCAGTACTTTGACCTTGACCTTTGGCCTTGACCTTTTCCACTTGAAATGTTTCCTTGGCACTTTGGGACAAATCTACATGCACGTTTCTCAATCCTACACTAACTTCTCAATACTTTCGCCAATCGCTTAAATTATATTTATACACATGATACATGAACATGCCCTACAAACTCCACCACCCAGTACTTCGACATTGACCTTTGGCCTTGACCTTTTCCACTTTAAATGTTTGCTTGGCACTTTGGGACAAATTCTACGTGCACGTTTCTCAATCCTACACTAACTTCTCAATACTTTTGCCAATCGCTTAAACATTTATACACATGATACATATGAACATGCCCTACACACTCCACCACCCAGTACTTCAACCTTGACCTTTGGCCTTGACCTTTTCCACTTTAAATGTTTGCTTGGCACTTTGGGACAAATCTATGTGCACGTTTCTCAATCCTACACTAACTTCTCAATACTTTTGCCAATCGCTTAAATATTTATACACATGATACATATGAACATGCCCTACACACTCCACCACCCAGTACTTCGACCTTGACCTTTGACCTTCACCTTTTCCACTTTAATTGTTTACTTGCCACTTTGGGACTAAATCTACGTGCGCGTTTCTCAATCCTACACTAACTTTCACACACACATTGCTCCAATGGTCCTCTACCGCCCTGTGACAAATCCACATTCGTCCTGCCCCCGCTAAGCACAGGGTCAAGGTCTATATTTAACCTTGACCTACATTTCCTCTTGAATTACTTAGTTAATTCTCTTTGGTTAAGGTTTTTAGTCAAGCTTGTAGATGGAATACTCCTGGCCCTACACCAACCATACTTGGACAACTTCATCTCCTAGTGATGTACATCAATAATCCCTGACCTATATTTGACCTTGACCTACTTTTATCATTGGATTACTTAGTTATTTCCCCTTGGTTAAGGTTTTTAGTCAAGCTTGTATATGGAATACTCCTGGACCTACAGCAACCATACTTGGAAAACTTCATTTCCTAGTGATGTACATCAATAACGCCTGACCTATATCTGACATTGACCTACATTTAACCTTGAATTACTTACTTAATTTCCCTTCGTTAAGGTTTTAATCAACCTTGGTTAAGGTTTTTAGCTCGCCTGCACAAAGTGCATAAGAGCTTATGGCATACCCCCGGCGTCGTCGGCGTCAGCGTCGTCCACAAACTTAACGTTGGATAAATGCCTTATAACTTCTGTTTCCTTTCATGGAACACCTTGTTATTTCATACATGCATTCCTCAGATGACCCTCTATCATGCTGTAGCAAATCCATGACCCACCACCCAGCCCTTACCCCAAGGTCAAGGTCACAAAGTTGGCACATTCATAAACTTAACGTTGGGTAAATGTCTTATAATTTCTGTTTCCTTTCATGGAACACCTTGTTATTTCATACATGCATTCCTCAGATGACCCTCTATCATGCTGTAGCAAATCCATGACCCACCACACAGCCCTTACCCCAAGGTCAAGGTCACAAACTTGGCACATTCATAAACTTAACGTTGGGTAAATGTCTTATAACTTCTGTTTCCTTTCATGGAACACCTTGTTATTTCATACATGCATTCCTCAGATGACCCTCTATCATGCTGTAGCAAATCCATGACCCACCACCCAGCCCTTACCCCAAGGTCAAGGTCACAAAGTTGGCACATTCATAAACTTAACGTTGGGTAAATGTCTTATAACTTCTGTTTCCTTTCATGGAACACCTTGTTATTTCATACATGCACTCCTCAGATGACCCTCTATCATGCTGTAGCAAATCCATGACCCACCACCGAGCCCTTACCCCCAATGGTCAAGGTCACAAAGTTGGCACATTCATAAACTTAACGTTGGGTAAATGTCTTATAACTTCTGTTTCCTTTCATGGAACACCTTGTTATTTCATACAGATATTCCTCAGATGACCCTCTATCATGCTGTAGCAAATCCACAACCCACCACCCAACCCTTACCCCAAGGTTAAGGTCACAAACTTAGCATGTTCATAAACTTTACATTGAGGTAAATGTTGTGTAACGTCTGTTTCTTTACACTTTTAGTCCTTTGATATTTCATACATGCATTCATGTGATGATCCTCTATTGTGCTACAGCAAATCCATGACCCACCCCACCCCTTTCCCCAAGATCAACATCATAAACTTAACGTTGGAGTAAATGTCTTTTTGTAACTTCTGTTTCTTTAAAGGGAACACCATCATATTTCATACATGCATTCATCTGATGATACTCTATTGTGCTACCGGATTTGGCCCTCATGTACATTTTTGGCTTTCTTGTATGTGAGAGTTGAGTCGGGCTATGCCCCATATATAAAAGTAAGATTAGTGCTAATCCTATTACTTTTAGGGGATGGGATAAATGATGCTGGTGTGGCGAGGGCCTGGCACCAGATCAGGTTGTTCTAATTTCAGGACTGAATATATATTTTGATTGTAAATATTGAGTTCTGAAGTTGGGATTTACCCCCTCGGACAGGTGGATACGGGACACGACCCCGTTGACCCGTCTGCGTGTAGACTCCCTGAGGCTTGTACCTCTATGTCAGAAAAGCGGACGTTAAATCCCTATTCACTCACTATTCACTCACTCTATTGTGCTACAGCAAATCCATGACCCACCCCCACCCCCCCCCCCCCCACCACCCCTTTCAGCCAAGGCCAAGGTCACAAACTTAGCACATTTATACATGCATTCCTCATGTGAATAGCTATCATGCTGTAGAAAATTACCAACTTACTGCATTCATAAACTTAACGTTGGGTTAAATTTTGTTTTACTTCTCTTTTCAGGGAGCGCATTAATATTTCATACATGCATTCATCTTAATATGCTATATCATGCTATATCAAATCCACGACCCACCTTCCACCACTGACCTCAATGTCAAGGTCCACCGCACACCCCTTATCCCAAAGTCAAGTTATATTAATATTCATGTTTTTTATACAACTTTGCCAAGTTTGAGTAAAGGCTGCCAACAGGCGAGCTTCGTTGTCTTCTGACAACTCTTGTTATGCAGGCCGCAGCCACCTTGTTTGTCAAGCTATGTGTACATCGACAATCCTCGTAGTTGAGCTATGCTGTTCTCCTACAGCTCTTGTTTTTATGTGTGCTTGCCTCCCTACTATTAGCCATTTTTGTCGTGCCTGCTTTAGCAGAGGCGCAACTATAGTCGGCGCTTCATCCGCGTCGTCCGCGTCGTCCGTTTTTTTTGTAAGGCAAATGCGTTAAAGTTATTGTTTTTTCACAATATCTCTTGAACCCCTTGCCAGACTTTGATAATATTTCACATCAATGTTTTTCTAGGGATGATGCTTCATTACGCACACCCCCATATCCAAATTTTGAATGTCAAGGTCATTTATTTACCTGTAATGTTCACCGGTTTTGTAAGGCAAATTGCGTTAGTTATTGTTTTTTCACAATATCTCTTTAACTCCTTGCCAGACTTTGATAATATTTCACATCAATGTTTGTCTAGGGATGATTATATTATATCTTAGGAAAGCAAAGTTTATGTTCAAACTTTCCAAGTCAGAAACGCTAACTTATATTAATGAAATGTTTAAACACAGAATTGCTCATGAAACAGACCAGTACTAAGATCAGAATCGGCACATCATTTTATTCCACTTCTTTCATTGTAATCTAATAAAGTGGATGTAGCATAAGTGATGTACATGTAACAAAACAATAATCAATTTTTCACATACTACCAATATGAATATTGGAAATCCTTTAATAATGTCTGTACATATTTGTAAATAAAAAACATAAGCAAAGAAAATGTGTGTACACAGGTAGGTATAATACACATGAAAAAGCAAGGGTAATTCGAAATGGATCCTGCTTTGATAAATTAAATGGTGAACTGTGCATACCCTGATCAGCATGTACATGTGCATGATATGTGGCGGCTACTCCGGGTCTGCATTGGTTTTGGTGGAGATGTTCAAACCCTGCTCTTTCAAACTGTCATATACTAGTAGGTGTGATGTTATGTTTAACAATTTCCATGTTCGCTGCTGTCTGCACACATGATCAGTGAAAATATTTATTCATTGATATATTTTCTTAATCTGTTACAGTTGAATGATACAATACTTGTTTGTTTTGTTATACCCCCCCGCAACGAGTGTGGGTATACTGGAGTCAGGTTGTCCGTCCGTCCGTCCGTCCGTCCGTCCGGGCACACATTAGGGTACTTATGTGGCTAGCCCCACAGGGTTATGGACTTGGTAAAGGATAGGGTTGGTTACAATTAGCCACCTAAAAATCCTTTTATGTGGCTAAAAATCGTTTTATGTGGCTAATATTTAACATGTGATAAGCCACATAAGTATAGTACTGTAAGAACGTCCGTGCGTCCGTCCGTGCGTCCGTAAACTTAACATCAGAGAAATATTGTTATAACTTCTATTTCCTTCATCTAAAATGCTTGATATTTCACACATGCATTCCTGTAAGGCTCTACTACCATGCTGTGCCAAATCCACGACCGTCCAACCCCCGCAGATCCCAAGGTCAAGGTCAAATACTTAGTCCGTAAACTTAACATCAGAGAAATATTGTTATAACTTCTATTTCCTTCATCTAAAATGCTTAATATTTCATACATGCATTCCTGTAAGGCTCTACTACCATGCTGTGCCAAATCCACGACCATCCAACCCCCGCTGATACCAAGGTCAAGGTCAAATACTTAGTCTCTTTACAAAACTTAACATCAGAGAAATATTGTTATAACTTCTATTTCCTTCATCTAAAATGCTTAATATTTCACACATGCATTCCTGTAAGGCTCTACTACCATGCTGTGCCAAATCCACGACCGTCCAACTCTCGCTGATCCCAATGTCAAGGTCAAATACTTAGTCTCTTTACAAAACTTAACATCAGGGAAATATTGTTCTAACTTCTATTTCCTTCATCTAAAATTCTTAATATTTCACACATGCATTCCATTCCTGTAAGGCTCTAATACCATGCTGTGCCAAATCCACGACCGTCCAACCCCCGCTGATCCCAATGTCAAGGTCAAATACTTAGTCTCTTTACAAAACTTAACATCAGAGAAATAAGTTATAACTTCTATTTCCTTCATTGAAAATTCTTATTATTTCACTTGTGCATTCCTCTAAGGTTGTACTATCATGCTGTGACAAATCTACGACTGTCCAACCCCCGCTGATCCCAAGGTCAAGGTCACATACTTAGTCTCTTTACAAAACTTAACATCAGAGAAATATGTTATAATTATCTATTTCTTACATTGAAAATTCTTAATATTTCATATGCTTCGACAAATCCCCGCTGATCTCGAGGTCAACGTCACATACGTACTGTATAACCTCGAATTAACGCGCACCCCCCTCCATAATAAACGCCCCCCCCCCCCCCCCCCCCCCCAAATAAAAAAATAAATAAATAAAAATATTTACCAATGACTGCCAATTTCAAACACAAATAATCCTTAAATCCTTATTTGTGTTTGAAATTGGCGGTCCTTGGTAATAAAAAAAATTCTTTTTTGCTAATAAATGCCCCCCCCAACCCCCCCCCCGCCCCACCCCCCCACCCCCCCCCCCTTTTGTAAAATGTAACGCCTCCGGGGGCGTTAATTCGAGGTTATACGGTAGTCTCTTTACAAAACTTAACATCAGAGAAATCGGTTATAACTTCTATTTCCTACTCGGATCTGCTTCACATTTCACACACTCATTGCTCCAATGGACCTCTACCACCCTGTGACAAATTCACATTCATGCCGCTCGCGCTAATCCCAGAGTCAAGGTCACAAGCCCACACACTTGGAAATTTTTACATATTTTAGGGGTACCTGGGCCCACGCGGGGGGTATTCCGTAAGCCTCGCTTACTGACCAATCTAGTTTTATTTACATTTCATTTGTTTTATATTTATCAAATGAAGTATATGTTGTTACCACTCAAAGGAACTATCTCAGTCAGACAGTTAGTATGAATGGTGACACCATGTGCATTCAAGGAAAACGTGAAGAAATATGCGAACATTTCTTAATAGTACAATGTGTGTACTACTCTATTGTATCTCATCTGTAATGGGTTAATTTCGCACACATGTAGTTGTAGTATAGTGTCTGTTGTTACCATGTACTTTTATTTTAACTTTGTACATGTATATAATAGAGCCACATGGAAGATTAGTTTCTAACTAAATGTGTCATCCTCTGTAAATAAAGACTATTATTATTTTTCTCTTTTTTTTTAAGTCTATGCATTCGAATGTCGACATTCAAGATTGTGGTCAAGGCATGCAAGAAGAATCGAGTCCATTAACGGTTCCCGACGATAATACCCAAGTTAAACAAGTTATGGATGGATGTTAGGTGTGTGGATACACCAGCTTAGGGGATGTCACTGATACTCACAAATGTAAGTTTTGCTTTCTCCAAAAGGAGGATGATATAGGGTGTATGTGTATCTTAGAGATGAATCCATATTTAACCCTTTCAACACCACAGATCTGGATAGTGGTATTGGCTGAAAGTGTAGACCCAAATGAGCCGGCTCATGACGAACCGTCTCATCAGGATCTGCACTTTTTGTAAGTAATTTTCACATTTTTTAGAACAAAAACAGCCCCTTTTCATAAATGAACTAGTCTGCTTCTAGATTCGTTAATAGTGAACCGATTTACACAATCTTTGTGTCGTTTTATATGTTCTTGATGGTACTGATTCCATTTATAACACTTTCGAAATAATCGGAAGTGGTTTTTACCAACTTCCGGTTATGGTCGGCGGCAAATTCAAGGTATTGTGTATGCTAAGTGACAAACCTCATCATACCTATCGTTTTTTCCAGGATTTTAATTTATTGATGATTGGTGTCCTTTCTATTGTGATTGGCAGTTTTTGATATAATAATAATCATTTGCACGTATTGATTAATTGATTGATTGATTGAAAATGGGTTTACGTCTATTTAGCAAATGAGGCCGCGATTTGTCTAATGCCCAATTTCAGGTGAGACACGTAACGTAACTATCATCTAGAAGTCATATCCGAGAAGAGTGTGTGTATCATCTGCAATGAGTGTTCCACCTCGAGCAAGAGTCGTGTGAACAAGCCTAATATGATTGAAGCTCTAATTAAGTGTTGTAATATATTGAGATATTATTATACCCACTTTTTTAGTACGTACGTACGTACGTCCGTCCGTACGTCCGTCCGTCCGTAGTACGTCCGTCCGACCGTCCGTCCGTACGTCCGTCACGTTTCTTGTAACTCGAAAAACTTTTTCACCTTCATACCTACGCGTCTGATATTTGGTATGTAGCTTCGTTATCATGTGCAGATGCGCAAAGTAAATTCGGATTTTTGATCCGACCCTCCATCATGGATTATCTCCCCCTTTTGGACTCAGAATTTCCATTTTTTCCTTGTAAACTCGAAAAAACTTTTTCACCTTCATCTACGTGCTGATATGGGTAGTAGCTCGTTATCATGTGCAGATGCGCAAAGTGAATTCGGGATTTTCATCCGACCCTCCATCTGATTATCCCCCACCCCCCTTTCGGATCAGAATTTCCCATTTTTTCCTTGTAACTCGAAAAACTTTTTCACCTTCATACCTACGCGCCTGATATTTGGTATGTAGCTTCGTTATCATGTGCAGATGCGCAAAGTGAATTCGGATTTTTCATCCGACCCTCCATCATGGATTATCTCCCCCTTTCGGACTCAAGAATTTCCCATTTTTTTCCTGTAACTCGAAAAACTTTTTCACCTTCATACCTACGCGCCTGATATTTGCTATGTAGCTTCGTTATCATGTACAGATGCACAAAGTGAATTCGGATTTTTCATCCGACCCTCCATCATGGATTATCTCCCCCTTTCGGACTCAGAATTTCCCATTTTTTCCTTGTAACTCAAAAAACTTTTTCACCTTCATACCTACGCGCCTCATATTTGATATGTAGCTTCGTTATCATGTGCAGATGCGCAAAGTGAATTCGGATTTTTCATCCGACCTCCATCAATGGATTATCTCCCCCTTTCGGACTCAGAATTTCCCATTTTTTCCTTGTAACTCGAAAAAAAACTTTTTCACCTTCATACCTACGCGCCTCATATTTGCTATGTAGCTTCGTTATCATGTGCACATGCGCAAAGTGAATTCTCATTTTTGATCCGACCCTCCATCATCGATTACCTCCCCTTTCCGACTCAGAATTTCCCATTTTTTTCCATTGTAACACGAAAAAACTTTTTCACCTTCATACCTACGCGCCTCATATTTGCTATGTAGCTTCGTTATCATGTGCACATGCGCAAAGTGAATTCGGATTTTTCATCCGATCCTCCATCATGGATTATCTCCCCCTTTCGCACTCAGAATTTCCCATTTTTTCCTTGTAACTCGAAAAACTTTTTCACCTTAATACCTACGCGTCTGATATTTGGTTCGTAGCTTCGTTTTGATGGGTATAATTAATCCAGCTTATATTGAGACAAATCACACAGCCTTAAAACATAGTGCTGGAGTATAAACCATAGTATCGTATATTATTCATAAGTATATCACTATTAAACATTAATTATACGCACTTTTTTAGGAAAAAAAATATGGGTATATTGTTTTCGTCACGGGTGTCCATCCGTCCGTCCGTCCGTACGTCCGTCACGTTTCTTGTAACTCAAAAAAACTTTTTCACCTTCATACCTACGCGCCTGATATTTGGTATGTAGCTTCGTTATCATGTGCAGATGCGCAAAGTGAATTCGGATTTTTCATCCGACCCTCCATCATGGATTATCTCCCCCTTTCGGACTCAGATTTCCCATTTTTTCCTTGTAACTCGAAAAACTTTTTCACCTTCATACCTACGCACCTCATATTTGCTATGTAGCTTCGTTATCATGTGCAGATGCGCAAAGTGAATTCGGATTTTTGATCCGACCCTCCATCATTGATTATCTCCCCCTCCCCTTTCGGACTCAGAATTTCCCATTTTTTCCTTGTAACTCGAAAAACTTGTTCACCTTCATACCTACGAGCCTCATATTTGCTATGTAGCTTCGTTATCATGTGCACATGCGCAAAGTGAATTCGGATTTTTCATCCGACCCTCCATCATGGATTATCTCCCCCTTTCGGACTCAGAATTTCCCATTTTTTCCTTGTAACTCAAAAAACTTTTTCCACCTTCATACCTACGCGCCTCATAGTGCTATGTAGCTTCGTTATCATGTGCAGATGCGCAAAGTGAATTCGGATTTTTCATCCGACCCTCCATCATGGATTATCTCCCCCTTTCGGACTCAGAATTTCCCATTTTTTTTTTCCTTGTAACATCGAAAAACTTTTTCTTTTTCCACCTTCATACCTACGCGCCTCATATTTGCTATGTAGCTTCGTTATCATGTGCACATGCGCAAAGTGAATTCTCATTTTTGATCCGACCCTCCATCATCGATTACCTCCCCCTTTCCGACTCAGAATTTCCCATTTTTTCCTTGTAACACGAAAAACTTTTTCACCTTCATACCTACGCGCCTCATATTTGCTATGTAGCTTCGTTATCATGTGCACATGCGCAAAGTGAATTCGGATTTTTCATCCGATCCTCCATCATGGATTATCTCCCCCTTTCGCACTCAGAATTTCCCATTTTTTCCTTGTAACTCGAAAAAAAAAAACCTTTTTCACCTTAATACCTACGCGTCTGATATTTGGTTCGTAGCTTCGTTTTGATGGGTATAATTAATCCAGCTTATATTGAGACAAATCACACAGCCTTAAAACATAGTGCTGGAGTATAAACCATAGTATCGTATATTATTCATAAGTATATCACTATTAAACATTAATTATACCCACTTTTTTAGGAAAAAAAATATGGGTATATTGTTTTCGTCACGGGTGTCCATCCGTCCGTCCGTCCGTACGTCCGTCACGTTTCTTGTAACTCAAAAAAACTTTTTCACCTTCATACCTACGCGCCTGATATTTGGTATGTAGCTTCGTTATCATGTGCAGATGCGCAAAGTGAATTCGGATTTTTCATCCGACCCTCCATCATGGATTATCTCCCCCTTTCGGACTCAGATTTCCCATTTTTTCCTTGTAACTCGAAAAACTTTTTCACCTTCATACCTACGCACCTCATATTTGCTATGTAGCTTCGTTATCATGTGCAGATGCGCAAAGTGAATTCGGATTTTTGATCCGACCCTCCATCATTGATTATCTCCCCTCCCCCTCCCCTTTCGGACTCAGAAGTTTCCCATTTTTTCCTTGTAACTCGAAAAACTTGTTCACCTTCATACCTACGAGCCTCATATTTGCTATGTAGCTTCGTTATCATGTGCACATGCGCAAAGTGAATTCGGATTTTTCATCCGACCCTCCATCATGGATTATCTCCCCCTTTCGGACTCAGAATTTCCCATTTTTTCCTTGTAACTCAAAAAACTTTTTCACCTTCATACCTACGCGCCTCATATTTGCTATGTAGCTTCGTTATCATGTGCACATGCGCAAAGTGAATTCCCATTTTTGATCCGACCCTCCATCATGGATTACCTCCCCCTTTCCGACTCAGAATTTCCCATTTTTTCCTTGTAACACGAAAAACTTTTTCACCTTCATACCTACGCGCCTCATATTTGCTATGTAGCTTCGTTATCATGTGCACATGCGCAAAGTGAATTCGGATTTTTCATCCGACCCTCCATCATGGATTATCTCCCCCTTTCGCACTCAGAATTTCCCATTTTTTCCTTGTAACTCGAAACTTTTTCACCTTAATACCTACGCGTCTGATATTTGGTTCGTAGCTTCGTTTTGATGTGCTGATGCGCAAAGTGAATTCGGATTTTTTATCCGACCCTCCATCATGGATTACCTCCCCCTTTCGGACTTAGCATTTGGGGAAAGTGGGTATATTGCGATGGCGCGCCATCGACTTTTTCTACTTATTGGGTGAACTTGATATAAAACAGCTAACCGATCGCCTAAATAACTCAAGGGAATATGAACGTAAGTCTATGTTGTATTATAGTGAATGTAGAAAACCAATTGTCAACAAGAGCATGATTTAACGGCTCAGGGGTAAGCGAACCAGGTGTGACTCATGCATACCCCTCGCGAGGGCGAGGGCGGCCTTCACTGGGACTGACTCTGTCCGACCTAAAAGGACAAAAACGATCCCAAAGTCACAGATAATTATGTTTATTCTCGTCCTGCAGCTTCTGTCCCAATGACACGTCAGACCCGCTCCATCATGTTTACTGAGACAACATGGGTGAAAACTTGCTTGACGTAAAGCATACGACTCTGGATGGTCACGTCAGAACTAACGTGTCCGAGTTAGAGAGTGCCGGTGATGTTTTCTGCTCTCGAAAAATACTATCATAGGAAGTGTTTGCGTTCTGCTCAGCGTACATGTGGTTCAGTAGATCATAACAATGCCCAACTTATTTGAGACCTTCTCGGACTGCATGGACAAAACCAAGGTTCGCGTTGGTGACAAGGTTATCAAGCTGCGTGAGGAGCGTGAACTATTCGGCAGATTCCGGATTATCCAAGGAAGCCGACCCGAGCTGGTGCCAAAACTAGAAGATACCATAGGAGAATATGAATTGTCAGTGGTCCCGCGTTTCCTTTGCGCTGTTGATGGGTCCCTCTATATTCCGACAGACAAAGCCAGTCTAATGCACGCTGTTGAAGAAGCCAAAGTTGAACCGCTTCAGTTGAGCCCTACTATCGACATTGTGCCAGACGGTCGTCTTTCAGAATTTCGAGATGCATTCATCAAACACATAGAGATGATGATGATTGGCTATGCTGAGGGAAGGATAGTCTTTGACCGCTATCTCGATCTGTCTCTGAAGAACAAGACACGTCAGAAGAGGGCAGTGACATCCACAGAGTTTGACATACACCCTGAAATGAAGCTTACCGTGTCTATCAAAGGATTGCTATCTTCATCAAGAACCAAGTGTAGCCTGACAGCCATGTTCGCTCAAGGTTTACTTCAACACTTCACTAGCAACAGTGTTTGTAAGCTCGTCGTTCTGTTGGACAATAAAATCAAGGGCCATGATTTTGAACATGAGCATTCACATGAAGAGGCTGATACACTCATTCCCAATTAAGTGATGGCTTCAGTAGCAGACGACCCTTGTCGATAAATATGCGTGTGGTTACCATACACTGTGTCCTCATTTTTCTCATCGACCTGGTGTCTAATGGTCGCCTTGGAGCTCAAACTCGCTTGAAGTTTCTAACTGGCAAAGGCAGACAATTCAGAGAAATTGATGTGGTTGAGCGCATACGAGTAATTGGGCGTCGCAAATGCCAAGGACTGATCGGTCTCCACTATTTCTCCGGTGTTGTCTTGGGCGGAAAATTTTTCGGTATTTCCAAGAAGACCTGGGTGAGCGCATATATGAAACTTGTTGAAGATGACCATGGTATTTACGGTTTCCGGCATCTTGACGAAGGTCCTATTCCATCTCAGCTGGTCAACAGAGAAATACCATCATAGGTGAAGAGTTTGGAGACGTTCTTCTGCCGTGTTTACTATCCGACAGGATCCACAGTATTGCCAACTCTACGATGGGAGATGTTTCGGTCTAAGAACTTACAGGGAGAGAAGTTACCTCCGACCCGTGCGGCCCTGATCCCCGATATTACGCGTGCAAATTACATCGCCATGCGAGACAAGTCTTACACAACCAATTGCCCAGCCCTTCCTCCCATTGAGGAAAATGGATGGAGTGTTGAGAAAGGATTGTATCATCCAGTCAAGTGTCTCACCCTGCCTGCTCCGAGAGCTGTAATTGATCTGACTAAGTGTGCATGCAAACTAGGGTGCAAAGACGAACTAGTTGCAGTTGCTATAAGAACAAACTTCCATGCATTCACCTCTGTAAATGCTATGTCATTGACTGTGCCAATGTGGTTAAAGATACTCTCAGATTGTGACAGTCGTGATGAACAATTCAGATAATTGTGCAGTCCCTTTAAAAACTGAATTTATTTCTGTCTATGCTAGGGTCAATTTTGCGTTCCTTGTGGACTCCATTTATATTGTTAGTGAAAACCAATGAAGTAGATGGAACGTTCTGATAATGTATATATGCCTTACCGGTGAACCATCCACTATCTTATATTATTATGGGTGGGAATTGGCTCGAAGACATTCCATACCCCCGTGGATGAATCCACAGAAAGTTAATTTTGAAATTTTTAGCTTACATATAGACATAATTTGTGCTACATTGTACCTAGTCACAGGCACATTTGGTCGAAATGACCAGTTGCATGCAGTCTTAATTTAGGATTTAGATGACGGGCGCCATTTTGAACTATCCGGAAATAGCCAGCGTTCTCGTACTTTATTGACTCTCAGTAACAATAGAACTTGACCGTCCAAAGAACACCGAATCGGTCTATTCGTGCTACACCCTATCCAGATATTGTTGTATTACTCTAGCGACCAGTGTAGACCCCGATTAGCCTACACATGATCTGCACAGTCCTATCAGATTATGTAATTGTTACTATTATGTATGTTTATAACAGGCTACTATTATTCTTGGTAGTTGTTTAGTTAATTAGGGACCCGCCGAGAATCGGCGGTATCTTATAGGTTTCACCATGTCTGTTCGGACGTCCATTCGTCTGTCAGTCCGTTCGTCAGTTTATTTATTGAAGTTTTTGTACGAGTAGCTTTAATGAAGTTTTTGTAAGAGTAACAATATACCAGTGCTTCGTGTGCCGACAGGCCATATTTTCTAGTGGTAACTCCGCTTTGTTTTCGGAAAATTGATTCATAATTAAACTGGTTGCAAGTACAATACGCCTGGTTTTCTCATGCTACAGATCATAATTTATTAAGAAGGAAGTATTCAACATACTATACATGTATAACTAAGTTAAGGTTCAGTCTATGGATTATATCAGTGTGGCATTAAAAAACAGGAACTGGAACATCACTTATGAACATCACCCGCCCCAGCCCCCACTACACCCCCTCCAAAAACGGATATTGACGGCAACAGGAATTGATTGGAATGTCTGATAAATGGACTTGGCACCATTGAAAACCCATAAAACAACACCAAGATTATGAAAATCTGTTCATAATTAGCGGATATAGTGATTTCATGTGTTCTGTGGGATATGGGCCATAAAGGACCCCTCAAAATGGGGAATAGGGGTCTGAAAATTTGAACCCCATAATTTCTCAATACTATTACCCCAAATCAACATGATAAAGCAAAATATCAATTTTAGTACACAAATCCTACGGGAGCTGGATACTGGAACATCCCATACCGTACTATATTCCACCAGTTCTAAAGAGTATGAGTGCCCACTATGCATGGTTAATAATTTAGTAATATTTATTATGCCACCGGGTTTCGAAGAAACGGGTGGCATATAGTGTTTGGACCGTCCGTCCGTCCGTCCGTCTGTCACACTTTTCGGTTAACCACTTTGTCACAGTTTCTCAGATATGCTGCAGGTGGCATCCGCGTTCGACAGATGCATTTCTTGTTTTACTGATAGTGACGCGCATTGGTATCGGGCTATTTTCATATGCAAATGAGGCATGTCACCTGAATCTTTTTTTTTTCGACAGATTATAAAGTATAACTGCACATCAAAAAATGAATACAGAGTATAAATAGTAATGAAAGAAACGCGGTTATCGCCCCTGATATCAGTGTGGAAAGTTATGTCTGATATAAAATCTATAATAATGCCAATCAATACGTGGGGTAATTGGAATGGTGCCTAGCAATCTGGACACTGTATGTCAGTGCTGAAAGTTTTTATTATGCCCCCGCCACCGAATGGTGAGGGGGCATATAGTGTTACCGGCATCCGTACGTCCGTCCATACATACGTACATCCCAAAAACTTAACCCTCGGATAAATGTCTCATAATTTCTGTTTCCTTGCACTCATCTGCTTGATATTTCACACACACATTGCTCTAATGGTCCTCTACCGCCCTGTGACAAATCCATGATTGTCCCACCCCCGCTAAGCCCAGGGTCAAGGTCACATATATGCCCGTTTCAAACAGGCGGGACGTTTTATGTATGGCGGGCGGGCGTCCAGCAGGTTTCAGACCTTGTCCACACAATAAGTAGAGTGGATCTACCAATGCTCGTGGTAAAAATGGTGTATCTTGATGTCTGTAGAAAACAAATAACAAGATATTGCTATTTATTACCTTGACTACAAGAAACAAGCAACCCTCACGACTTGCGATGCCCGTTTTAAAATTATCTTCTCTGTTCAGGGAGCGACCATTTTCCCAACCATATAAATTGGGCATTGTGTACATAAAACTCTGCATTGCTTGTGTTACTGTAACGGTAGCATATGATGTATCTCTGTACATATTTTTATGTCATCATTGACTATGTACACTTAAGTATATAAATGCGTGTTTGCAATACTAATGTAAATTATAAAGTGTCTCCCGCTTTTCCCGAAATAGGGTACAAGCTTACATGTTGTGGTGGTGAAAAATAAACATGTTTTACATGAAATAATGTAAGCAATACAATCAACATGCTTTACAAACGCACCACACTGTCTTATAATAATATCTGATTCTACATGGTTAGTTCGGCAATAAACTATGCGACTGGATTGTTTTAATCCTGAAAAAAAAAGGATTACTAGTACTCCCTCAAAATTCACACACATGGACTATTTTCCTAGGCAAGCTGCCATATTACTGTCGTGGCAAAATTACGTCTAGGCATTTATTTTGGCTATTCCATCATCTTACAAACGTACACACAGAACAACTTTGCCTGCGTCATAGTGTGATGTCACTCGCACGTGACAAGTATGGCATAGTAAAAAAGGTGGTCATGTTTATGTTGAACAATGTGCTTAATTGTTTTTGAAGATTTTGTTGTACAAGGAAAATATTACAGATTAAACACAATATACCACGAGCATTGCCATACCACGAGCATTGGTGGGGCCATTCTAGAGTTCTACTTGACGGATCATTACCAAATTCAGCGGAGTCCCGTTTCTATGCGACCGCTTGCTAACACGGTTACTTTGCAGTACTCTCGTGGTACCAGATTTTTTTTTCAACCCACTAACTAAACTATCAACATGTACCTTTCAAGATCGCGACCCCCACTCTTCCGCCAACCCCCACCGCGACCCCCACCCGACCCCCACCCTGACGCCAATTGGCCCATATCTGTGACAAATTCAATTGACGCAAATATGAATGTAGACCGCCCTGTGCGTTTACTACCTCTGGGCTGTCTGGGATAATACCTAGTAGTGTGGGTTCATAGCTGAAAAATTGATCACTTCCGGATACAAGCATGAAATTTGGTGGAGTACAGAACAACAAACTTTATTTATTCAGAAGGGGAGCCATCGCAGATTTTACCCAGGTTGGCTAAAAATACAATATGGCCGCCAAATCTTTACATTTTTCACCATATCTCAGTATTTGCCCATGTAAACCACATTTAATAACTTTTATAAATATGGAATATAGTGTATGGACGCAGAAATGTACTATAATCATCTAACAAAGCTAATTTGGTAATTGCCTCATGTGCATAAAACCAAGATGGCCGCCAAATATCAGTATTTTTCATTCTTTATCTGTATTTGTCATCAAATAATAATTAAAATGATTTAAAAATCCAGAATTGAGTGTGCAGACACAAGAAGGTATTTGCACAACTTCAGCTATCAAATTGGATTAATTGTTCATTTTCATAAGTCCAAAATGGCCGCCAACTAGCAAGCGTTTTGTTCTGTATATACCAGTATTTGCCTATAGACGATGTAATTATGTATTTTAATAAATACCCAATGTAGTGTTCGGACACAATCATGCATTCATATAATTTTAATCACCAAACAAATAATTGTATTGTTTTGGTAAATCCAACATGGCCGCCAAATACCACTATCCAACTGTATATTATAATTTGCTCACATATGATACATCATATCAGCTGAATGTATCCAATTAGTTCTCGCTCCAATTTAGAACAAAATAGATAAGTCTCATCTTGGACACTCAAGTACAAGTAGTCAATGGTCTAAACTTTAAAACTGTGCATTTAACGTCACGTTCAGACTGCATGAATATATTATGCAACCAGTCTACCTGCCTTGGCAATTCACCAGTAACCATTGGAAATACTTCTAGGGTAAGGTAAGCACAACAGAGCCGTCTCATTCTGCTGAATCACAGTTTCCTCCACACACACATAACGCAGTGCATGTTAAGCCCGCCTTGCAGCGTTCTCTGCAGCCCTTCTTGCATGAGCAGTGAATCAGTTCATAGTATGATGCTGTTGCATCCGTCAGTGTGGTTCATAGAGGCTTCCAGCCTGTTGAACTCTTCTTCCAACCCCAGTTGCCCGGATTGGGAAGTTCTGGCACGGCCACCAGTGGTTGTCCCCAGCAGTGAACAGCCTGGTAGATAGCCCGTCTTGTGTGCTGCGTAAGTGCAGCCGGTGTTGGCGGAATGTTCTCCAGAGCTCTCGAGAACCCTTGGAAAACAGCTGTTGTCTTGCGGCATTGACCTTTTCTGCCTCAGATGCCCAGTCGTACATTACAACTACAAATCGCTCAACTAAGCACATACACTAGTCTGGGATGCGGTCCTGTGGTGGATTGTTGGACAAGTGGGCTAAGGCGTCTGTCATCTCCGGAAGTACATTCCAGGTATCCCATGCTGATTGTTTCCCTTTTCCAGCAAATGCTGACACTGTGTCGCACCCAGTAAATGCGTGGAACAATGGCACAGCTAGCGATCTTCTTGGGCATAATGCATTGCAAATATCGTGCTTTGGTAGATACCTGAAAGATTTGGCTGTTCCAAAAGCTACCCAGAGCTCCGACAATTCTGGCATAAGTTTTCTCGCAGTTGCCACCGACAGAATCACAATATCTGTATCCACTGTTCGCACACTGATCTTCTTGTAGCCCTGTCCGACCTGATCAGCCACGTGAAGCATTATCCGTGAGTCAGCCTCCTCGTGGGAACATGGTGCTAACCCAGATGTATCTTCCCTGTCTGATTAGCAGAGAATATTTTGTCTACTTGTGCTATACAGTTCTTTGCCATCCATTGGATTTTCCATGAGACTTTGTCCTAAATAGTCATCCACGCGTAGAAAGCTTTGCCAATTTCCACGCAATTTTGCCTTTGGTTCAACATGCTTTCTTACTCCTGTGCCTCTGTTGTCTCTTGTTCCTTGCTTCAAACTGTCAGAAAGGTACACATCCCATACTATGTCAAGCTGTCAAGCCGTCAAGCCGTCAAGCCGTTCAATATCGTGTAATTGCGCATGTATGTAGGGCACAAATACTTGATCCGCATATTCCTTGAATGTTCTAGCAACACCCGGTTGTAGCATGTGAACGATGTCACCAAACTGTCAGGACACTGGAGAATATCTGCCTTCTTGTCTGCACGGAGTTTTCCTGCCTGAGATAATGATGGTGGGCTTCCCTGATTCTCATGCTTGAAAAAGTCTTCTAAATTGCGATCCCTAGACTGGCAAGCGATACAGAGACGTGAGAAGAGAACACAGTCACTCTTGAGATCAGCAACCTGGGACTTGGCCTTAGAGACTTCTCTCACTGGTGGGCGACTAAACAATGCCAATTTGTTTCTTGTAATAGTATCTGATACAAGTTTACTTGAGACTTACCAATGTCTTCAATATGGCTGACAGTTTCGCTGACTTCTTCATGCATGATTTCTCGAGAATCCAGCAGTAACAGCTCTCCACTGTCCTCTTCAAATGGATTGCCTAGTCCATCAATTGCTGAAACCAGAGACTTTACATCATTTACAAAGGTTTTCTGAGTACTAGCCATTTGTTCACGGTGACGTGTCTCCATCACATGCTGTACAGGCTGACAACTAATATCGAACTCTTCAATTATTCGGGACACTTCCGGCCCAGCTATTGTCCAACGACATTGAGCACTCGGGTTCTCCGTCAGTCCTACTGCTCCACCTTCTCCTTTTATGCTTGCATTCAGCCGTTCATGTGCCTGGTCGAGAGCTATAGCAGAAAACTTCCTCGACGTCTTGCGGGCTACAAAATTTCCATCAACAAACTGAGCATATACGCTGGGATGCTTGGCTGTCAATTCCCTCATATCTCGGACTTGAACTGGTAACCACCGGGAGTAATGGACGTGATCCAGGGCGAAGAACCATGGGATGAGTTTGCTCACAGTGTCTACATACAACGAGAAATTCCCTTCACGCAGTGACCTCACAAGCTGTAGAACAGTTAGCTCCAATTTCATCGCAGTGGCACAGTAACAGAATTGAGGGTGTTCTTTCGACTGTACATCACACCAGGTATTGAAGTCGATCGGCTCATCCTCGCCATCCATTGCTTTGTCATATGTCATGTGCTGCATGATATATATGGCAACTGATGTGACTTCGTGCATTCTGCGTGTACGTTTGAGGTGAGAGGCACTTATGAAGGAGTCTGCCCTTCCTGTAGTGGCGATCTCTGCCTGGCCAATTGCATCGGTCCATCCGCTATATGACAGCCAGTTCCCAAGTGCCTTCAACGCAGCCATCTCGATATGAAGTCCTCCAAACACTATGCCATACTTCTGCTCGCCATGTGTAGCAGGCCAATTCCACTGGATTTGCTCGACTATGGCATATAGTGGTTGATCCATTGTCAAAACTGGAGTCTGACCAGGGTTGAGATATTCCCCTGCCGCCTTAACAACATTCATTGAATGTAAGACTACAGCAACTGAATTTACATTCTCACATATCAGGGGCTACAGTGCAATTCTTGTAGTCTGTGAATGGCTATTGTCTGGAAGCTGTGATGCATGGTAAACGGCCCACGACGCGCAGTCATCATTATTCAGCGAGTCCTTGGATGCTAGGTCTTTAGCGTTGTCAAGCCATGTATTGTTATCCTGGTCTATGGAAACGTTTGAATCTGTGTCATTTGTGATCTGTATGCCTTCTACCAGTTGAGGTACATCTGGATCCTTGGTTGGCAGAGCAGCTGGTGGTATATTGGTGTAATGCGTGGGCAGAGGAGAGACTGTGATTCGAGAAGATGGACTACTGTTCTCCTGAATAAGCACATGTTCCCTGTCAATACCAATACATTTTTAATTCGGGTGTTGCATTAAGAGAAATTACAGTCCCATGAAATGAATCGTGTGCGGTCGTGGAGCTTGGATTGTGATCAACATTATCTACTGCGCCAGTTGTGAACAGCTGACCTCGAAGATTTGGTGGACAAACTACTTTATCGGCCTCATATATGGCGCAAACACTATTTGCTACAGCAGTCGATATACTGAGGACCGGCTTGTAAGGGATACTCAGTCCCATGTCATGCAATGTGTCTATCAAGGTCTTATTCAAGACAACATCAATTAAAAAAAATGGAGAGGGGGGTCCCCCAACAGAGTAAAATTGTGTTCTCTCTGCAACATTTGTATGTATCACAATACAGGCCAAAAAACTTTAATTGTTGTATGTATGTGTGCGTGCGTGCGTGCGTGCGTGCGTGCGTGCGTGCGTGCGTGCGTGCGTGTGTGTGTGTGTGTGTGTGTGTGTGTATGTATGAATGTATGAATGTATGTCTGAAATCCGGCCACTGATATTTTGGCGCACCCGGAGACAGCAAAAAAAGACTGCTCCAGTATGTTTCCGAAAAATGGTCAAAAATGTAATTTTTGGCAGCCATCTTGGATTTTTAGCCAACCTGGGCCAAATTTGAGATGGCTCCCCATCTGAAAAAATAAAGTTTGTTGTTCTCTACAACTCCACCAAATTTTATGCTTGTATCCGGAAGTGATCAATTCCTCTATAATATTGAGCTATGAACCCGCACTATAGCTGTTATGCAGATTAACAGATATGAGCACTGACAGTTATCCATTTTCCAGAAGTTGACAAACAGCTGACATTTCGTTTGAAGTTTGCGATCAGCCACGTGTACTAGGACGCAGAATCTGCCATATTGCTCAGCCAATAAAACGCTCTTGCTTAATCAGGTTCTGTCTCATTCGGTGAGAAATATACGACCCTCATACCACTGCTAACTCCAAGGTCTTGGTCACAATTTTAGTGTGTTCACAAACTTTACGAAAATTTGTTTCTGTTTCCTTTCACGTTGTTTCTTGAATGATATTTCACCCATGCAAAGTGCTCCGAGTCCTCTATCATGCTGTAACAATTCCATGATTCTCTGGTCTTGGCTAATCCCAAGGTCAAGCATCACGAGATGCGCTTCGTTGTCTTCTGACAACTCTGTTTAATTTTCCCACTCTGTAACCTTGTCGCAATAACTTCAGTTCTACTTGACAGATCGTAGCCAAATTTGGTACCTGTTTGTTACTCAGCTCCCATTGGCGGCCATTTTTGTCGCTTCTGCTTTAACGGAAGACTTGACTATACCAGCCGCTTTTTCAGATGTTGTCCGCGTCAACAATGTCAAAATCTTTTTTTATGCGTCAAAAGGTTTGTACACGTTTGTTCATTATCAAATAACTTTAATATTTCTTTACTGATTGCTTCAATATTTGGACATTTGATACATCTGAGCATAATATTATGGAAGAAACTGATACCGCTATTAACATGACCTTCACCTTTTTGTGGAAACACTTTCTTCATCATCATATAACTTTAATATTTCTCTACGGATTGCTTCAATATTTGGACACTTGATACATGTGTGGAACACACTCATGCCGCCATTAACATGACCTTGACCTTTTTTACCATCCCATTTTTGTCGCGCCCGCTTGCGGAAAGGGCGATATAGTCGGCCGTTTGGCGTACGTGTGTCCGGTTAAAGTTTTTGGTTAAGTTGTTTGGTTAAGTTTTTTGGTTAAAGTTTTTGGTTAAGTTTTTTGGTTAAGTTGTTTGGTTAAGTTTTTTGGTTAAAGTTTTTGGTTAAGTTTTTTGGTTAAGTTGTTTGGTTAAGTTTTTTGGTTAAAGTTTTTGGTTAAGTTTTTTGGTTAAAGTTTTTGGTTAAAGTTTTTGGTTAAGTTTTTTGGTTAAGTTCTTTGGTTAAAGTTTTTCGTTATACTATATCTCTGCAACTGCTTTGCCCATTACCTTGAAACTTCACATGGGTGTTTATCATCATCTATATTTTCATACTACCCCCCTCCCATGCGGCCCCTGTGCCCAATGTCAAGGTCAAATTACTTTGAAGTTTTTGGTTAAGTTTTTTGGTTAAAGTTTTTGGTTAAGTTTTTTGCTTAAAGTTTTTTGCTTTAAAGTTTTTTGTTCTACTACATCTCTGCAACTGCTTTGCCCATTACCTTGAAACTTCATATGGGTGTTTATCATCATCTATATTTTCATTCTACCCCCTCCTGTGCGGCCCCTGTGCCCAATGTCAAGGTCAAATTACTTTGAAGATTTTGGTTACCGTAAGTTCTTTGGTTAAAGTTTTTGATTAAGTTTTTTGGTTAAAGTTTTTGGTTAAGGTTTTTGGTTAAGTTTTTTGGTTAAAGTTTTTCTTTATACTATATCTCTGCAACTGCTTTGCCCTTTACGTTGAAACTTCACATGTGTGTTTATCATCATCTATATTTTCATTCTAACCCCCTCCCGTGCTGCCCCTGTGCCCAATGTCAAGGTCAAATTACTTTGAAGTTTTTGGTTAAGTTTTTTGGTTGAAGTTTTTGGGGTTAAGTTTTTTGGTTAAAGCTTTTCGTTAAAGTTTTTTGTTATACTATATCTCTGCAACTGCTTTGCCCATTACCTTGAAACTTCACATGGGTGTTTATCATCATCTATATTTTCATTCTACCCCCCTCCCGTGCGGCCCCTGTGCCCAATGTCAAGGTCAAATTACTTTGAAGTTTTTGGTTAAGTTTTTTGGTTAAAGTTTTTGGTTAAGTTTTTTTGGTTAAAGTTTTTCGTTATACTATATCTCTGCAACTGCTTTGCCCATTACCTTGAAACTTCACATGGGTGTTTATCATCATCTATATTTTCATTTACCCCTTTCCGTTGCGGCCCCTGTGCCCAATATCAAGGTCAAATTACTTTGAAGTTTTTGGTTAAGTTTTTTGGTTAAAGTTTTTGGTTAAAGTTTTTCGTTATACTATATCTCTGCAACTGCTTTGCCCATTACCTTGAAACTTCATATGGGGGGTGTTTATCATCATTCTATATTTTTCATTCTATCCCCCCTCCCGTGCGGCCCCTGTGCCCAATGTCAAGGTCAAAATTACTTTGAAGTTTTTGGTTAAGTTCGTTTGGTTAAAGTTTTTGGTTAAGTTTTTTTTTTTTGTTTTAAGTTTTTTGGTTAAAGTTTTTGCGTTTATTACTATACTCTCTGCAACTGCTTTGCCCATTACCTTGAAACTTCACATGGGTGTTTATCATCATCTATATTTTCATTCTACCCCCCTCCCGTGCGGCCCCTGTGCCCAATGTCAAGGTCAAACTACTTTGAAGTTTTGGTTAAGTTTTTTGGTTAAAGTTTCTGGTTAAGTTTTTTGTTAAAGTTTTTCGTTATACTATATCTCTGCAACTGCTTTTCCCATTACCTTGAAACTTCACATGGGTGTTTATCATCATCTATATTTTCATTCTACCCCCCTCCCGTGCGGCCCCTGTGCCCAATGTCAAGGTCAAATTACTTTGAAGTTTTTGGTTAAGTTTTTTGGTTATGTTTTTTGGTTAAGTTTTTAGCTCACCTGAGCGAAGCTATTGTTACCGCAATGTGTCCGTCGTCCGTCGTCCGTGAACATTTTCAAACGTCTTCTCCTCGGTAATCATTGGGCCTATGGTCACCAAACTTCATGGTCATGGTTCTTAGGTAGGGGGATTACAAAATTGTTAAAATGACGTCATTACGTAATCCAAGATGGCCGCCGTCTAAAAATAGCACAAATTCTTCAAAAATCTTCTTCTCAAGAACCGCCAACCGGATTTCGACAAAACTTGGTAGGAATGATCGATGTACATTGCTCTTTCAAAGTTGTTAAAATGGTGACCCCGGGGTCAAAAATGGGCGTGGCCCATGGGGTCAAATTGAGGTCAAATTTTATTTTTGACCGAATATGGTCATGTTATATATCAAATCGAAGGTATCAATGAGGCGATCACTCTGGTGCATTTTCGGTCGAAATCGGATTGTTATGTCATCCAAGATGACCGCCGAAAGGTCAAAAGGTCGTTCTTTTATTAGAGATTTCAAAATTCTTCTTCACATGAACCGCTTGGCCCATGGTAGCCAAACTTAAAAGTTATGGTCCATGGGTGAAGCCTTTTTAGATTTGTTAAAATGGAGGTCATCGCTAATCCAAGATGGCCGCCATCTAAAAATAGCATAAATTCTTAAAAAATCTTCTTCTCATGAACCGCTAGCCGGATTTCGACGAAACTTGGTAGGAATGATCGATGTACATTGCTCTTTCAAAGTTGTTAAAATGGTGACCCCGGGGTCAAAAATGGGCGTGGCCCGTGGGGTCAAATTGGGGTCAAATTTTATTTTTGACTGAATATGGTCATGTCATATATCAAATTGAAGGTATCAATGAGGCAATCACTCTGGTGCAATATTTGTCGGAATCGGATGATTATGTCATCCATGATGGCCACCAAAAGGTCCATTTATTCAAGATTTTTAACGTCTTTTTCTCAGGAACCACATGGCCGATGCAGGGTGAAGCATTTTCAGATTTTGTAAAATGAGAGTCATCGCTTAATCCAAGATGACCGCCATCTAAAAATAGCACAATTTTTTTAAAACACATGAACTCAATGTCACATTCTTCTCTGGTGTTCATGGAGTCAGGTGAGCGAATTAGGGCCATCATGGCCCTCTTGTTTGGTTAATGTTTTTCGTTATACTATATCTTTTGTTTAGTGTCCATGCCTCGCCACAAGGCGCGACATGCAGGCCGCGGCCATCTAGTTATAGAAACACTTTGTTATATTTTTGCGTCATTTTTATACGCCCGTTTGAAAAAATGGGATGTACATGTATTATGTATTCATCTTGTACGGGTGGGCGGGCGATTGGGCGGGCGGGCACAGCTTTTCCATGCAATAACTAGAGTTCTACTTGACGGATTGTAACCAAATTCGGTATACATGTTTATCACGGCAAGTCGAAGAAGCCTATTGATTTTCAAAAATTTCCGATGACTTATCTCCCCTTGGCAGCCATTTTTATTTTTTGCACTCTGTATTCTTGTCCACGCAATAACACAAAGTAATGAAGTTCTACTTCACCGCTCGTAAGCAAATTCGGTATACATGTTTATCACGGCAAGTCGAAGAAGCCTATTGATTTTGAGAAATCTCTGATTACTTATCTCCCCTTGGCGGCCATTTGTAATTTTCGCACTCTGTATTCTTGTCCACGCAATAACTCAAGTTCTACTTCACCGATCGTAACCAAATTTGTTATACATGTTGCAACATGAAGAAGGCTATTGACTTACACTTCTCGGCATCCATTTTTAATTTTCAGACTCTGTATTCTTGTTCACGCAATAATTCAAGTTCTACTTGACGGATCATAACCAAATTCAGTATACATGTTTATCAATGCAAGATGAAAAAGCCTATTGATTTTCAGTGACTTATCTCCCCTTCTTGACTGGCCTTGCTTCGACGCGCGTATATTGTGAACTTCGGCACTCTTGTTATTTGTTTGCATCACAAAGAGTAGTGTTTACTATAGCATTTCTGGCACACATCCCCCTAGGGACACAGGTAAAGTCCTGCCCCATGAACACATGTAAAGTCATGTCCATGAACACAGGTAAAATTAGTCCCCGATCAGTTCGAGTTTCAACTACGATTTTTCGACTACTCGCATAGTAGTTAGAAGAGCCAGCAATTTCCAATTAGAGAAATGCAATGCAGAGGTATTGGAAACCAAGGTTTCGACTACACCCGCACGGTATGGCACAAAAGTACGCAACAGCGAAGGACATGGGGATTCGCGAACACACAGAATGGCACGTTCTGCTGCAGAACGTCTACAATGGCGCCCTTGCAAGCAACATCACAGAAGTGGACTACCTACTGACGGGGTGCACAAACTGGGTATCAAAATCTTTGCTAGTGCGACTGCTGGCGAGAGTAGTCTGTAGACCCCGTGTACACCGCAATCGAGACGCCCAACCACCATTTCACATCCTCCAGTGTCTGCTAGACATTGTGTATTTCTACGCTTTTTTGCCCGGAGTCCTCCTTGAGAAGTTGTTCCAAGATCTCCTTGTCCATCTTCGATGGTTCCATTGCGGAAGAGATAGCCTCCTGGACGGTTTCCAGAACCTTGTTTTCCAAGGCCTCCTGGACGGTTTCCAGAACCTCCTGCAGCTTGTTTTCCAAGGCCTCGTGCAGGTGTCTTTCTAGCGAGTCTATCCAAGCATAGAACGATTCGCTGGTAGCTTCGCCGGTAGCTTCGCTGGCGGGTGTTGGCAGCTCCACAGGGAGAGATTGCCAAGCATATCCCCAGGAATGCTAGTTTTCCTAGAGGGGTTTTGCTTGGATACTGTTTGCTATGCTAGTTTTTTTGCTTGGATTGTGTTCAGCATTCCTGGGAATATGCTTGGCAATATGCAGCATTTGCTCGGCAATCCCTGGTATGCTGTATGTGGCTGCGTGTCTGGGGTGGGCGGGTTGTGCTCTCCATCCGCAGAAATGGGGTGGGGGCGCCAGGGGGGTGGGGCAGACCCTAGGGGGTAAACGATGTCAGAAACGGTATTGTAAATACCCCCGATTACCTCCATGTGACAGGACTCTTTCCCTGTGTTCATTGGGCAGGACTTTCCCTGTGTCCCTAGGGGGAGGTGTGCCATGATCGTGTTGCAGTCAAATGCCTCGGCAGGCGTGACACTGCTTCCATGGGGGGAATTCTTGTTAATTTTGTACTCTGTATCCTTGTCCACACAATAACTCGAGTTCTACTTGATGGATCGTAACCAAATTTGGTACACATGTTTCATAGGAAAATGAGGAAACATAATCATTTTCAAATTTGTCACATGTTTATTATGGCAAGAGGAAGAACTCTATTAGATTTCAGTGAGTTATCTCCCCTTTTTGACAGGCCTTGCCTCGATAGGCCTGTATTGTGACCTTCGGCACTCTTGTCAGCGTAATATAACCTATTTTATTATGCTACCCAAAAAAAAAAGTTCAGGGGAGCATATAGTTACTGCTTTGTCCGCCGTCCGCCGTCCGAGTTTTATGTTAAAGCTTTTCAAAAAATTATAGATATCTGTGACTGCTTGGGATATCAACTTGAATCTTTGTATACGCATTGATCACCATGCATATTTTCATTGTATACCCTACCCATGCTGCCCAGGAGCCCAAGGTCAAGGTCAAATGACTTTAAACTTTTGTTAAAGTTTTTCAAATCTCTGTGACCGCTTGCGTATCAACTTGAAACACATTGATCACCATCCATATAGACATTGTATACCCTACTCATGCTGCCCAGGAGCCCAAGGTAAAGGTCAAATGACTTAGAGTTTTGTTTGTTAAAGCCCAGGAGCCCTAAGTCAAGGTCAAATGACTTAGAGTTTTGTTTGTTAAAGCTTACGTTAATGTTTTTCAACTTGCTTTATCTCTGTGACCGCTTGCGATATCAACTTGAAACATCATATACACATTGATCACCATTTATTGTGATTAATAAACATACTACACCAATACCCAGGGTCACGGACTTTGAATTTCAATCCAGGTGTCATCGGGGAGCAATTGTCGGATTTACCAACCATCTAGTATTTGATTGCACTAACCATGTATTTACTATATAAATAACCAGCCACCACCCTTACACATTCTTTATTGCATTTTTAATCACACACCCTATTGTAAGTATTTTTCTTGGTGTACATATGTTTGGACATGTTTTCATTATGTTAATTATATTGCATGTATTGTAAAACAATAATTCATTTACATGTACACAACTGAATGGTTTCTGGGTGGGGGGGGGGGGGGGGGGATGGGGGGGGGGGGGGGGGGGGGGGGGGGGGGGGAGTGATGAGTCTTCCCGATCCACCACAGACCTATTACGGGGAGAATAAAAACATATCCAAACTGAAAAAAGGTGTATTCTGAATGTAATGGGTTAGGTACAGGAGACGGTTGCAATGCCCCAGATAAGGTGCGCACCATATTCGCGTATTTTACGCACTTATTTTAGCAGAATACGCATTGATTATCAACAGTGGGAGTACAAAATACTCACAGCAATGTGAAGATATGCATTGAATTTCAAATTTAGTAGTGGAAATACTGTAATAAAGTTGAAAATTTACTTGTGCTTCATGCTTTTGCAGCTCAACTAAGTAAATTTTAAATTGTATTAGAGTATTAATAAGTGAATAAGTAAAAAAAACACTCAAATAAGTGAATTGTTAAATTTGTTGTTCCCTATTTTATAAGGAAGAAAATCAATAATGCATTTGTAACATTAAAAAAATACGCATAGAATTTAAAATATGGTGGCACAATACTCTTTATATACAAAACTTACTTGGAGCTCTGCTGTTGTGCATCTGTATACTCGCCTCGGGTACTAGCTGAGAACCTACCTTTCAACTTTATCAACAATTCTAGTTCTGGGGGCCGTTTCACTAAACTTTGTACGACTAAAATTTTTGTTAGTGGAAAATTATGATTGTAATTTCACTATTAATAATGTTTTCTTGTAAATAATTATTGTTGGATTTACATTTATTGAGCATAGGCTTGCAGCCTATGCTCAATAAATGTAAATCCATCAATTGAACTTTCCAGACGGTCCTAAATTTGCACTTACGAACATTTTAATCATACAAAGTTTAGTGAAACGGCCCCCTGGAACCCTTTGTAAACACAGACGTTCGGCGTGTTGATAGGATAGTGTAATATACAGTTTTAGACGTGTAGAAAACCAAAAACGTTTGTAGTCATCATTGTATAGTCAATGTATTTATGTAAATAAAAACTTTGACTACACAATTACAACAAATGTTTATAGGATAGTGTAATATACTGTTGAATTCCGATAAAGTGGCAAGGGCAAAGGTCACAGGAGATTCCATATTGGACCATAATAGGTAAAGTAGTTGTGTTAGAAATGCAAAACTGATATTAGCATGACGATGTAGCATGCATGTCACCAATGTTGGCCCGAAATGTATTCAAGTAATGTTCAGGCATATTTTGAATCGAGTTGTCACTTTTGTTGTTACGTATTTGCTGAAAAAGAAAATTGTGAGCACATGCACTCGAATCGTATATGTCGATAACGATGCACCTGTGTTTCATTATCTAATTTTAGAACATACAAGCAGTGTTATACATACGTGCACCTATATCAACCTGTGACCAATACATACAGTTCGTATCTAATGCATATAGCGTAGTGGTAATGGTTATTTTTTTGTTTATTTGTTTAATTAATCAATGTTTAGGGTTGTGGGTTCGAAACCATCACCGAGCTATCTGTTTTTAGCTCGCCTGTACGAAGTGCAGAAGAGCTTATGGCATACCCCCGGTGTCGTCGGCGTCGTCCACAAACTTAACGTTGGGGGTAAATCTGTTATAACTTCTGTTTCCTTTCATGGAATACCTTGTTATTTCATACGTGCATTCCACAGATGACCCTCTATCATGCTGTAGAAAATCCATGACCCACCACCCAACCCTTACCCCAAGGTCAAGGTCACAAACTTAGCACATTCATAAACTTAACGTTGGGGTAAATGTCTTATAACTTCTGTTTCCTTACATGGTACACCTTGTTATTTCATACATGCATTCCTCAGATGACCCTCTATCATGCTGTAGCAAATCCATGACCCACCGGTCACCCCTTACCCAAAGGTCAAGGTCACAAACTTAGCACATTCATAAACGTTGGGGTAAATTTCTTATAACATCTGTTTCCTTTCATGGAACGCCTTGATATTTCATACATGCATTCATCTGATGATACTCTATCGTGCTATAGCAAATCCATGACCCACCGCCCATCCCTTATCCCAAGGTCAAGGTCACAAACTTAATGTTGGGGTAAATGTTGTGTAACTTCTGTTTATTTACAGGGAATGCCTTCATATTTCATACATACATTCATCTGATGACCCGCTATCATGCTGTAGCAAATCCACGACCCACCACCAAACCCTTACCCCAAGGTCAAGGTCACAAACTTAGCATGTTCATAAACTTAACGTTGGGGTAAATGTTGTGTAACTTCTGTTTTTGTACAGGGAACGCCTTCATATTTCATACATACATTCACCTGATGATACTCTATCATGCTATAGCAAATTCATAACCCACCGCCCATCCCTTACGCCAAGGTCAAGGTCACAAACTTAGCACATTCATAAACTTAACGTTGGGGTAAATGTCTTATAACATCTGTTTTCTTTCATGGAACGCCTTGATATTTCATACATGCATTCCTCAGATGACACTCTATCATGCTGTAGCAAATCCACGACTCACCACCCAACCCTTAACCCAAGGTCAAGGTCACAAACCTAGCACATTCATAAACTTAACGTTGGGGTAAATGTTGTGTTGTTTATTTACAGGGAATGTCTTCATATTTCATACATGCATTCATCTGATGATCTTCTATTGTGCTACAGCAAATCCATATAACATCTGTTTCATTTCATGGAACGCCTTGCCTTAGTATTTCATAATGCATTCATCTGATGATACTCTGTCGTGCTAAGCAAATCCATGACCCACCATTCCCATCCCTACCAAGGTCAAGGTCACAAACTTAGCACATTCATAAACTTAACGTTGGAGTAAATGTCTTTTTAGCTCGCCTGCACGAAGTGCAGAAGAGCTTATGGCATACCCCCGGCGTCGTCGGCGTCATCCACAAACTTAACGTTGGGGTAAATGTCTTATAACTTCTGTTTCCTTTCATGGAACACCTTGTTATTTCATACATGTATTCCTCAGATGACACTATCATGCTGTAGCAAATCCATGACCCACCACCCAAGCCTTACCCCAAGGTCAAGGTCACAATCTTAGCACATTCATAAACTTAACGTTGGGGTAAATGTCTTATAACATCTGTTTCTTTTCATGGAACACCTTGGTATTTCATACTTGGTATTTTATTTCAACCCTTACCCCAAGGTCAAGGTAAAAAACTTAGCATGTTCATAAACTTAACGTTGGGGTAAATGTTGTGTTACTTCTGTTTCTTTACAGGGAACGCTTTGATAATTCATACATGCATTCATCTGATGATCCTCTATTGTGCTACAGCAAATCCATGACCCATTCCCACCCCTTTCCCCAAGATCAACATCATAAACTTAACGTTGGAGTAAATGTCTTTTTATAACTTATGTTCCTTTACAGGGAACACCTTGATATTTCATGCATTCATCTGATGATACTTTATGGTGCTATAGCAAATCCATGACCCATGCCCACCCCTTTCCCCAAGGTCAAGGTCACAAACTTAGCACATTCATAAACTTAACGTTGGGGTAAATGTCTTATAACATCTGTTTCCTTTCATGGAACACCTTGATATTTCATACATGCATTCGTCAGATGACCCTCGAGCTCTATCATGCTGTAACAAATCCACAACCCACCACCCAACCATTACCCCAAAGTCAATGTCACAAACTTAGCATGTTTATAAACATATTAAACGTTGGAGTAAATGTCTTTTTATAACTTCTGTTTCTTTACAGGGAACGCCTTGATATTTCATGCATTCATCTGATGATACTCTATGGTGCTATAGCAAATCCATGACCCATGCCCACCCCTTTCCCCAAGGTCAAGGTCACAAACTTAGCACATTCATAAACTTCACGTTGGGGTAAATGTCTTATAACATCTGTTTCCTTTCATGGAACGCCTTGATATTCCATACATGCATTCATCAGATGACCCTTGAGCTCTATCATGCTGTAGCAAATCCACAACCCACCACCCAACCATTACCCCAAGGTCAATATCACAAACTTAGAATGTTCATAAACTTAACGTTGGGGTAAATGTCTTATAACATCTGTTTCCTTTCATGGAACACCTTGATATTTCATACATGCATTCGTCAGATGACCCTCGAGCTCTATCATGCTGTAACAAATCCACAACCCACCACCCAACCATTACCCCAAAGTCAATGTCACAAACTTAGCATGTTTATAAACATATTAAACGTTGGAGTAAATGTCTTTTTATAACTTCTGTTTCTTTACAGGGAACGCCTTGATATTTCATGCATTCATCTGATGATACTCTATGGTGCTATAGCAAATCCATGACCCATGCCCACCCCTTTCCCCAAGGTCAAGGTCACAAACTTAGCACATTCATAAACTTCACGTTGGGGTAAATGTCTTATAACATCTGTTTCCTTTCATGGAACGCCTTGATATTCCATACATGCATTCATCAGATGACCCTTGAGCTCTATCATGCTGTAGCAAATCCACAACCCACCACCCAACCATTACCCCAAGGTCAATATCACAAACTTAGAATGTTCATAAACTTAACGTTGGGGTACATGTTGTGTAACTTCTGTTTCTTTACAGGGTCTGCTTTGATATTTCATACATGCATTCATCTGATGATCCTCAGTGGGTGGCAGGTGGGAGCACGCAATGGGTAATTTAACGATCGGGGTTTATCCTTACCTGAATCCCGACTGGAGACCTGGTTTGGCCCTCACATACGTCTTTGGCATTTTGTATGTGACAGTTGAAGCTGGTTATACCCCTTATGTGAGTATTACGATATTCGTAATCGTATTTTAGGGGAAGGTGCCAAGTGACTTGGTGAGGTATGGACCTGGCACCATGTCAGGTTATTCTAATTTCAGGGCTGAATATATTTGTTCTCGATGTAAATATTCCGTTCTAATTTTGGAATTTTCTCCCCAATACAGCAGGTTAAAATGGGATCGAACCCGTTTGCCCGGCCTTACATGACCTTAGCTGTTGATAGGCCTTTAAACACTAATAAACAAACAAACAAACTGATGATCCTCTATTGTTCTACAAAAAATCCATGACCCACCCATTTCCCCAAGATCAACATCATAAACTTAACTGAGTATATGTCGTTTTATAACTTCTGTTTCTTTACAGGGAACACCTTGATATTTCATATCTGATGATCCTCTATTGTGCTACAGCGAATCCATGACCCACCCCCCCCCCCCCCACCCCCCCCCCCCTACCACCCCCCCCCTACCACTTTCCCCAAGATCCCCAAGATCAAGGTCACAAATTTTAGCAGATTCATACTGCATTCCTCATGTGAATAGCTATCATGCTGTAGAAAATCACCAACTTAGTGCATTCATAAACTTAACGTTGGGTTAAATTTTGTTTTACTTCTGTTTTCAGGAAGCGCATTGATATTTCATACATGCATTCATCTTAATATGCTATAGCAAATCCACGACCCACCTTCCACCGCTGACCCCAATGTCAAGTCAACCGCACACCCCTTATAACCCAAGGTCAAGTTATATAATATTCATGCTTTTATTCAACTGTGCCAAGTTTGAGTGAAGCTGCCAAAAGGCGAGCTTCGTTGTCTTCTGACAACTCTTGTTATTGAATTCTGTCATGTAACTTATATATAACGTATATTGCATAATGTCATTTGAATCTTCTTAGTTACATCCATATGTCTGTTTGGACAAAATGTATGCGTGCGCAACCAATGTTTTCCCTGCTCTGGGGCAGCGGACATACAATGTGTGGGGTCTATTTACAGTCAAACATTTCCAGGGGCCGGGGATTAGGAGGTCGAGAACCCGATGTATATTTTGACGTTCCCAGAGTCCCCCAACCCCGTACTGTCGTTTCTATGAAATACATACTGGGGACAATTGTCTACATCGTTTGTTTCACGTTGCTTGATAGTGAAATACTTAATTCAGTAAATTAATTGTGAATACTGAGTGATTTGCATCCTGATCTGTGACGCTGTAAACCCAGTGCACACGTCACAAGTACCCTTTAGTCAAACTGTATCTAAGACATTTTCGTAAAAGTGCGAATCTGTTATATGAATAAAAAAAAAAACTTGCATAAAAGGAATGCAGATCGAATGCATTTACCGAGCGCTCTATAACATGAGCTGTGCGGACAATAATGCTAATGCTTGCGGATGACTGGGCAATCAAACTGAATCAACTATCGAAACGTTTTTACGTTTACATATAGGTGCTGTGGTTTTCAATCGCCTGTTTCACCAGTCAACCAGTTGGTAATTTAAATTAACTCCTAAGCTATCAGGAGCATGCATTTTCAATCTCTATTTTGCTCTAGATTAGGCGTCGATTCGTCCACCTAAAATGGCTGCAAACGGCTGTATCCCTCGAAAGCTATAATAGACATGGTCCGCTGACCCTGTGACGTCACGTGCCCTTGCCAATTTATCGGAAACCAACAGTACTGTTTTGGACATGTAGAAAAAGTGTTTGTTGTCATTGTATAGTCAATAAATAAATACATTAACTATACAATGCAGGCATGGGAATTTTCCACTTTTATGCTGATTTCCAACTTTTTTCAGTTGATTTCAGACTGTCTTTGCTGAAGGTGGGTCTCATCCCTGACAATGACTACCAATGTGTTTGTTTTCTACATCAAAACAGTATATTACACTATATCCTATCAATATGCCGACCACCTGTGTTTGTAAATGAAGACATTTTTCTTACTTTCAGGTTCTGGTTGACGCGACTCAGAGAACGTATAACAACCGGTGATTGAACTTCACTCCATTCCTGCCATTACTAACAACATTAGACGGGTCCAGTTGGTCTTCCATGTAAATGGCGTCAAAAGTTGACATATGGAATGTATGTACTCTGAAAATCTTGTCAACTTTTACTTCATTTATGAAAAAATATTGTAAATTTTGTAAACGTATTTAATGAAATTACGCAAATGTCCAAAGGTACAAAATCACATTATATGTATATATATTATATTATTTTTAGCTGGCTATTGGATTGGTGAAATTGGGCGGCGTCCACAATGTGAAGTTCCCGTGTTTGTCCATTTCTCTGTTAATGTACCACCTAGAACCACCATACTTGCACAACGTCATAACCAGGGTGGTGTGGTATGGACCTGGCACCAGGTACGATTATTCTAATTTCAAGGCTGAATATATAGTTATTTTGTTGTAAATAATCCCCCCCCCCTCCGCCAATACAGCAGGTAACATACAGGAACTGAATTGCAAACATTGTAGGACTGCGGATGAGCGGGCTGATCTGTGGCTACACTGGCTGCATAATCCATTAGCCTCCAGTAACAGCCACAAATGAGTACTGATTTCATATGAATCTGGTTGTTTGTAAATGAGCATGTGATCAAAATGTGGATGGTTGTATTGAGAAGCTCACCTTAAAGGTACATGCCCACTCAGTAGGCACAAACTGTTCTTTATATCAGAAACATTTTCTGGCAAAAAAACATTCATTCACCATTACCCCACTTATTGATTGGCATTATTATACATTTTATATCAGACGTAAATTTCCACACTGATATCCGGGGCGATAACCGTATTTCCTTAAAAGGTTAACATACATTACTATTTATTCTATGATCATACTTTATAATCTGTCGAAAATATTATTTTTCAGGTGACGCATTTAATTATTATAAATAATTAAAAAATATCATGCCTCATTTGCATATAAAAATAGCCGGATACCGCCGCGAGTCACTATCAGTAAAATAAATATGACTAAATGATTATATCTGTATAGCGGGAACTGGTGGAATAGTGACACAATTATACACTTACTTAATTCATATAAAGAACATTTTGCGCCTATTGAGTGGGCATGTACCTTTAATATGAGTTTTGTCACGCCTGCTTTAGCAGAAGGCGCGACTGTAATCGCCGCTTTTTCCGTCGTCGTCATCCGCGACGTCATCCGAAATGTCAAAAACTTTATACAAGCTTCGTCATCATACTATAACTTTAATATTACCTTACGGATTGCTTCAATATTTGGACATTTGATTATACATGTAGGCATTACTAACACACTCATGCCACCAATTCACATGACCTTGGCCTTTTTTACCTTAAAATTTTTGCTGAAACACGTAGCCATTTTTTTGCGTCAAAAAGCTTGTACAAGTTTCTTCATCATCGTATAACATTAATATTACTTGATGGATGGCTTAAATATTTGGACACTTGATACATGTAAGCATTTGGAACACACTCGTGCTGCCATTAACATGACCTTGACCATTTTGACATTCGCATGGTTGTGGAAACACTTAGCCATTTTTTGTTTATGTCAAAAAGTTTCTTCAACAGTGATCTTCTGATGTGGCGAGGCTGAATATATAGTTTTTTTATTGTAGATATTCAGTTCTGATTTTGGGATTTTCCGCCCATTTGTACATGTACTTGAACATGTACATGTGCATGTACTTGTAGAGGTAATATATGAGATTTAGTACTAAACCCATTGACCCAGCCTTAAATGACCTTATCTGTTGATTGGCCATTAAACCCCAACAAACAAACAAACAATCAACCGTGACCCTTTTCGTATTTTAAACATGCACTTCTCAACGGTTTTTGTGATACTTACTTTAGCACATGCCCATTATCATGTTACGGTCATATACCTCGGCAGGCACGACACCGCTTCCGTGGCGGAATTCTTGTTATTGCACGAGTGTATTATGTTTTTTAATACATTGTGTTATTGCACTGTCGAAGCCCAACGAAAACAATATTATCGCCTACTATGTTTAAAGCATATCTGCGATATTGACCTATGGCTGTGATACACCCTAAGTGCCATACAGTAGTATTACCTAGATACTTATTCTCCCACCCAGCAATCACACTTCAGTAGCCGATTTCATGAAAATTGCAAATTATACTTATCTAGCAAAGTATACTTTGAGGGGGTAATATTTTTTCCGAAATACATTATTTCATATAGAACTAACGACTGCATATATTTGATGATCATAAGTATGCAGAATTATTATATTGAATTTATTACATTATCACAGCCAAAATGGCTGTGATAATGTAATAAATTCAGTGTAATAAAAATTAATAAATTTATCCGTAAATTGAAAATTTCTCCCTCAAAGTATGCTTTGCTAGATAAGTATACTTTGCAATGCTGGTGAAATAGGCTACTGGTGCGTCCAAATTTTGCATATCCTAATATTGACGAGTAAGCACACCATCCTCTACTTCAAGGTGCATGATCACGTGGTTACCACAACAACAACAATGTCTGAAAGTGTTGATGTTAAATTATTTCACTATTCCACCATGTTCATAAAAATTACGATGTGGCCGCTATACAAATATTAATCAATTTATTAATTATCAATTTACTGTTAGCGACACGCGGCGGTAACAGTCTATTTTGATAATGTGTAGGGACGACGACTTTCACATCACGGCTTGCGGTGCGCATGCGTAGTATACTACGCGCGCCAGTAGGCTTCCCAATATGTAAACAAGAATATCAACATGTCGAAATGTCCAGGACGGAAATTGTATGAAACAGCGTCGGCCAAAAGAAAGGCGAAATGTCTGAGGGACAGGCAGTACAGAGAGAGAGTGGTTAATATTGGCGACCAGATCACCAAATGGAAAGAGTTACGGTACGTGGAGATTTAGATTTGGACTTGAATAGAGATTTTTCTTCTCAACTTCTGATACTTCACTGTGCATGTCAAAGATGTGATATGATTGACCGTGTCACGTGACACGTATTGGTAAAAATAGCACGAGGTCGGAAAATACCCTTTCTGGTCGCGGCATATAAAATGCGATTTAACACCAATTAACACGCGCCGTAATTAAAAATGACTCGTTAGTGGGTAGACATATGTCTCATATATGGCATGACAGAAAATGAAAAGTTGTAGTACAGTGTAACCTGCTGCGTGAGTATGTACCTTTAAGATTTGACAGAAAACTTGATTCTTCGCAAAAACGACAGATGTTTGGGCCAAAGTACCGAGACCACCAAATACAGCTTACCGGTAACAAGACGCCATATTTCATTAAAATCTGTTACATAATAAGACAATATAACAGAATACGTACCTTGAATCAGAGGCGCTGCTGGAAGTTTCAGTAATTGTTCTTGTTGTTGTAACCACGTGATCATACACCTTGTACTAGACCTTCATTTACTTTTTTTATTAAAATATAGTAAAAGTAAAAAATAGAGATGTAGATAAAAAAAATTCCGAAAATTGATGTTTGCTACTTTGTTTTTGCCATCACATTTGAATCATCTCCCAAGGAGACGATTCTTATTGCTGACAAAACATATATTAATGAGAAAAATGTAAGAAACTTCTGCACAGGCTGATTTGGATCTGCACTGGTCACAAAGTTCATCCTTACAGAAATCCCGATATACTTGATTTGGCCCTCCTCAGGTACGTTCTTGGCTTTCTTGGTTACCTGTTGCTGGGACATTAAACGGGTTAACTTAAAACCATTCACTTTCACTTTTTGACAGGAACTAGCTCAATGAATGCAGTTTTGTCGTGGCAAGGCCCATACGCGGCTGTGACTGGACAAATGGGTCTTACAAGTTTTGCATTCACAGTCTGATCAGGATCTGCACTGTCCGCCATTCCAACAATGAAACACCCGTCATTCATCTAACAAGCAGTATCAATTGTTATCAGGCTACAGGAGTGTACTATTTGATCTGGAGCAACACTGATCACAGATCACATAAGCCTCATTTCTCCAGTCACAGGCTCATATATCGATTTGCCTGGTTTGGCCCTCAGGTACGGTTTTATCTTTGGCTCTTTTGTTACCTGGGAATTGAATTGGGTTATTGCCCATTATAAAAGTAGTAAGATTATTACTGATTCTACTGCGTTTGGGAGGGAGCCAAGTGATTCTATGATTCAGATCAGGATTATTCTGATTTCAGGGCTGAATATATAGTTTTTTTGTTGTAAATATTCAGTTCTGATTTTAGGATTTTCCTCCCATTTGTACATGTACTTGAACATGTACATAAACTTGTACAGGTAATATATGGGATTTAGTAATAAACCCATTGACCCGGCCTTAAATCACCTTGGCTGTTGATAGGCCGTTAAACAAACAAACAAACAGGCTCATCTAATTGTGCTCAATACGTCATCCATGTAAATTTTGTTTTTATTTATACCAACATTCGAAGTAGCTGTGCATAATGATCATGGCCTCTTTTTATATTTTTTATACAATATAAACATGTACGTGATATCGAGTTTGGTTGATGCATCAAGTGAGTTTGTGTTTCACATGTATCCATATATTCATCCATAGAAACGTGGCTATGACTGGAGAAATGGGGCTTACAGGATTTGTACCCAGTGTAGCTCCTGAGCAATTAGCACACTTATATAACCTGATAACGATCTATATTCCTTGGTAAAAGCATGATGTGCGTTTCATTGATGTAATGGCGAACAGTGCAGATCCTGATCAGACTGTGTGGGTTGCACAGGCTGATCTGCATCTACACGGGTCGCAAAACTTATAAGGTCCATTTCTCCAGTCACAGACATTAATGTTTTTGCTCATGTTTGCATGTCTCCTGTATCTACTTACTGTCTGTTCCACATTTTTCAGCTGGTGAACTTTTGCCTATTAAACACATTAAATCTAAACAATATTTAAATGTAATCAATAACAAAACAATCACTCTCCCAAAGTTTTCTTTTCATTTGGGTGGTTGGTTGGGAGCATGAGAAAGATAAGTTTAACAGTGTGGTTCCTCTTTGCTGGAATCCGGATAATTACTGTTTGACCCTCGGACACATTTGTGGCTTTCTTGCTACTTGAGAGTTGTATCCGGATATGCCCATTATAAAAGTAGTAAGATTAGTATTAATTGTATATTGTTTAGAGAGTTGGGCTAAATGACTTGGACCTGGCACCAGGTCAGGCTATTCTAATTTCAGGGCTGAATGTATTTTTTTTTCTGTAAATATTCAGTTCTGATTTTGCAGATTAAATATGGGATTCGACCTCGTTAACCCAGCCTAAAATGACCTTAACCCTTTCACCCCTAAGTAACTGGAATGAAGTTTTATATGTTAATTTTGCAACCAATCCAATTGTCACAAAATGATTTTCAGACAAGTGCATCAGTGAAAAAGGGGGTGTTTTTGTTCTCAAAAGTATGAAAATTACTTGCAAAAAGTACAGAACCTGGTGAGACGACGGTTCTCACGAGCCGGCTCATCTGGATCTATACGTTTTGTTAATACCAATATACAGGCCTGTGGTGTTGAAAGGGTTAACTGTTGACAAGAAGTTTGCTGAAATTTAATGGTATCGAAAAGAAAAAAAAAGTTTTTTAATTGTTTACATAGCCATAACATTTGGGCATGTTTCATGTGCACGGGCGTCAGAAGTGGGCGGCAGGGGCGGCTGGCAGGAACTGGCAAAAAATTGATGCATATACAATCGGAATGGACTCCGGCCAGCCTGTGCATCCGTGCAGTCTGATCTGGGCCCCAGGGCTGAATATATAGTTTTTAGCTCGACTATTCGAAGAATAAGTACAGCTTATGTTGTCACCCCGGCGTCGGCGTCGGCTTCTGCGTCGGCGTCACCGTCACGCCTTGGTTAAGGTTTTTAGTCAAGCTTGTATATGGAATACTACTGGCCCTACACCCACCATACTTGCACAACTTCATCTAGTGATGTACATCAATAACCCCTGATCTATATTTGACCTTCACCTACATTTCCTCTTGAATTACTTACTTAATTCCCCTTGGTTAAGGTTTTTAGTGAACCTTGGTTAAGGTTTCTAGTCAAGCATGTACATGGAATACTATTGTGCATACAGACACCATACTTGGACAACCTTTTCTCATAGGGGTGTACATCAATAACCCCTGGTCTATATTTGACCTTGACCTACATTTCCTCTTCAATTACTTAGTTAATTCCCCTTGGTTAAGGTTTTTAGTCAAGCTTGTATATGAAATACTCCTGGCCCTACACCCACCATACTTGGACAACTTCATCTCCTAGGGATGTACATCAGTAACCCCTGATCTATGTTTGACCTTGACCTACATTTCCTCTTGAATTACTTAGTTAATTCTCTTTGGTTAAGGGTTTTAGTTAACCTTCTAGATGGAATACTCCTGGCCCTACACCAACCCTACTTGGAAAACTTTATCTCCTAGTGATGTACATCAAGAACCCCTGACCTATATTTGACCTTGACCTACATTTAACCTTGAATTACCTAGTTAATTCCCCTTGGTTAAGGTTTTTAGTCAACATTGGTTAAGGTTTTTAGTCAAGCTTGTACATGGAATACTATTGTGCATACAGACACCATACTTGAACAACCTTTTCTCATAGGGATGTACATCAATAACCCCTGATCTATATTTGACCTTGACCTACAGTTCCTCTTCAATTACTTAGTTAATTCTCCTTGGTTAAGGTTTTTAGTCAAGCTTGTATATGGAATACTCCTGGCCCTACACCCACCATACTTGGACAACTTCATCTCCTAGGGATGTACATCAACAACCCCTGACCTATATTTGACTTTGACCTACATTTAACCTTGAATTACTTAGTTAATTCCCATTGGTTAAGGTTTTTAGTCAACCTTGGTTAAGGTTTTTAGTCAAGCTTTCTACATGGAATACTATTGTGCATACAGACACCATACTTGGACAACCGTTTCTCATAGTGATGTACATCAATAACCCCTGATCTATATTTGACCTTGACCTACATTTCCTCTTGAATTACTTAGTTAATTCCCCTTGGTTAAGGTTTTTAGTCAACCATGTAGATGCAATACGCCTGGCCCTACACCAACCATACTTGGACAACTTTATCTCCTAGTGATGTATATCGACAACCCCTGACCTATATTTGACCTTGACCTACATTTAACCTTGAATTACCTAGTTAATTCCCCTTGGTTAAGGTTTTTAGTCAACCTTGGTTAAGGTTTTTAGTCAAGCTTGTACATGGAATACTATTGTGCATACAGACACCATACTTGGCCAACCTTTTCTCATAGCGATGTACATCAATAACCCTTGATCTATATTTGACCTTGACCTACATTTCCTCTTGAATTACTTAGTTAATTCTCCTTGTTTAAGGTTTTTAGTCAAGCTTGTATATGGAATACTCCTGGACCTACACCCACCATACTTGGACAACTTCATCTCCTAGGGATGTACATCAATAATCCTTGATCTATATTTGACCTTGACTTACATTTTACCTTGACCTACATTTCCTCTTGAATTACTTAGTTAATTCTCTTTGGTTAAGGTTTTTAGTCAAGCTTGTAGATAGAATACTCCTGGCCCTACACCAACCATACTTGGACAACTTTATCTCCTAGTGATGTACATCAACAACCCCTGACCTATATTTCACTTTGACCTACATTTAACCTTGAATTACTTAGTTAATTCCCCTTGGTTAAGGTTTTTAGTCAACCTTGGTTAAGGTTTTTAGTCAAGCTTTCTACATGGAATACTATTGTTCATACAGACACCATACTTGGACAACCTTTTCTCATAGCGATGTACATCAATAACCCCTGATCTATATTTGACCTTGACCTACATTTCCTCTTGAATTACTTAGTTAATTCCCCTTGTTTAAGGTTTTTAGTCAAGCTTGTATATGGAATACTACTGGTCCTACACCCACCATACTTGCACAACTTCATCTCCTAGTGATGTACATCAACAACCCCTGATATATATTTCACCTTGACCTATATTTCCTCTTCAATTACTTACTTAAGTCACCTTGGTTAAGGTTTTTAGTCAACCTTGGTTAAGGTTTTTACTCAAGCTTGTACATGGAATACTATTGTGCATACAGACACCATACTTGGACAACCTTTTCTCATAGGGATGTACATCAATAACCCCTGACTATATTTGATCTTCACCTACATTTTCCTCTACAATTACTTAGTTAATTCTCTTTTGTTAAGGTTTTAGTCAACCTTGTAGATGAATACTCCTGGCCCTACACCAACCATACTTGGACAACTTCATCTCCTAGTGATGTACATCAACAACCCCTGACCTATATTTCACATTGACCTACATTTAGCCTTGAATTAATTAGTTAATCCCCCTTGGTTAAGGTTTTTAGTCAACCTTGGTTAAGGTTTTTAGTCAAGCATGTATATGGAACACTATTGTGCATACAGACACCATACTTGGACAACCTTTTCTCATAGCGATGTACATCAATAACCCCTGATCTATATTTGACCTTGACCTACATTTCCTCTTGAATTACTTAGTTAATTCTCCTTGTTTAAGGTTTTTAGTCAAGCTTGTATATGGAATACTCCTGGCCCTACACCCACCATACTTGGACAACTTCATCTCCTAGGGATGTACATCAATAATCCTTGATCTATATTTGACTTGACTTACATTTTACCTTGACCTACATTTCCTCTTGAATTACTTAGTTAATTCTCTTTGGTTAAGGTTTTTAGTCAAGCTTGTAGATGGAATACTCCTGGCCCTACACCAACCATACTTGGACAACTTTATCTCCTAGTGATGTACATCAACAACCCCTGACCTATATTTCACTTTGACCTACATTTAACCTTGAATTACTTAGTTAATTCCCCTTGGTTAAGGTTTTTAGTCAACCTTGGTTAAGGTTTTTAGTCAAGCTTTCTACATGGAATACTATTGTTCATACAGACACCATACTTGGACAACCTTTTCTCATAGCGATGTACATCAATAACCCCTGATCTATATTTGACCTTGACCTACATTTCCTCTTGAATTACTTAGTTAATTCCCCTTGTTTAAGGTTTTTAGTCAAGCTTGTATATGGAATACTACTGGCCCTACACCCACCATACTTGCACAACTTCATCTCCTAGTGATGTACATCAACAACCCCTGATATATATTTCACCTTGACCTATATTTCCTCTTCAATTACTTACTTAAGTCACCTTGGTTAAGGTTTTTAGTCAACCTTGGTTAAGGTTTTTACTCAAGCTTGTACATGGAATACTATTGTGCATACATACACCATACTTGGACAACCTTTTCTCATAGGGATGTACATCAATAACCCCTGATCTATATTTGATCTTCACCTACATTTCCTCTACAATTACTTAGTTTAATTAATTCTCTTTGGTTAAGGTTTTTAGTCAACCTTGTAGATGGAATACTCCTGGCCCTACACCAACCATACTTGGACAACTTCATCTCCTAGTGATGTACATCAACAACCCCTGACCTATATTTCACATTGACCTACATTTAACCTTGAATTAATTAGTTAATCCCCCTTGGTTAAGGTTTTTAGTCAACCTTGGTTAAGGTTTTTAGTCAAGCATGTATATAGAACACTATTGTGCATACAGACACCATACTTGGATAACTTTTTCTCATAGGGATGTACATCAATAACCCCTGACCTATATTTTACCTTCACCTACATTTAACTTTGAATTACTTGGTTAATGTTTATAGTCAAGCTTGTATATGGAATACTCCTGGGCCTACAGCAACCATACTTGGAAAACTTCATCTCCTAGTGATGTACATCAATAACCCCTGACCTATATATGTCATTGACCTACATTTAACCTTGAATTACTTACTTAATTTCCCTGGTTAAGTTTTTTAGTCAACCTTGGTTAAGATTTTTATGCAGGCCGCAGCCACCTTGTTTGTCAAGCTATGTGTACATCGACAACCCTCGTAGTCGAGCTATGCTGTTCTCCTACAGCTCTTGTTATATGACCGTTTTTAAAAAACGTTACGTATTATGTTTTACCGTGGGGCGGGCGGGCGGGTGGGCGGGCAGGCGGGCGGTGGGGGCGGCGGACAGAAAAAGTGCATAGTTTGTGTACACAACTCCTCCGAAATCGTTATGTCGATCGATCTGAAACTATACACACGTCTTCTACACATATTGAAGATGTGCACCTTGGTGTTTTTATGCCGAAAAAATATTTTTTAATTTCCCTTGGTTAAGTTTTTTAGTCAACCTTGGTTAAGATTTGTATGCAGGCCGCAGCCACCTTGTTTGTCAAGCTATGTGTACATCGACAACCCTCGTAGTCGAGCTATGCTGTTCTCCTACAGCTCTTGTTATATGACCGTTTTTAAAAAACGTTACGTATTATGTTTTACCGTGGGGCGGGCGGGCGGGCGGTGGGGGCGGCGGACAGAAAAAGTGCATAGTTTGTACAACTCCTCCGAAACCGTTATGTCGATCGATCTGAAACTATACACACGTCTTCTACACATATTGAAGATGTGCACCTTGGTGTTTTTATGCCGAAAAAATATTTTTTAACAAAAATATCACCTTTTTAACTTAGCCATTTTTTCTACATTTTTGTATAACATTCTATATAGGGTACAGAGTTTGTGTACACAACTCCTCCAAAACCGTTCGTCGATCGATCTGAAACTGTACACACGTCTTCTATACATATTGAAGATGTGCACCTTGGTGTTTTTATGCCGAAAAAATATTTTTTAACAAAAATATCACGTTTTTAACTTAGCCATTTTTTCTACATTTTTCTATACAATTCTATATAATTTCTACTGCATAAATTTCTCTGTATAAATTAGTATACATGTTTAGCACAACGAGAGGAAGAATAATGCTATAGAGTTTTAAATTATCATTAATTTTTATTGACCTGGTAACAGCTTCACATTTCTGCATCTTCGCTATCTGGCCCATCTTTGACGGGCGTATTTTGTGACTTGCGGCACTCTTGTTTTTATTTTTCTGATTTTGGTATTTTCTCCCCATTTGTACATGTACTTGAACATGTACTTGTACAGTTTATATATGGGATTTAGTACTTAACCCATTGACCTGGCCTTAAATAACCTTAGCTGTTGATAGGCCGTTAAACCCCAATAAACAAAGAAACAAACTGATATGGGCCTACTCTGCTGTCACTGTCTTTTGTTCACCAGATAATTTCATCTGCGTGGGTGGCAGGTGGGAGTATGTGATGGGTAATTTAACGATCGGGTTTCATCCGGAATTCCGACGGGACACCTGGTTTGGCCCTCACATACGTTTTTGGCATTTTGTATGTGACAGTTGAATCTGGTTATACCCCTTATATGAGTATTATGCTTATTTGTAATCCTATTTTAGCGGAAGGGGCCAATGGACTTTGGTGTGGTATGGACCTGGCACCAGGTCAGGTTATTCTAATTTCAGGGCTGAACATATTTATTCTCGATGTAAATATTCCGTTCTGATTTTGGGATTTCCCCCCCCCCAATGCAGCAGGTTAAAACGGAATTGAACCTGTTTGCCCGGCGTTACATGACCTTAGCTGTTGATAGGCCGTTAAACACCATTAAACAAACAAACAAAATTTCATCTGCATCTCCAAATTGGCCAAAATACACTGATAATTATATATTACCGGTATGTATACAATTGGAATGGACTCCTACCAGCCTGTACATCTGTGTAGTCTGATCTGGGTCCACACCGCTTGTCATTCAGCGTTCTGTTCAACAGGTATAATTAAATGTATATGAAAGGATATTTCTACGAAAATCAAAATTTATGTATAAGGTTGCAAACTCAATTACACCAGGTTATCAATGACTTATTTCATCAAAGAGGTCAGAATGACAATTTACCAGTCCTAAGATCAACAACTTCAAACAACTTCATACCTCCCAAACCAAAAAAAGAAATATTTAAACAAAGTATGTCATACTCAGGCCCTTTAGTTTGGAATTGCATTCCTAATGATATAAAAAAATGTTCAAACAATAAATTAATTCCACAACATATGTATAATGGATGAAAAATTAGCAGACTACCAATTTCCTGTACATAGATGTGAATAGCTATACTGTTTTGTCTTGTCTACCTTGTAACCTGTACATTTGTACATGTGTTTTTCTGTGTTGAGGGCCGCAGGGAGATTAGGCTTTGCCTAAATGAGTCGCCCTCATTAAATAAAGTCTATTATTATTATTGTTACATGTATTGTTGATTGTATATCATGTATATATGTAGTGTCCGGGTGTGGTGGTGAGACACGATCGCCCGGTTAGCTCAGTTGGTAAGTTTTTCCCCTTCATATACAATCGGAATGGACTTCTACCATCCTGTACATCTGTGCAGTCTGATCTGGGTCCAGACCACTTGTCATTCAGCGTTGTGTTCAACAGGTATACAATACCATATGGATGGCAAAATTGCCAAATATATACTGTTCATTGTATATCATGTATACAATCGGAATGGACTCCTACCAGCCTGTACATCTGTGCAGTCTGATCTGGGTCCACACCGCTTGTCACTCACTCTGTCTTTTGTTCACCTGGGGGGCCGTTTCACTAAACTTCTTGCGAGTAAAATTTTGTAAGTGCAAATTTAGGATCGTCTGGAAATTTCAATTGATGAATTTACATTTATTGAGCATAGGCAGCGCAGCCTACGCTCAATAAATGAAAATCCAATAATTGTTTACAAGAAAACATTGTTAATGTGAAATTTACAGACTATCATAATTTTGCACTTAGGAACATTTTAGTTGTACGATGTTTAGTGAAACAGGCCCCAGGTAATACAGTCTGGATAGCGAAAATTGCCAAATATACACTGCTAATTGTATCCCCCGGACTCCGTCGGGGGATACTATGGATTTGACAGCGCGCCGCGTCCGCGTGCGCGTCCGCGTCCGCCGCAGACACTTCTTGTCCGGAGCATAACTCGAACACCCTTTGGAATATTTTCATGAAACTTCACACATGCATAGACCACGACCCGAAGGTGTGTCGCGCACAAGAATGACAACTCTTGCATAGCTAATTTTTGAGTTATCTCCCTTTTTTGTTTCTCGCACTGATTTCGTGTCCGGAGCATAACTCCACCACCCTTTGGAATATTTTCATGAAACTTCACACATGCATAGACCACGACCCGAAGGTGTGTTGCGGGACAAGAATGACAACTCTTGCATAGCTAATTTTTTAGTTATCTCCCTTTTTTGTTTCGCGCACTGATTGACCATAACTCGACCACCCTTTGGAATATTTTTTTATGAAACTAACACATTGAATTAGACCACAAACCGAAGGTGTGTCGTGCACAAGAATGACAACTCTTGCATAGCTAATTTTTGAGTTATCTCCCTTTTTTGTTTTCGCTCACTGATTTCCTGTCCGGAGCATAACTCGACCACCCTTTGGAATATTTTCATGAAACTTCACACATGCATAGACCACGACCCGGAGGTGTGTCGCGCACAAGAATGACAACTCTTGCGTAGCTAATTTTTCAGTTATCTCCCTTTTTTGTTTTGCGCACTCTACAAACTGGACAATAATGCATGAAGACCTGTTTTCTCGTCTGCTCTGTACACCTTTTCTCGTGTGCTCTGTACACCTTACCTGTAGAGAGAACAATAGAAACTGGGAGAACCATGTGCTAAGCATGGGCTAGCATGTGCAGATGTCCCGTGCTTGACCACTGCTGACCAGGTAATTTATACAGGTAAATCACTACATTGGGTAGTGTTGAAAATATTGTGGCATTATGTGGACCTCTGCAGATATATGTAGATAAATATAGGACTATTAAAAAAAAATCTGGTCTCCAATAGCAAGCATTATTATTTTTAAACTTTTTTTTTGTAATTTTTTTTTTTTTTTTTTTTCATTATTTTTTTTCCTTTTTTTTTCAAATTATTTTTCAATTTGACTGGAAACAAAATCTGGGCTCCAGTAGCAAGCATTATTATTTTTAAACTTTTTTTTTCCATTTTTTTTTTTCATTTTTTTTTTTCATTTTTTTTTTTCATTTTTTTTTTCAAATTATTTTTCAATTTTTGTCCAGTAGCATAAGGTCGTAAGTGCTATATACAGACTATTCACCTGTGCATGTGCTAGCATGTGCAACTGACCACTGACCACTTACAGGTAATTTATACAGGTAAATGATTATATTACATTTCCGAAACTGTGTTGAAAATATTGTGGCATTATGTGGACCTGTGCAGATATATGTAGATAAAATATAGGACTATTAAAAAAAATTCTGGGCTCCAGTAGCAAGCATTATTATTTTTATTTTTAATTTTTAAACTTTTTTTCCATTTTTTTTTTTCATTATTTTTTTTTTCAAATTCTTTTTCAATTTTTGTCTAGTAGCATAAGGTCGTAAGTGCTATATACAGACTATTATCATATAATAAAACAATTATTGACTAGTGAGCCATAGAATATAATCTGATATTCTATGGTTCACTAGTCAATAATTGTATAATATGTTCGGGCCAGTGAAAATTGCTTTCGGGCCCAGGCTCGAGGTCAAGGCGGACAAGGCGAGGCATCTGATTCCGCGGAATTCTTGTTTACTTATCTCCCTTTGTTGTTTCGTGCTCTGATTTTGTATCCAGAGCATAACTCGAACACGCATATAGGCATTGCTCTCTAATGGTCCTCTACCGCCCTGTGCCAAATCCACGTTCGTTCTCCCCGCCCCCGTCAAGCCCAGGGTCAAGGTCATACTTAGTGCTTCACATTTCGGTTGGTATATAATACCTCTTGTTTTCTTTCCCTGGCACATTACTTAGTGCTCAAAAACATTAACGCTTGGGTAAATATCTTATACTTCTGTTTCTTTCATGGATCATGGATCATCTTCATATTTCATATACGCATTGCTCTAATGGTCCTCTACCGCCCTGTGCCAAATCCACGTTCGTCCTGCCCCACCAATCCAGGGTCAAGGTCACATACTTGGTGCTTCAAAAACTTTAACGCTCAGGTAAATATCTTATAATTTTTATTTCCATTCACGGATCAACTTCATATTTCATATACGCGTTGCTCTAATGGTCGTCTACCGCCCTGTGCCAAATCCACGTTCGTTCTGCCCCCGCCAAGCCCAGGGTCAAGGTCACATACTTAGTGCTTCAAAAACTTTAACGCTCAGGTAAATATCTTATAAATTTTTATTTCCATTCACGGATCAACTTCATATTTCATATACGCGTTGCTCTAATGGTCGTCTACCGCCCTGTGCCAAATCCACGTTCGTCCTGCCCCCGCCAAGCCCAGGGTCAAGGTCACATACTTAGTGCTTCAAAAACTTTAACGCTCGGGTAAATATCTTATATAATTTCTGTTTTCTTTCATGGATCATCTTCATATTTCATATACGCATTGCTCTAATGGTCCTCTACCGCCCTGTGCCAAATCCACGTTCGTCCTGCCCCGCCAATCCCAGGGTCAAGGTCACATACTTGGTGCTTCAAAAACTTTAATGCTCAGGTAAATATCTTATAATTTTTCTTTCCATTCACGGATGTACATGTACATGTGTTTTTCTGTGTTGAGGGCCGCATGGGAGATTAGGCTTTGCCTAAATGAGTCGCCCTCATTAAATAAAGTCTATTATTATTATTATTTGTTATTGTTGATTGTATATCATGTATATGTAGTGTCCGGGTGTGGTGGTGAGACACGATCGCCTGGTTAGCTCAGTTGGTAAGAACGCCGTGCTAGTATTACAGGGGTCATGGGTTCAAACCCCACATCGAGCGACATTTTTTCCCTTTAGAAATACTTCATAGACAATTGGAATGGACTCCTATCAGCCTGTACATCTGTGCAGTCTGATCTGGGTCCACACCACTTGTCATTCAGCGTTGTGTTCAACAGGTATACTATACCATATGGATTGCAAAATTGCCAAATATATTAGAGGTGGGTATCGCCGGCAAAAACGTATCGCGATACGTATCGCGATAGTCGGGACGTATCACGATACGTATCACGATAGTATCGCGGATTACTCTGATAACCAGTTAAACTGCTTTTGTACTGTGCAGCCAAAGTTGTGTACCATACATTGTTGTTGTGTGGTGTTTAACACTGTTTATAATTAGTTGTATGCATGTTCTACTCGTTTTTCTTTAATACATAATATATCAATTAGTTATATTGCATAATTAATTGGCCTCCAGACGGTTTTCAAATAAAAAAAAATGCCCGTGTACAGAAAGAGGTGGGGCTGTGGTGAGGGGGTGGAGGGCGCTTGGGTAGGGAGGATTGAAAGTCTAGTGTCTCAAAAAAATATCGCTAAATAGACAATACTCAACTAGATTTGTCAGTAAGCGGGGGCTTACGGAATACCCCCCCCCCCCCCCGTGTCAGCCCTGACCTAGAATGAATTAGGCTTAACGAAGGTAAACATACATTCCAGCTCGCATACTATCATTTTCAGATAAAAGACTATGTCAGCATATATGGAGAGTGCGATGGTGGTTCCAGTTGAAAAAAGCAAACTTGAAAAAAGCAAACTTGAAAAAAGCAAACTTGACATTCTAAGTCCATGACCTTGACCCCTGGCATAAATGGGGGTCGTAGGTTTGTTGCAGAATGATGTATGAGTGTCAGAGAAGGGGTGGGTAAAATATGAAAGATTTCCGCAAAGGGAAAGAGAAGTTAAAAGGAAATTTACAATTCATCGCTTTATCATCCGGGTTCTTTAATCGAAACCGAAGTTATCCGAAAGTTTTTTCGTTTCCGGTCGTTCTAAATCAACTGCGTTATACACAAACATGATACAACAGGTGCAAACAATAACATGTAAATCAAGCCGGAATTAAGCATGCGTAGTTTGAGGCTGCAACAGCCACAACATGCAGGAAAGAGACACTGATCTGCTTCTCACAGTTCAGAGATATGAAAAATAATAACAAAAAAATGTCCTAGCAACTAGTCTAATGTTAACTCGATTCCAACCGAAAAATCCACTCACCACAACGGCACACGCCCACCCCAGCCCGGACCTACCTGTTGGCAAATCCAAAAGTAACCATCCAGTGATTAAGAATGAACACAATAGAAATATAAGTTAATTTTCAATAGTAATAATGGCCGCCGCCGGTAAGCGTGAGATAATTGCCGGTCGATATAAACACACAACCCATTTTGTCCGGTGCCTCAATCAAGAAAACCTTTGACAGAATCAGGAAAATGAGGAATTAAGTGTTAAATTGGTATTATTTTTTTTTTACAAAATACCGACATCATATCTTTTACTTTTCGTACATTGATTATGCAATGCTTTGCAGATATGTGTTAAGCATACTCGTGTTGACAATTTAGAGATGAATTATTTGTTTGACCCCGCCATAATCATTTACACGCGTGTGTAGCTACAATATGCGTAGCTACAATATGTGTAGCGGTAATCGGCTATTACCGCTACAATGCTAAGTTTTGTGACGGACGGAAAGACGGAAAGACGGACGGACGGGACGGACGGACGGACGGACGCACGGACAAGCTGACTCCAGTATACCTCCCCGCAACGAAGGGGAGGGGGGGGGGGGTATAATAATAATGATGCAGCTCAATTTGATTGATAATAACATTGTGATTTGGAGTTGAATTTTTATTATTATTTTTATTGAATTGTTGAACATATATTCAAAATGAATCTACAAGGACCCACAAACACACAGAGGCATCATTAAACAACAATTGTGCACTTTAATTTTACACTAAAAACGGCCAGTTCTACTGTTACGCTGCCTTTTTCGATGTGGAAGTGAAAATAAATGGTCGCGAAAACCCATGACACGGCTCGTGTTCCGAACGGGTGGCACGATTTACCCAAATCTACCCAAATCTTACCCAAATCTTCATGTAATTACTATATGTGTTAATAAATACAGCTATATACATCATAATAACGATGTTTGTAGTGTACATACGTAATATCTGTCATTAATTTGCTCGTACCATGGCCCATTTTAATGTTTTGGTGCAAACTTGAAATATTTCGAAACAAAGGGAGATTACCGTAATTTCCTTTTACTAAGAAGCCAAGAAAGATAATCCACTTTAAAATGGCTAAATGGGAAGGATTATTTTCTATTTAAATAAAATGAAATAAAAATTAAGCAGAACCTCTCTAATGTTGACATCCTTGGCGACAGTGTGTGTTTTTATAATAATATGTGTGTACAGAATTTCCATCAAATTTTGTTTTTGTATCGAGGGGGGGGGACACTGCATTATTCGGTTATTCAACATGCATATTTGAATCGTGCTGCCGTTCCGAACTTCCGGTTTGATATGAGGTTAATAACAAAAATGCCATCAACTGCGCACAAGCCAGACTGTTCAATAAAGTGTTTGTTGTGCACATTAATGATTGTTAAAGAAACTGTCGATGTCCTAGGATGTCGAATCCAGAGGTTCCTATAAAAATTACTCTTTCTACCACCAAAAACACGATCATTGAAAATGTGTTATTAATTACAATGTAGCTATCGTCAACTATCGATAGTTGGCAGTGTATCGCGATACATGTATCGTGAAGATATGTACCTCGATATACCGATGCATCGATACTATCGGTCCACCTCTAAAATATATACTGTTGATTGTATATCATGTATACAATCGGAATGGACTCCTACCAGCCCGTACATCTGTGCAGTCTGATCTGGGTCCACATCGCTTGTCACTCACTCCGTCTTTTGTTCACCTGGGGGCCGTTTCACTAAACTTCTTGCGAGTAAAATTTTGTAAGTGCAAATTTAGGATCGTCTGGAAATTTTAATTGATGAATTTACATTTATTGAGAATAGGCTGCGCAACCTATGCTCAATACATGTAAATCCAATAATTGTTTACAAGAAAACATTGTTAATGTGAAATTTACAGACTATCATAAGTTTGCACTTACGAGCATTTTAGTTGTACGATGTTAAGTGAAACAGGCCCCAGGTAATACAGTCTGGATAGCGAAAATTGCCAAATATACACTGCTGATTAAATATCATATATACAATCAGACTGAACCCCCAACCAGCCTGTGCATCAGTGTAGTCTGATCTGGGTCCACACTGCTGGTCACTCTGTCTTTTGTACACCAGGTAATACCGTCTGTATCGCGAAATTGTACAAATATACACTGCTGATAATATAATTATCATGTATACAATCAGAATGGACACCGACCAGCATGTACATCTGTGCAGTCTGATCTGGATCCTGACTGTTTGTCACTAAACATTACCATTTACAACCGATTGTTTTTAAAACGACATTGTATTGTCACATGAATCATGATATGCATCGTGAACAATGTTTAATTTAAATCACGGTCTTCTGGTCGAAACCCAGTCTCCTTACCAAGACGTGTCGCATAAAATGTCACGACACAAAAGTATACATAACCACAATATATAGTATATAGTAACACTATTATGATAGAAACAAGTTTTAACTACAAATGCCACACATCCATGCTGCCCTTAATATGACCGTGACATTTTGACCTTCACAACTTTGAACTTTTTCATACTTGTGGACAAATTCCACACATCCACACTGCCCTTAATATGTACTTGACCTTTTGACCTTCATAACTGTGCTTATGAATACTTATCACTTTGGTTAATTAACTTTGCCAGTTTCTCCAATCTGTCACCGGCCACATTTCTTGTCTACTGTAAATATTCAGTTCTGATTTTGGATTGTTGCCCCATTTGTACCGGTCGTAATACTAAACCCATTGACCCAGCCTTATATTACCTTAGCTGTTGATAGGCCATTAAACCCCAACAAACACACAAACAAAACAAACAAAAACGTCTGTCCGTCTGTTCATTTTTGTCTCGCCCGCGAAGCGGAAAGCGAGACATAGGTTTCGCTTTTCCGGAGTCCGCGTCGTCGTCGTCGGCGTCGGCGTCGGCGTCGGCGTCGGTGTCGTCGTCATCATTCAATGTTAAGTTTTCGTGTTACGGTCATTACTTCAACACCTTATCAGCTACAGTCATCAAACTTTATACATACCTTTACTATGATATGTAGATGAATATAGGACTATTAAAAAAAATCCGGGCTCCAGGGTCAAGGTCAAACTCTATTTCTTTCTATGCTACAAATTGGGGCTCTGTACACCTTACCTGTAGAGAGAACAATAGCCTTCTACAGTTGAACACTTCTGCATGTGCAAGCATGTGCAAGCATGTGCAAATTTCCAGCTTGACCACTAAATGTCCAGCTAAATTATTACAGGTAATTTATACAGGTAAATTATTATACCTGGGTATTACATTTCCGTAAACTGTGTTGACAATATTGTGGCAATATGTGGACCTGTGCAGATATGATATGTAGATAAATATAGGACTATTATAAAAATTCTGGGCTCCAGTAGCGAGCATTATTTTTTTGTTAATTTTTAAACTTTTTTTTCCAACTTTTTTTTCATTTTTAGCCAGGTTTGTTTGGAGAAAAAAATCCACGCTATTGGATTGGCGAAAGCCAGGCGGGCGGGCGGCGTCCACAATCAATGTTACGTATTCGTGTTTCAGTCCATTTCTTTGTTACTGTAACACATAGGACCAACAAACTGTCACAGCTTCATAACCAAGGGGTGCCCACCACATATCACTATCCAACATGTTACCTTTTTGAACTTGACCCATTTTTTCCGCACAGTCAATGTTAACTTTTCGCGCTTACAATGTTAAGTTTTCGTGTTTAAGTCCATTTCTTTGGTACTGTACCAGCTACGACCACCAAACTTTCACAGCTTCATAACCAAGGGGTGCCCACCACATACAACTATCCAACATGTGACCATTTTTTTTACCTTCACCTATTATTTCTACGTAATTGACTTAGCCATTTTCAACGTTAACTTTTTAACGTACGTCTGGTTAAAGTTGTTTGGTTAAAGTTTTTCGTTATACTATATCTCTGCAACTGCTTCGCCCATTACCTTGAAATTTTACATGGGTGTTTATCATCATCCATATTTTCATTCTACACCCCAACCGTGCGGCCCCTGTGCCCAATGTCAAGGTCAAATTACTTTGATTTGTTTGTGTACTATATCTCTGCAACTGCTTCACCCATTACCTTGATACTTCACATGGGTGTTTATCATCATTGTCGCGCCCGCTTGCGGAAAGCGCAATATAGTCTGCATTTTGGCATACGTCCGTCCGTCCGTCCGTCCGTCCGTGTGTCCGGTTAAAGTTTTTTTCATCTACTATACCTCTTTTTTTAGTGTCCATGCCTCGCCCCAAGGCGCGACATGCAGGCCACGGCCATCTAGTCTACAAAAAGTGGCCTCGTTTCTTGTTTTTTTTTCAAATTCAATTTCCATTTTTGTCTAGTAGCATAAGGTCGTAAGTGTTATATACCGACTATTATCATATACTAAAATAATTATTGACTAGTGAGCCATAGAATATAATCTGATATTCTATGGCTCACTAGTCAATAATTGTATAATATGTTCGGGCCAGTGAAAATTGCTTTCTGGCCCAGGCTCGAGGTCAAGGCGGTGGGACAAGGCTAAACATTTGATTCCGCGGAATTCTTGCTTTTAATGTTTCTGTAAGTCAAATAGGGGCCCAGTAGGTGGTTGGTGAATGAGAATGCGACTGCATACATTAACGGTGGGGGTTCCTCCTTAAAGGTACATGCCCACTCAGTAGGCACAAACTGTTCTTTATAGGAATTAAATAATAAGTGTATAATTGTTTCACTATTCCACCAGTTCTAAGAATTACGAGTGCCCGCTATATAGATATAATCATTTAGTAATATTTATTTTACTGACAGTGACGCGAGTAGTAATGGGTGGCACTATGGTACGGCTTTTTAACATGTGTTTTTTCCATAGACTTCTTAAACCGGAAGTAGTATTATTCTTACCAGAAGTCTGTGAAAAAAACACAAAAAAGTTACCGTGACCATAGGTGAAACACTTACTACTCTATTATTGGGGATGGACTTCTTGTATTACACTATAGTGGCTAAAAACCGTACCATAGTGCCACCCTGAACCATTTTGATGGAGATTCTTGAATTTTATCCAGGGGTAGAAACTTCTTGTATTACGTTATGGCTAAAAAACCGTACCATAGTGCCACCCGGAACCTTTGATGGAGATTCGTGAATATCCAGGTGTAAACTCCTTGTATACGCTATGTACTAACCTGAGATTAATCGTTTTTGTATTCAATACGAGTAGTATGTAAGGTATTCATTTTCTTGAGAAAGTGTATAACCCTGAAAAGGGCTGTTGTCTTTTAGTAAACTATGCAGTGCATAGGTTATCCCACATATAGTCGACGACTAACTCACAGGCCTCACAAATTTCGAGGTCTTTAAGGTCCTCTTCTTCAAAAAAGCCTTCGTCGAGCTCTGGACAATTGTGTTCTTCCCCGTGAGTGTCCAACACTGCATAGCATTTTCTACACTCTATGTAACAGTGTTCACCACACATAGAGCATTCACCGTTCTTCTGCATTGCATGTAGTTGTTTGAACAGTTTAATGAGACTAATGAAATATAACTTTCTGTTTTTACTTTTATACACATCAGAAGGATTGACCTACTTTTGATAGTTTAGTTAATTTTCAGATTTTCGACCAGTCAGAAAGCGCATTGCAAACGCGTTTTGTGATATCCTAATAGGGTGTACTGTTCCTGTATATAATTTTCAAATATTTTTGACAACTCCAATATTATCAAATACATATGAAAATGTCATAGAAATAATTTTCATCCACTTCTGACAACTCTAATATTGACATAAGTTGATGAAAATAAATATTGATTGTGAATCAATATATTGGTATTTTTCAATTTATGGTAAAATTGAATACGAGATTATGTAAAGTTGTAACAATATTTTATTGAACAATAACATATTTACAAACATGTATGTTTAACATTCAAGAGGTATGATCTATTTCCATTGGTTCAAACTGTCTCTGTCCATGAAGCGTGAACAATGGGAGCCTTAGTTCAGGCATTGCTTCAGTCTTTTCACTAATCCGTAAGTTCGGTTTACAGCGCTTAAATAAGAAATTCACAAACATTGTCATTTTCAACAACTTCGTTTCTCCATTGTTCAAATGTTAATTGTTCCACTTTAATCCTTGAATCTTTGAATTTTTAATTAATGATTGAAGTTGTTCAACCATACATCTATTGAATGTCATGTATTGTCTTTCTTTGTCGGGGTATTTCTCGGGATTTCTTTATCAGAACAAACATCGTTTTGTAACCACAACTCATAATTATAACCCAATCATTTTTATTGTTTATTATCTAAAAGTACTGGTATAATATTTGTTGTTTCTAGAGCAAATACCTTGAAGATAATGGCTTATGACAAAATGTAAAACGTTTATATAGGTACAACTGATTATAAGGTTTATCTATTCTAAATATTTGTATTGGCCCTGAAAAGGGCCTTATGTGATTTAACTTTGTTGTTGATCAGACTTGATCACACTTTCTATGTATTTTTATGATCACCACAGTCCCTGGACCCCACAACTTCTACATGTCAAGAGAAATCTGTGGGTACACCTTTTGCTAGGTTTTCCACGAATCGTAAATGACGATGCAGGATTTCTCGGGATCTCTTCATTCCAGTCTTCTTGTTGTGTACTGTATTGATGATCATGCTTGATCACTCTTGCAATGTATTTTTCATGACCATCACAGTCCCGTGATCCACAGCTTCTACATGTTAAGAAATCTGTGTGTAGACTTTTTGCTAGGTTTCCTCATCCCAATCTTCTTGCTGTGGTTGTTCATTAGCTCTCTCATCATTACCCCAGTTTTCTGTAGGCTTAGACATCGTGTTTAATGAAACATGTGAAGTATGTGCACATGCTTTTATACCCATCAATCGGATTGACCTACTTTCTGTAGTTTAGTCATTTTTCAGAATTTCGGCCAATCAGAAAGCGAGTTGTAAGCACGTTTTTACAGTCAGGAGCTTGACTACAAAAAGGGATTAGGCTTTTAACCAATCAGGACACTGTTTACAGTATCCTAGTACATGTGATGGAAAAATGAACATTGATTTAACAGCTGTTCTATTTAGAAAAAGATATATTTAATATATCAACGTGTTTAACGAACAATTAAAATACAAGATTAATAAAGTTTTAACAATATTTTATTGAACAACAACATGTAATAAACATTAATTCATTCAAAGTCTCAATGTACGGTAAACCGTAGGGTACAGTATTAAAATTGTCAACAATGACACGTTTTGTGTACACAGACCTAAAGGTCTTGCTTTGACATTCACTCGTTACTGTTCTGTTTGTATGTCTCCTGATTTTACATGCATACACAACTTTCACTTCGGTACTTCGGTCCTCTGCACATTGAACATATGTATCAAAGTTTACCACTTGACTTGTGTTGTAATCGAGTGTCAGTCCTTTAACTTTGCATTTGGATTTCATTTCACCACCTTTTGTTATCAACTTGTACGCATAACTCTTTGGTCCTATACCCCTAAAACTTATTATTTTATTTCCGGGTTCTTCATCAGTCCATTTACCAAGCCTACTATTGATTATAGGGGGGTTCCATGAATTCTGTTTGTGTATGTACACACAACTGTCTGTATCGAAATACAAGACACGCTCATTTAACTTTTCCAAAACACTGTATAATTCAAGTCTTGCATATGCTGTTACATGTGATCCCACTACAACGTTTGATGTTGCATGGGATTCAATGTGTTCAAGTCTAGTTTCATAGTTAACCAATATGAATGGACATTCTTTATCAAATATTTCTACGTGTTTTCCACCATACATGGATTTGATCAAATCAAAATATGTTGAAGGATTATTGATGTATTCCGTTTGTGTCATGATTTCACGTTGTGCCAATTTACCCCATAAGCAATTTAACATAATCTTGGCAAATGCTCTACGGCCAGTATTTGTTTGTATGTTTGATGGATCAAGACAAATACCTTCAGCTTCTTCATAGTCCTTAACAAATTTTTCTTTGTCTTTTTCTGTTACACACCATCCGGGATAACCACTTGCTTCTTGTTTGATTTTAAGAAAATTGTCCACATACCCCGAGAAAAAATCATTAGATTTTTCCGAAAAATGCCATACTTCATACACGTCTAACAACGTATAACCACAGTCCAATGCCTTAAACAATTCTATTGACACCCATGTACCAAACAAAGCTCGTTCTTCAATTGTATGTGTACACTTTGTAGAACTTTCTCCTCCACATGTTCTACATAATGGAAACATGAGTTTGTTATTACAATGTGTTGGTAACACTGGATGAAATAGATTGTCCGGAGGGAGAACTTTACATTTTATCAAACCCTCATACTGCCGGATGTTTTCTATATCAATATTTTCTTTTGTCAAAATAGCGGGGTGTCCTATCGGATATTCTTTGTGTTTACATACAAATGGATACAATGAACACATATCAATATATTTGATTTCATCATCTGAATTTTCTTCAATATCATATTTAATTTTTATAGCATTACAACGTCCACCAAACAATCCTTCCCTAGGTTCAATCGGATCACAGTTTGGAAAGAATTGTTCGATCAACTTTTTGTATTCTTTATCAGTTTTCATTTTTCAAATCAAACTCATGCTCCCACATAGTGTGAATTTTATAACCACTTACACGGAAATATTCCAATCTTTCAAATGTTTGCGAATATAAATTTTGCATTGTTTCTCCATTTACCGGGTTTTATTTTTTAGATTACGATTTGGGTAACATTTAGGACAACCATGCCACAGGTCACCGAGAAACTCATAGATAGTATTTGATTCTTTGTGAAACCCATCTACAGTATAAGGACCAATTTGGTATTCAACACCATTTTTTTGCATGTTGGATAACAATATTGTTTTCGTGTGCAATACTTTGCATCCATCGAATACCTTTCATTGAAAATTTGCGTTTAATCGGATCTCTGCTTGAAATAATTCCGATCTGATTACTTGGCATATATTTGTTACGCCAAACTTTGTTACATGCGTCAGCGATTGTACTGGCTTCTAGAAACGGATCTATACCCCCATATTCCATGAATACCTTCCTGAATTCTCCACAACCACGTCTCAAAATATCTACATCCGATCGACAATATTTTTCCATTTCTTGTTTGAAATTGAAATAACAATCATTGTTTTTCACACGTTCGTTATACCATGATAAAACTTTTCCCTAGCAGTTATCCCCATTGAATCTGGTTTATAATAAGAGACATCAACGTATGGACCAACATAAGCGGCAAATTTACCAGTATTTGCCCAATGTGGAAAATATCCCTTAGCCATTTCTTTCAATTCAAAGGTTTCTGGAAATTTTGCCAATCCTGAATTTATGAAATTATATGAATCAATCAATCGTATACCTCCAGCTTCCATAACCATGATGTTATTACCGTTCATTATTATCTTCGGATGAAACATTCCATTTTCGATGAGATGGTGAAGTATGAACTGTCCATCATACGCTTTGAAATTATGGGCAATAGCTGTATCACCTTTATGTTGTTTTGAAAACAACCAATTACAAAATTCTACCAAAGTATTTTTTCCTTCAAATACTACTTCTCTTCCTCCAGGAACCCAACTACAACATTCACAATTGAATTCTAATGGTTCATTGATACATTCATCACAAGCTCTGTGTGCAATACAATAGTTAGGAATGTGTACAACAGTGTCTTGTTGACATTCGAAATCATAAAATATGAAAAACGGTTCATGATCATCTTCTTCAGTTTTGCTTTTATAATGCTGAATATGACATTTGTGGTCAAAAATTAACAAAAGCTCTTTACAAAATTTACATTTCTTCTTTCCTTTACATGTATGATTTTTCTTGAATCGGCAAACTGACCTCCACATTTGCCACAACATTTTATGAGTTGACAAATTGATTTCTTTTCTAGTCCTTCAATTTGCTTGTGATTTACAAAACACGTTCCACTATAAAAGGTCCTGAGACAATCTTTACACTTAATACAATCTACCACATGACATTTTGTTTTGGAACGACATGCCTTACACGAAGTAGGGCATTATATGTGTTTCACGATTTTGGTAAGCAACATCGCACATCTCACAATAGTAAGAACATCCAAGAAATCCTACGATATTTGTAATACAATCATAGTGATCTTGATTATAGAATATATGTATTACTTTGCTGTATGACTGAATTTCTGGATATTCAAACAACAATTATGTTTTCACATGTTGATGAATCTTGATCACATATTCTGGATACATATATTGTTGTATTTTCTTATATTCTTCAATTCCACAAGCTTTTTGTGGTGAAATTCCAACTTCATTCAATAATTTCTCCGCTTCAATACGTTGTAAAGGACGTGATGTCTGTCGAATTACATTCCACCGTCTATTCCAGGTCGAAGAAACTTCTCGATCAGCATGACATTTTCCAACAACAATAGCCCGGGCTAAACACATATTGTCTTTTGAATTTTCAATTTTCACAACAGTTTTCTTGTGAAAACTCTAGAATCAATTTCTGAGTTAATCTTCTTTCTTCCAGAACCTGTTGGTATTTTGGTTTTGGTAAACGTTGTTTTCGATTGTCATCTCACCATCGTTCAAATTAAAATCCATATTCGATTGTATAACTTTTTCTATTTCTTGTAACAATATGTTCCCATTCAAATCTTCAACATTTAAGAATGGAATCGGTATCCCCATCTGTAATGCAGGATGATTTAATGTTACCCTGATTTTGTCGTGTGCATCACTATCAATTCGTTCGATGATTTGATGAACGATATCATCAAATAATACCCCAACGAAATGTTGAGGGTGTTCGTCTACATCAAATTTCTTGAATGTTGTTTTAAAAACTGATGATTCAGTTCTGAATTTTCTTGATCTTCGACTTTTTTCTTTTTTTTGTATAAGATCATAAAATCTTCTAACATCTGGTGACTCTCCGGTTTCACTCTCGGTGTCCGAGTATGGTACAAGTGGCATGTTGAATGTTGTAATAAAGTATTAATCAATTTGCGACAGCTTATATACTATCGTTACACAGTGACGGTTATAAAAGAAGCCATAAATTACATATGGTCATCATTAGTCTACTGAACTCTGAAGCGACATGGACTCTCAAGCGACAGTCTAATTTATACATGGTTATTCTCAGGTCTGATGTAACACTATATTAAAAAGTTTCATGAAAGAAACATTTACAATTTTTACATTGTCAAAAATAAGTAAAAATGAAATTGAATGTGGGATGTGTTACTGTATTGTAACACTAGTACGTTTAACGTAAATTCAATGTTCATTTTGTCATGTCAGATTGAAAGAATAATCATTTACAATTACAATTTTTACAATTTACAATTTTTACATTGTCAATAATAAGTAAAAATGAAATTGAATGTGGGATGTGTTACTGTATTGTAACACTAGTACGTCTAACGTAAATTCAATGTTCATTTTGTCATGTCAGATTGAAAGAATAATCATTTGATTCCACGAAAATAAAATAGTATTAATCATTTTTTAAAAAAAAACAAAAGAAATGTTTATTTTCCGTAAAAAGCACAACTTGTCGGTGGTCTGTCGGCCACGGAAATAACTCTGGATGGGTTATCCGTCAAAGTTTGATAGTTGGATTTCAACATCAAACATAATATGAATGAACAAGATATAATTGAAAACGGAAAAATAGAAAAACAAGAGTTTTCATTTTATGGTAAACGAATACCAAAAAATCAATTTAAATATATTTCTCAAGTAGTTATAATATATGCAATTGTTATAACAGCCATCATTCATTTAAGTATCAAAAGTCCTAATCATGAATTATGGCTCGTTCTTTTAAGTAGTTCTCTTGGATACATTTTACCAAGTCCAGGCTTAACATTTACCAAAAAAACACAGACAGGCTTCGATTTTACAGACGGTAAAAAATGAATTCATTTTACGTAACATTACTGAGTGATAGTTCTATGGATATTTATCCATCAAATACACAATGTTGTTTCAAAGTTAAATTACCTCAGACAGTTCGCATCGATAAAGAAAACTGGGAAATAGCATTAACTGAATTAATTATTCCTTCACAGTTTTTAAATATTAACAAAAACGAAACAGAATTTAATATTATAACAAAAGATTTATCTTTCTACTCGAATATTTCAGAAATAAAAAACTAAAAAATTTGATATAAATGAGACAGGGTTTAGTGAAGATGGTAACCCGATTAAATGAGTATCAAATTTAATTTTCAACCTGGATCCTATTCATCAATAACTCATGTATTGGAAACAATTGATAATATCATTCAAGATTATTTAACGATATTTTTAAAAAAGCAAGCAAGCGATTAGCGTTTCATATTCTCATGGTATGAAACGTCCAAAATTTAATTTCCACAAAATTCGCAAAACAGGAATTAATTTTAACCATACATTGTTTTTAAAGTTAGGTGGAAATCCAAAACTATTAAACAATACATTTTTTCCAAGCAGTGATGCAAATGATTATTTCCCACATTTGTCAAATTTAAATGAGGGATTTAATCATTTGTTTGTTTACTCTGATATTGTTGAATATTCTATTGTAGGACATATTCAAGCTCCGATTTTAAGAGTTGTACCATTCAAAACAACAAATTCAATTGAAAATGATAGTGGCAGTCAACATATTAACCATGAATTTTTAAACTTACATTATATGCCTATTGGCATAATGAATTTATATGTAAATCCGTTTACTCATGAAGTTGAATTCAGCAACATACCGAAAACCTATCCGATAAAACATATTGGAAACTTTGTTCATTGTTTGATGACCTGTATTAAAATTCCATGAAAATAAACCGAAAGTAACATGAATAATCCTGAGGAATGTCTTTGTCTTTCCAGGAAGGCAATCTACATGTGTGACGTCACCAACATAAACTATTGAATCCAGAGCTCCAGATAAGCTGCGTATTTGCTTAAATACCCAACTCAAATTGTCAAAAACGTTTATTTTCCGTAAAAACAAAACACAACTGGTCTGTGGTCTGTCGGCCACGGAAATAACTCCGTTTATTTTCCGTGAAAAAACACAAATGGTCTGTGGTCTGTCGGTCACGGAAATAACTCTGTTTATTTCCCGCTCGAGTCTGTCGGCCACGGAAATAACTCTGTTTATTTTCCGTCAAAAACGCAACTGGTCTGTGGTCTGTCGGTCACGGAAATAACTCTGGATGGGTTATCCGTCAAAGTTTGATAGTTGGATTTCAACATCAAACATAATATGAATGAACAAGATATAATTGAAAACGGAAAAATAGAAAAAACAATATATTTCTCAAGTAGTTATAATATATGCAATTGTTATAACAGCCATCATTCATTTAAGTATCCAAAGTCCTAATCGTGAATTATGGCTCGTTCTTTTAAGTAGTTCTCTTGGATACATCTTACCCAGTCCAGGCTTAAAATTTACCAAAAAACACAGACAGGCTTCGACTTTACAGACGGTAAAAAATGAATTCATTCCGTCAAAAACGCAACTGGTCTGTGGTCTGTCGGCCACGGAAATAACTGTTTATTTGCCGCTCGGGTCTGTCGGCCACGGAAATAACTGTTTATTTCCAAAAAAAAAAATAAAAAAAATAAAAAAAAATAAAAAAAAAAATAAAATAAAAAATAAAAAATAAAAAAATTGTACCAGTACTCGTGTCTTTTTTAAAAAAATAAAAAATAACAGTACTCGTACCTTTACCCAAGCGGTCCTTTTCAGGGCCACCCCAAAGTATTTGAACATAATTCCTTTTCAAATAAAACATTGCTATACACATGATAGTATATCATAATACATGTGGACCTTGTACTGTAAACAATGGAAAACGAAGACCTATTGTCTTTGTTATTTCAACATTCCTGTAACATTTATATAGCAGGTCTAAGTGGATATGGAAAAACTGAAATTGTACAAAAGATTATTGATTATCGCAAAGATTTATTTAATATTATACCCGAAAAATAATATGGTGTTACAAAGAATGGCATCGAGAATCAAACAACAAAATGGCGACGCACTTACACTGAATATTAGTTTATACAGGTGAATACTCTAAACAAAAACGGCCCTTTTCAGGGCCACCACACATTATTTCGAAAAGATTACTTTTCAATTTATATTCTAATAACTTTGTATGTTTACCGTTAGTTGATAAACACAACATACATTTTAGTATGCATACAATCTCTGATTCTCAGGAAGAATGTAAAACCTTTGTTTGGTTTAATATAAAATGTGACATCCGATGAGAAGCATCACATTGTTGAGAGTACAACCCTGACTCTACACATCTAGGATGATAACTTTAATATATTTATTTTATGAGTACGTGGCTAGGAATTTAATTCCTTACTATAATTTGAAATTTGAAGCAAGAGAAGCCTCGAATAGCTTCGTATATAACTGGAACAAGCGTAGGAAGCCGAAGAATGCAAATGTTTCGATTTTCTCAAAAAGTGTACTATAGGCATAGTAAACGGAGAATACACTATTAATAATGTAAACATTTATAAATCATCCAAATATCAATATTATCCTTTCATAGGATACATAAAAAACAATTCTAGATTTATACCGTTTGGTATTTGTCCAAAGATAACTGTGATAGAAAAAATAAGATTTATAGGTTAGTAAGTTCTAGAACATACGGGAAGGATAGTCAGATTTACTTCGATAAGGATCTTAAACCTTTGCTTCATCTATAAAGCCATAAAATTTCTTTTTCGGGGGATGCCAACACAGAAACTAAAATTATTGAGAGTTATCCCAGTAGCCCTCAATTAAATGTGAGAAAAGAGTACTGTAAATGGAATATTGGTTAGTAGCTATCGTTTTGTAAGACACACTGTGATTGGTGACTTGATTTTTATCAATTTCTAAGTAGGTCAATCCTTCTGATTTGTATAAAAGGCGATCATAAAATAATTCATTTACATTCGATACGATGGCTACCAACGGAAGTTACGATTTTATCGGTCAAGAATTTTATATAATAGCAGAGGCGATGGGTGATATATATCAACCAACCTTCCAACCACCACAACAACAACAACAACAGCAGCAGCCAACTGTTCCTGTATACATCCCAATACAGAAGATAGAATATTCTGCATCATATCAACCAGGACAACAGCAGACCCCTATCCAAGGAAGGAAGAAGGAAGACAGAATACAACAACAGTGTATACCTGATCGTTTACCTCAGAAAGAAGACATGATGATATTGAAAGAACTACAGAAACTGAACAACAATACAGAAAGAATATTACAGAAACTAGAGAACATCGCATCACGACATCGTGTTCAACTGGACAGTATGACAGCCACATTATCAAGTAAACTAGAGAAACAGTCGGAAAATCGGTACTTAACATTTAACACAAAGCCATTGAAAGTACCTATCAAGTTTGAATTGGACAAGAAAACAGTTTCACAGATCAGTCAACATGCCGAAAGGGCTCTGCATGATACAGTTGACGAAAAAATACATCCCGTGATTGGTGCACATCGTAAACACATTCGTCCAGAAAAAGAAAATCATTTGATTCCACGAAAATAAAATATTGTACCAGTACTCGTGTCTTTTTAAAAAACTTTTTAAAATATAGCAGGTCCAAGTGGATGTGGAAAAAACTGAAATTGTACAAAAGATTATTGATTATCGCAAAAAAGACATGGATACATGTCACAGAACTGCAATGAGAAAATCGTTGATGATAATGATTCGATCTCTAGCCGAGAATCCAGATGGCTTAGGCCTAGTGGTCGACGACCTAACTTCTAACGAGATTTCTCACCTGTCGATGCGCGAAGACATTGTGACAGAAAGCACACCTACAGCGAAGGCACGAGCTCTCGCATACATGTTGCCGAAACGCGGTCCGACTTGCTATGCTCACTTCATTTTTGCACTGAACCAACACGGACTCAGTGACTTGGCGAATCAAATCAGAAGCAAGGTGACGACGTCAACCATATTTACAGACATCTGCTGTTCCGCATCCACAACAACAAACGACAGTGAGCAATAACGATCGGGAGTTAACCACAGCTCAATCGACAATTCAAGTCGGGCATAGTGACGACGACAGTACGAACACATGCGGCATATGCGAGGATGCCGATAAAAACACTGCTTTGCTTCCATGTGGTCACGTTTATTGTGACGGATGTTCTAGGCGATTTGCCCAGTGTCCGATGTGCCGGTTACACGTAACTGGCACGATGCGTGTATTTTTTTGACGTGCCAGTTAAAAATTTAAGAGAAATTGAGACAGCTTGTACGACATCAATACAAAGCGTTGCACAAAATGATTTGATACATTTCATATAAATATAAGAGGAGATTCTGACAACCCTGTTCATTTTGTTCTTGGAAAGTCTATGGTAAAGTTACATTTTAGGAAAAAAAAAATAGATTAAAAAGACTGTAAAAACGTGCTTACAACACGCTTTCTGATTGGCCGAAATTCTGAAAAAAATGACTAAACTACAGTAAGTAGGTCAATCCGATTGATGGGTATAAAAGCATGTGCACATTCTTCACATGTTTCATTAAACACGATGTCTAAGCCTACAGAAAACTGGGGTAATGATGAGAGAGCTAATGAACAACCACAGCAAGAAGACTGGGATGAGGAGATCCGACGAGCTCCAGGACCATCATTTACAATTCCGGAAAAACCTAGCAAAAAGTCTACACACAGATTTCTCTTAACATATAGAAGCTGTGGATCACGGGACTGTGATGGTCATGAAAAAATACATTGAAAGAGTGATCAAGCATGATTATCACGACAGTACACAACAAGAAGACTGGGATGAAGAGATCCCGAGAAATCCTGCATCGTCATTTACGATTCGTGGAAAACCTAGCAAAAGGTGTACCCACAGATTTCTCTTGACATGTAGAAGTTGTGGGGTCCAGGGACTGTGGTGATCATAAAAATACATCGAAAGTGTGATCAAGTATGATCAACAACAAAGTTAAATCACATAAGGCCCTTTTCAGGGCCAATACAAATATTTAGAATAGATAAACCTTATAATCAGTTGTACCTATATAAACGTTTTACATTTTGTCATAAGCCATTATCTTCAAGGTATTTGCTCTAGAAACAACAAATATTATACAGTACTTTTAGATAATAAACAATAAAAATGATGGGTTATAATTATGAGTTGTGGTTACAAAACGATGTTTGTCTGATAAAGAAATCCCGAGAAATACCCCGACAAAGAAAGACAATACATGACACATTCAATAGATGTATGGTTGAACAACTTCAATCATTAATTAAAAAATCAAAGATTCAAGGATTAAAGTGGAACAATTAACATTTGAACAATGGAGAAACGAAGTTGTTGAAAATGACAATGTTGTGAATTTCTTATTTAAGCGCTGTAAACCGAACTTACGGATTAGTGGAAAGACTGAAACAATGCCTGAACTAAGGCTCCCATTGTTCACGCTTCATGGACAGAGACAGTTTGAACCAATGGAAATAGATCATACCTCTTGAATGTTAAACATACATGTTGTAAATATGTCATTGTTCAATAAAATATTGTTACAACTTTACATATCTCGCATTCAATTTTACCATAAATTGAAAAATACCAATATATTGATTCACATTCATTATTTATTTTCATCAACTTATGTCAATATTAGAGTTGTCAGAAGTGGATGAAAATTATTTCTATGACATTTTCATATGTATTTGATAATATTGGAGTTGTCAAACATATTTGAAAATTATATACAGGAACAGTACACCCCATTAGGATATCACAAAACGCGTTTGCAATGCGCTTTCTGACTGGTCGAAAATCTGAAAATTGACTAAGCTATCAAAAGTAGGTCAATCCTTCTGATGTGTATAAAAGTAAAAACAGAAAGTTATATTTCATTAGTCTCATTAAACTGTTCAAAAAACTACATAACAATGCAGAAGAACGGTGAATGCTCTATGTGTGGTGAACACTGTTACATAGAGTGTAGAAAATGCTATGCAGTGTTGGACACTCACGGGGAAGAACACAATTGTCCAGAGCTCGACGAAGGCTTTTTTGAAGAAGAGGACCTTAAAGACCTCGAAATTTGTGAGGCCTGTGAGTTAGTCGTCGACTATATGTGGGATAACCTATGCACTGCATAGTTTACTAAAAGACAACAGTTTTCCCTTTTCAAGGTTATACACTTTCTCAAGAAAATGAATACCTTACATACTACTCGTATTGAATACAAAAACGATTAATCTCAGGTTAGTACTATAGCGTAATACAAGGAGTTTACACCTGGATAAAATTCACGAATCTCCATCAAATGGTTCCGGGTGGCACTATGGTACGGTTTTTTAGCCACTATAACATAATACAAGAAGTTTCTACCCCTGGATAAAATTCAAGAATCTCCATCAAAATGGTTCAGGGGTGGCACTATGGTACGGTTTTTAGCCACTATAGTGTAATACAAGAAGTTTCCATCCCCAATAATGGGAGTAATAAGGGGTGGCACCTATGGTACGGTTTTTTAACTTGTGTTTTTTTCACAGACTTCTGGTAAGAATAATACTACTTCCGGTTTAAGAAGTCTATGGAAAAAACACATGTTAAAAAGCCGTACCATAGTGCCACCCATTACTACTGACGCGCGGTGGTATCCGGCTATTTTCATATGCATATGAGGCATGGCATTTTTTTATTATTTATACTAATTAAATGCGTCACCTGGAAAAATATTATTTTCGACAGATTATAAAGTAAGATCATTGCACATCAAAAATAAATACAGATAATAAATTGTAATGTCCATTAACATTTTAAGGAAACCTGATATCAGTGTGGAAATATATATCTGAAATAACATGTATAATAATGCCAATCAGTATGTGGGGTAATGGTGAATGAATGTTTATTTTGCCAGAAAATGTCTCGGATGATGTCTCTGATATATAGAACATTTGTGCCGACTGAGTGGGCATGTACCTTTAAAGGAATCACGATATGCCTGGTTTGGCCCTCGGGTACGTTTTCATCTTTGGCTCTTTTGTTACCCAAGAGTTGAATTGGGTTATAAAAGTAGTGAGATTATTACTAATCCTACTGCTTTTGAGAAGGGGTATTACTGTTGATAGGCCGTTAAACACCAATAAACAAACAAAACTGATCCTACTGCTTTTGCGAAGGGGCCAAGTCATTCTGGTGTGACGAGGACCTGGCTTCATATCAGGATTATTCCGATTTCAGGGCTGAATATATAGTTGTTTAGGGCCTCGCTGAGAATCGGCTGTGGCCTATAGGTTTCGCCCTGTCCGTCCATTATTTCTGGTGGGTGGTTGGTCGTGAGCACGCGACGGGTAATCCAACGAATGTTCATCTTCACCGGAATGCAGACTTAAATTGTTTGGCCCTCATGTGCATATTTGGCTATCTGATACTTGAGAGCTAAATCCTGTTATACCCCATTAAAAAGTAATAACATTAGTGCTGATCATATTACTTTTGGGGTTGGAGCTAAATGAATCTGGTGTGGAATGGACCTGGCACCAGGGCAGGCTTTCTAATTTCGGGGCTGAATATATATTTTTCTGTAAATTTTCAATTCTGATTTTGGGAATTTACCTCATTATGGACAGGACAAATACGGGATAGTCCAACCCGTTGGCCCGGCCTTAAATGACCATAGCTTTTGATAGGCTGTTAAACACCAATAATCAATCAATCATTATTTCAGAATGTTACATTACTTTTTTCTATTCAATTGGTGAAATTCTTTCCAATATCAACTTTTAATGAAAATTATTCGATAAGCATTTTTATGAGTGTATATATTCTCACAGTCAAAACCAGGAAGTTTTGATTTGTCGAAGCCGAGCTGTGTTCAGCTTCTACCAATAAAACTGCTTGATTTTTTAGCTCATTTGAGAATTGCTCCGGTTGTATACTCATGGCTTGAACTGTGATCGTTAAATGTGGCTGTGACTGAAGAAATGGGTCTTATCGCTTTTGCGACCAATGTAGATCCAGATCAGCCTGTGCATCCGCACAATCTGATCAGGATCAGCACTGTTCGCCATTCCATCAATGAAACACCAATAATCAATCAATCATTATTTCTGAATTAGGAATCAGGAAGTTTGATTTGTCGAAGTGGAGCAGTGTTCAGCTTCTGCCAATAAAACTGCTTGATTTGTTAGCTTGTTTGATAATTGCTCAGGTTGTTACTTGCATTGTGATCGTTAAATGTGGCCGTGACTGAAGAAACGGGGCTTATCGCTTTTGCGACCAGTGTAGATCCAGATCAGCATGTGCATCCGCACAGTCTGATCAGGATCAGCACTGTTCGCCATTTCATCAATGAAATACAAATGGGCTTATCAAGGTCCTTATATGTTTAGCTAGTCCCTGTATAAGATAGCCCACTATTGCAGGCCAAGATATTTTCAAAATTTCCATGACATGCCAAACGCAGTTGCGATCAGTGTAGATACTGATCAAACTGTGGAACTGCTGGCCACATACTAAATAAGCCGTGGGTTGTTGGTCCGGCGACCGTGACGGTTTGGCCCTCCAGTACGTTTTTATCTTTGGCTCTTTTGTTACCTGGGAGTTGAATTGGGTTATTGCCCATTATAAAAGTAGTAAGATTATTATTGATCCTACTGCTTTTGGGAGGGGCGCCAAGTGATATTGGTGTGGCAAGGACCTGGCATCAGATCAGAATTACTCTTGATTTCAGGACTGAATATATAGATTTCTAGCTCACCTGAGCCAAAGGCTCAAGTGAGCTATTGTTACCGCTTTTCGTCCGTCATCGTCTGTCCACAACAGAATATGGTTGAATCATATATCAAATCGAAGATATCGACGAGACAATCGCTCTGGTGCAGTTTTCATCGAAATTGGATGATTTACATCATCCAAGATGGCCATCAAAAGGTCATCATTTGAGATTCCAAACGTCTTCTTCACAAGAACCAGGCCAATGGTAGCCAAACTTCACTATTATCGTCCTTGGGTGAAGCCGTGTCAGATTTATTCAAATGGAGGTCGTAGCTAATCAAATATGTCCGCCGTCTAAAAATAACAGTCTTAAAAAATCCGGACGGATTTCAATGAAACTTGGCAGAAATGCTTTGATGTACAATGCTCTTTCAAAGTTGTTAAAATGGTGATTATGTTATCCAAGATGGCCTCCGAATTGTCATAAGGTCATCATTTGTGTCGAGCCCGCTTGAGGAAAGCGAGACATCATGATCACAATGACGTCCGGGTGTCCGTGCGTCTGAACGTCCGTTCGTCCGAAATCTGTGTTAAAGTTTTTAAATACCTTATATCTCTGCAGTTCTGAGTCACATTGACTTTAAACTTCATATGCTTTATGCTTATTAGTCATCATCTATATATTCATGCTGTATCCCACTCATGTGTGCCCAAGGTCAAGATCAAATGACTTAGAAGTTTGCGTTCCGAAATCTGAGTTAAAGTTTTTAAATACCTTATATCTCTGCGGTCCTAAGTTACATTGACTTGAAACATATGCGTATTAGTCATCATCTATATATTAATTCTGTGTCTCACTCATGCGGCCCCTGTGCCCATATGTCAAAGCCAAATGACTTAGAAGTTTGTGTTAAAGTTTCTGTCAAAAAATTGCATTTTCACATACCTACTATCTTTGTAACCGTAAGTCAAATTTGCTTGAAACTTTGTATGCTTATTGGGCATCAAGCTTCAAATAAATACACTCTGAGACCGTCAAATGCCCGACATGCGGGCCGCGGCCATCTGGTATTACATATATCAAACAATGGACTTATTTTGATGTTTATCTAGAGACAACTGTACATACCAGTATTTGCTCGATTCGTATGACATTGCACAGGTGAGCGAAATAGGGCCAACATGGCCCTCTTGTTCATTGTAAATATTCAGTTCTGATTTTGAGATTTTCTCCCCATTTGCACAGGTAACATGGGATTTAGTACTAAACCCATTTACCCGGCCTCAAATGACTGTAGCTGTTGATAGGCCGTTAAACCCCAACAAACAAAACTAAATAAGCCCCCTTTCCTTGTGACAGGTCACACATACTTGTGCATGACAATGCAATATCCATCAATATCAAGATCTCCACATGTTGACATAGTTTCGCGTTATGTCGACATGTCGTGATAAATTATGTCAACATCTCTATAACAGATATATCCTACAATAAATACAATTGTACTTATATGCAATAAACTATGTTTAAACTATAAATATAACTTATTTATTGCAATCCCGGCAGCTAGGGAGAATATGAAGGACAATTGAGAAAAGGGGTTCATCCTTGCTGGAGTCCCGATATCCTGGTTTGGCCCTCCGGTTCATGTTTTGCGTTTTTGTATTTTGGGCAACAGAAGTCGGATTGGCTTGAAACTATATGCTTATTTGTCCTTATCCATTATTAGCCCACCCATGTAGCCGTAAATATACGTTCGGGTTCATCCTTACTGGAATCCCGACTGGAGATCTGGTTCAGCCCTCGCGTACGTCGTTGGCATTCTTGTATGTGACGGTGGAATCTGGTTATACCCCTTACGTGAGTACGAGTATTCGTAATCCTATTTTAGGCTAAATATATTTTTCTCGATGTAAATATTCCGTTCAGATTTTGGGATTTTCCCCCCAATGCAGCAGGTTAAAATGGGATCGAACCTGTTTGCCCGGCCTTGCATGATGCTAGCTGTTGATAGGCCATTAAAACAAAAATAAAATTCCAAAGACGTACGTGAGGGCCAAACCAGGTCTCCAATCGAAATTCCGGTAAGGATGAACCCTGATCATTAAATTACCCATCGTGGGTGGTGGTCGGGTGAATAAGACGGCGTAAATTAACGGTATGGGTTCCTCCTTATAGAAATCACGATTAAGTTCATAAACTTAACGTTGGGGTAAATGTTGTGTAACTTCTGTTTTGTTACAGGGAACGCTTTGATATTGCATACATGCATTCATCTGATGATCCTCTATTGTGCTACAGCAAATCCATGACCCACCCACCCCCCACCCCTTTTCCCAAGGTTAAGGTCAGAAACTTAGCACATTCATACATGCATTCGTCATGTGAATAGCTATCATGCTGTAGAAAATCACCAACTTAGTGCGTTCATAAACTTAACCTTGGGTTAAATTTTGTTTTACTTCTGTTTTCAGGGAGCGCATTGATATTTCATACATGCATTCATCTTAATATGCTATATTATGCTATAGCAAACCCACGACCCACCTTGCACCACTGACCCCAATGTCAAGGTCCACCGCACGCCCCTTAGCCCAAGCTCAAGTTATATAATATTCATGTTTTTTATGCCCCCGCCACCGAATGGTGAGGGGGGCATATAGTGTTACCGGCGTCCGTCCGTACGTACGTCCCGAAACCTTAACGCTCGGGTAAATGGTATAATTTCTGTTTCCTTGCTCAGATCTGCTTCATATTTGACACACGCATTGCTTCAATGGTCCTCTACCGCCCTGTGACAAATCCACATTCGTCCCGCCCCCACTAAGCCCAGGGTCAAGGTCACAGACTTGGTGCATTCGAAACCTTAACACCCGGGTAAATGGCTTATAATTGTTGTTTCCTTGCTCAGATCTGCTTCACATTTCACACATGCATTGCTCCAATAGTCCTCTACCGCTCTGTGACAAATCCACATTCTTCCAGCCCCCGCTGAGCCCAGGGTCAAGGTCACATACTTGGTGCGTTCGAAACCTTAACGCTCGGGTAAATGGCTTATAATTTATGTTCCCTTGCTTGGATATGCTTCATATTTCACACACGCATTGCTCCAATGGTCCTCTGCCGCCCTGTGACAAATCCACATTCGTACCTCCCCCTCTAAGCACAGGGTCAAGGTCACAGACTTGGTGCGTTTGAAACCTTAACGCTCGGGTAAATGGCTTATAATCAAATATGCCTCGTTTTCTTTGGCTGCCAGTGGGGGCATTCGTGTGCTGACAGGCCACATTTCTAGTTTATGCAACTGTGCCAAGTTTGAGTGAAGGCTGCCAACAGGCGAGCTTCGTTGTCTTCTGACAATTTTTCTTCCAATATGGCGGAATTTGAATGCCTAGACCAAAATATATGCATTTAAATGAGAATGTACTCCCGAAAACTGTAAAAGACATATCATTTTTAGTTTTTGTTTGTCTGGTTACAGAGATATTTTATACTTTACAAAATTGCATTGGTGGCCATTTTGAATGTGGGGCTTCAGAAAATGTAGCTCCAATTGTCCCAATTTTAAAATATGTTCTGTTAGTTTAATCAATAATACAAAATAAAGGATACTATTAGTCACAAATTCCATGAAAATGACTTGCTAATGGGAAATCTCTTCATACAACATACTGTTGCGGTGGCCATCTTGGTTTTGCGAACAGCAACTTTGAGAAAAATGGTATCAATATGTTTGAAACAATTTCTCTATCAAAAAATATACTTATTATCATTATCACTATTATAATTGCTTAAATATCAAATAAGATATGACGTTTCTTAGGCAAATTTGTGGCCATCTTGAATTTCAGATATGTTCTTGTTTCAATAATTCAGCAGTTTCAGAATCCATATTTATATATCTACCAAAATAGTTCATCAGTAGAAGGATATCAAGGCTGTTATAAATCATATACGTGCATTTATACACCCATGTCAATTTTCAGTTAATATGACCTACGGGTAAATGACCCAAAAAAAAACGACCCCTAAAGCGAGATTATCACGTGTCCCTACCAGGACACAAATAAATCTTATTATGAGACGATTCTCATATGCTGCCAAAACATGTTTATTAAAAAAACATGTTTTGACAAAAGATGAGAAATTTTATTAGAAAGAAAAATATTTTGACAAAAAATGAGAATCGGCTCATAAAACATGTGAATCGTACGGTGTCCTGTTACAAGATCGTGTTTATGTTTAAATAGATACACTCCGAGACCATCAAATGCCTCGGCGGGCTCGACATGCGGTCATCTGGTAATACACTGTATTATTACGCTCTAAACAAATATTTTCTGCAATAATTAGTATAACGTGCATGGGCGTCACCAGCATTTTTGAAAAGGGGGTTTGACTTTCAGCGATGTAAATATTCCGTTCTGATTTTGGGATTTTCCTCCAATGCAGCAGGTTAATACAGGATTGAAACCATTTGCCCGGCCTTAAATGACCATAGCTGTTGATAGGCCGTTAAACACCAATACAATCAGCTGTGAAACAACCAAAATCTGTAAGGGGTCAAGGGTTACGGATTTCGGTGAGATTTTTATTTCTAGAAGCCAAATGCTGCATTCGGGTATGTTTTTACAACAAATAGCTCCTGGGAAAAGTGTTCTGGGTTCATTTAAGCAGCGTATTTCTGAAAATTAGCATAAATTGCAAAACGTTTAGCGCCATTTGTTAGTAGGGCATTTGAATACTATGTCTGCTCATTCATGCACTGAAAATATCTGTCGCAGACCTAATTTACATACAAAATCTTGCTGGCTCCAAAAATGAGGAGTTTGTACGACTCAAAATCTTGCTCGACCCCGTCAAATGAACCTCCACTGACGACGGCCTTGGCGTGCATGCTGGTTGTACCCAGTCACATGTCTGTAATACCGTAATAACACTAAATAGTCGGACACCATTCATTTGGGGGAAACGCAAAAAATATATGGTTTCCCCACAAACAGTGAGTGTGCCAATATTTAGGGTTAGTATGGCAGTACTGGTTTAATCACAATTACAATGTATTTGGATACAATTTGTTTTGGGAAATAGGGGTTTCCCAAAGCAAATTGTGTCATGGTAATATTTGAATTGGCAGCCGTTGCTGGCAAATCTTTATTGGATGTGTTAACAGTTAATGATATATACAGCTATAGTCGGACACAATTGACTCTATAACTATATGGTTAATCACTACGAAGAATATTCCAAAATTTAGGATCAGTATGGTGGTACTGGTTGATCACTATAAAAATAAATGGTGTCCGAATACTTGGGGTTATTACGTTAAGTGTTGTTGAACAGACGATAAACACAACTGACCCAATCAATTGATCAGTAAAAACTGATATATACCACATTTACAGACTCAAATCTGTTTCACCCATTCATTTTAGTGAGTATGACCTTGGTTTATGCAAAACTGTCCTGATCTGGAGCCAGCCAGTTGCCTGACCACGCCGGATCATTGGGGCGCATGTATGATTGAAAAACCCCAGTAAGATTAGTCCCCGCCTAAAAGGCATAATTATGTCCATGCATCCAGCATTTGCATGAAAGTACCATACATCTCCACAACCCAAAGTCTAACATCCATAGTTTCATTCTATAGCCCACCCATGCGGCCCCCGTGTCCAAGGTCAGGATCAAATTACTTTGAAATTTGTGTTAAAATTTGTTTTTGTAAAATCTGTGTTAAGTACCAAATACATGTATCTCCACAATCCCGAGTAATGTTAACTTGAAATTTCACATACATACCTCTTTATCATCATATATATTCTCATTTTATAGCCCATCCATGTGGCGCCCATGAGTAAGATCATGGTGAAATTATTTTGAAATTTGTATTAATCACTTTTTTTGGTAAAATCTGAGTTAAAGTTAAAATACCCAATATCTCCACAACCCGAAGTCCAATTGATTTGAACCATCACCTACCTCATCATCGTCCATATTTTCATTATATAGCCCACCCATGCAGCTGCCCCCATGCACAAGGTCAAATTATTCAGAAATTTGCGTTAAAGTATTTTGTAAAATCTCAACTAACGATTTTAAGTAACCAATAAGTAACCACATACTTAGATACACACTGGGACCATCAAATACTTCATCAGCGACAGTGATAAGCTGGCTGCGGACATCTAGTTAAACTTGTTGACTGATGTTATTAGAAACACAGCCCTGTTTCTTATGAAATCGGTAAACTCACTTAATAAATACTGTGTCTCACTTGTGTAAGCTCTATTTATTAATCATGGTTACTGATGTCACAAATACATGTATCATATTGAGTAGGCACAACATGTTCTTTATATCAGAGACATCGTCCGACATATTTTCTGATAAACTAAACAGTCATCCACCATTACCCCACGTATTGATTGGCAGTATTATACATTTTATATCAGACGCAAATTTCCACACAATATCAGGGGCGATAACCGGAAAATAGCCGGATACCACCGCGAGTCACTATCAGTAAAATAAATATTAATAAATGATTATACATGTATCTGTATATCGGGCACTCGTAATTTTTAGAACTGGTGGAAAAGTGACACAATTATACACTTTAATATTTAATTCCTATAAAAAATAGTTTGTGCCTACTGAGTGGGCATATACCTTTAATGATCATATTTTCTGACATTTCAGTCAGTAATTTACATAAATATAACGGTGAATTACACCCCTCTTGGCCATATTTAGGTTTGAGGCGGCTTTCAGCTGCGCCGAAAACCTATTGTTAGGTTTGAGGCGGCTTTCAGCTGCGCCGAAAACCTATTGTATTCGTTGGTTTTTTTTTTGTTTTTTTTTTGTTTTTTTTTCTATTCAGCCGTTCAGTCTACAGCCCAAACCGCTGGTCGGATCGACTTCAAATTTTGCATGCCGATTCGGATCAAGTGTGAGCAGAGACTCAGATATCTCTTAATGCCACTTTCCACGAAACCGGAAGTGACGTCATACTTTCTATAACTTACTTATTTTCCAACCGATTTCAAAAATTTCTGCATTGGAAAGCTGACAAAATTCTCTATCTCGGACTCGCTGACAGTTCTCGGCTATCCGGTCAAATAAGAGAGCTATAGGCATTTAAAGTTGAAAAATGTACATACTTTTCAACGATTTTGCCGAATTTTTGCTGAATTTCGGCTGATAACGGGTGGTCTTTACAAACGTTTTCCAATTTGTACAGTAATGTCAGCAACATAATTTCTTGCCAGTGTGATAGGGGAGTGTCAGGCGCATAAAAGATGATAATTTTCAGAGCTCTATCTTGACTACTTCCGGTTCTATTGGATGTCAAAGATGAACGTCTTTTTTTCAAGTTTTCAAAATAGAGCAAACGGATGTGACGTCAGCTTTGTTATTTATCAATAGATTTCAAAATTTCTTGCTGCGGTCGATATTTCAGTCCTTTAGCTAAAACTTTCCCGCTTTGTGCCCGGCCTATGGTGAAAAACAAACGAAAACTTCACTGGCGGAATATTGCACATATTTAATTTCCGTTTTATTAGGTGTATTTACAAATGGCGTAAACTGCAATTTAAGGGCGATAACTATCGAAAAATAATCATCCGCTGACTTACGGGCTCCCTCCATCTACACCAAACCGCTGGTCGGATCGACTTCAAATTTTGCATGCCGATTCAGATCAAGTGTGAGCAGAGACTCAGAGATTTTCAGATATATTTTAAAGCTACTTTCCACGAAAACGGAAGTGACGTCATACTTCCTATAACTTCCTTATTTTACAACCAATTTCAAGAATTCTTTTTGCATTGGAAAGCTGATAAAATTCTCTATCTCAGATTCACTGACAGTTTTAGGCTATCTGCTCAAATAAAAGAGCTATATGCATTTGAAGTTGAAAAATGTACATACTTTTCAACGATTTTGCCGAATTTCGGCTGATAACGGGTGGTCTTTACAAACGTTTTCCAACTTGTACAGTACTGTCAGCAACATAATTTCTTGCCAGGGTGATAGAGGAGTGTCATTGTCAGCCGCATGAAAGATGATAATTTTCAGAGCTATATCTTGAATACTTACGGCTCTAATCGATGTCAAAGATGAACGTATTTTTTCAAGTTTTCAAAATAGAGCAAACGGATGTGACGTCAGCTTCGTTATTTATCATTCAATTTCAATTGTTTTTCCTGTAGTCGATATTTCAGTCCTTTAGCTAAAACTTTGGCTGAGGATCGAACCCGGTATCCCTCGCTCCGAGTCCATCGCTCTACCTCTAAGCTAACCGGCCCCACATCGGTGTGATGATGCGAACACAATAATGTTGGACTGTTCATTCTAAAACTTCAGAAATTCTTTTTGCAACCGATAGTTTACACCTTGGGCTAAAGCTTAGTTACACATGAAATCAATGTTTGAGGCTCAAACCGTTGATGCAGCTCAAGCTGCTCTAGTTTATGCTTGATTTCCTTTGTTTTTATAAAGTATCAAGTATGAAATGTAAGAAATCGTTTATTTAACCAGGTGAGCTGATTATCTTCAAATAATGCCCTCGTGATTGTGTTCTACCGCTAAACAAACTCAGTTCGCTATGCTCACTCATTTGTTTCGCGTAAGGACCCAATCACTAGCGCATTATTTCACGATGACCATCTCACCTGGTTAAACTAGATTTGTCAGTAAGCGAGGCTTACGGAATTATAACATATTGCTCTGATGTTAAGTGTTGTAAAGAGACTAAGTATTTGCCCTTGCCCTTGGGGGAGATTAAGTATTTGACCTTGACCTTGGGATATTACATTGGGATAGGTGGGGGTTAGACAGTCGTGGATATGGCACAGCATGGTAGTAGAGCCTTAAAGGAATGCCTGTGTGAAATATTAAACATTTTAGATGAAGGAAATAGAAGTTATAACAATATTTCTCTGATGTTCAGTTTTGTAAAGAGACATAAGTATTTCACCTTGACCATGGGATCAGCGGCGGTTGAACGGTCGTGGATTTGGCACAGCATGGTAGTAGAGCCTTACAGGAATGCATGTGTGAAATATTAAGCATTTTAGATGAAGGAAATAGAAATTATAACAATATTTCTCTGATGTTAAGTTTTGTAAAGAGACTAAGTATTTGACCTTGACCATGGGATCAGCGGCGGTTGGACGGTCGTGGATTTGTCACAGCATGGTCGTAGAGCCTGACAGGAATGCATGTGTGAAACATTAAGCATTTTAGATGAAGGAAATAGAAGTTATAACATATTTCTCTGATTTTAAGATTAGTTACTCACAGACGGACAACCTGACTCCAGTATACCCACAACTCGTTACCGGGGGTGGGGGGGGGGGGGGGGGGGGGGGGGGCGGTATAATAAAAGGTATTTATTCAAGTATACATGTATACAGTGAAACCTCTCTACAACAGCCACCCATGGGAAGACGTAAAAATGGCTGTTGTAGAGAGGTGGCTGTTGTAGTGAGGTTAATGATGAATTAAATTTTATCGTCTGATGTTTATTTATTTTCTTCGATAATTCTTATCAAATACATGCTTTGACAGCATTTTATAATGATTCTAAAGTGCTGTCAAAACATGTTTTTATTGAGAAAGAATGCAACAGCAACATCAGAGGACAATGTTCATGCTCAGCAGTCTAAGGGTTAGATATATGGAGGAAATCATCCATTTGGGATATAAAATAGCGGTTGTTACAGAGAGGGTGTTGTTGTAGAGAGGTGGCCGTTCGGGGAGGTTCGACTGTACATACAATCAAATACAATCAAATATTCCAGGTAATTAGCCGGTACCCATTTGCAGCTGGGTGGACTGAAGCAGTGTGGATAAAGTCTCTTACTCAAGGACACAACGCATTACCTCGGTCTCATATGTACTGAGACTGTTAATTGCCCACTTCTGAGTACATGGTAATAGTTCATACATTAATATAGTGGGTGGTTGGTCGGGAGCACGCGAAGGGTAAATCAACGGTAAGGGTTCATCCTTATAGGAATCACGATTTGCCTGTTTTGGCCCTCAGGTACGTTTTTATCTTTGGCTCTTTTGTTACCTGGGTGTTGAATTGAGTTATTGCCCATTATAAAAGTAGTAAGATTATTACTGATCCTACTGCTTTTGGGGAGGGGCCAAGTGATTCTGGTGTGGCGAGGACCTGGCATCAGATCAGGATTATTCTGATTTCAGGGCTGAATATACAGTTTTTTTATTGTAAATACAGTGGAACCTCTCTAAACTGGACACCCTGGGAGGTACACAGGGTGTCAGGTATACAGATGTTCCACTGTAAATAAGGGTTCAGACCTCTCAAAAACCTGATTTAGTAATTTGCAATCATGAACAGACAGTGCCACCGGCGGTGATAAATAACAGTGAAATCCACCAAAGGTAACCACACGTGGATATAAAGAATGACCGGGTTAGAGAGGTTCCACTGTATTCATGTATATATGTTTTTATTGTAAATATTCAGTTGTGATTTTGGGATTTACCCCCATTTGTACATGTACTTGAACATGTACATGTACTTGTACAGGTAGTATATGTGATTTAGTACTAAACCCATTGACCCGGCCTTAAATGACCTTAGCTGTTGATAGGCCGTTAAACGCCAACAAACAAACTTGAATAAAAGTCGGAAGAGTTGAAATTTTCTACCGATTTTAAATTATTATTATAAGTGTAAATACAGGTAAGGGAAGCGCACAGTTCTCCATATAGCAGCGTATTTGTGTACGTTCATAGCGCTCGAAATTTGGACCATTATTAGATTTGTTTAAATGTAAAATCTGAAAATAATATGTGATGGAAAAATGTGAATAAATACATTTTAAGAGATTTATTTTTGTGTAAGTCGCCCTGTGTTACAGACAGAAATTTCGCGTTAATGGCTTCCTAAACACTTAGTAGTCAACTGCTGTGAAATCACGGTTTTGTTCATTGAGTCACGAAACGTGGTAATTACGAGGGGTGTAATGATTCACCGAACCTTATTCGATGCATAGCAATATTTTGCAGACGACGTGATTCAGTATGCGCGGCACTGATATTCGATTCGATACGGCTTTCAAAAATCATTGCTTTGGAATCCTAACAGTAGTATAATCTACCCTGTACGCACATATCTCTTGGTGTCGGTGCTTCTATATATATGAGGGAATGACATCATAGGTCTATAGAAATTCCGTCTATTGAAATGTTAATTCTATTGAAATGAATTCAAAAGAATAGTAAGTAGGTCAATCTATAGAAATTCTACCCCCATTGTATCGGGTTTCAAAATAATATTAAGTAGACACATCTAAAGGCTATCGAAATTCCCCCTTTGTATCCGTGTTTCTAAAGAATTTTAATTAGGCAATTCAAAAGAAATTCTTAACACAAAGCCTATTTTGAGGAGCCTCCTATTGAAATAGTAATTCTATTGAAATCCCTTTATATTCTATCGAATTGGGGCGTCAAAAGAATATTAAGTAGGCACATTCGAAAGGATATTGAAATCCTCCTTTGTATTCATCTTATTGAAATGGGGTTCAAAGGAATATTAAGTAGGTACACCCGGCATTTCTCACTGTGACGTTCCGATTACCATAAATCTCGTTAAAACGATTATCGTTCCACTCGAGTGATTTTGGCTTATAACTCGACAACGGTGCGTGATATCTTCGATTCGAAGGTACATACGTGACAGGTGAACCAAAATCTTCATTTTTTTGTCGTTCCACATGAGTGATTTTGACTTATAACTCGATAGCGGTGAGTGCTATCGTCGATTCGATGGTACCTTCGTGATATGTGAATCGAAATCTTCATTTTTTTTGTCGTTCAGCTTCACTGATTTCGGCTTATAACTCGACAACGGTGCGTGGTATCTTCGATTCGAAGATACATACGTAACAGGTGAACAGAAATCTTCATTTTTTTGTCGTTCCGCATGAGTGATTTTGGCTTTAAGGCTGCACTGGGAGGTAGAACTGGTAAGAGGAGGGTCGGATGAAGCACGGTGTTAACGAATGAGGCTAGATAATGGGTGATGGTAACTGTAGGCAGTGCGAGGATATTAATAAAAATTGGCGCCCTGATGGGTGTATTGACGGTATACAATAAGGTGCAATTGCAGTGGACAGTGTGACAAGAAAAAGTGCACATGTCACAATAATGGGTTGATCTCCACACCAGCATGTGGACAGTTCGAGGGAATTACTTGCTGGAATGGGACACATGTGGAAAGCCAATGTGATGATGATGATCTGGCATTTATAGACAAATAAATAAACGAGCATGTGAAGTAAAGTTGATTGCGTCTACACATTAATGTAGCGTGCATTAATTACACTGACTTGCTGTATTATACGATTTTAGACCATTAAACAAGGTGTACCAAACGGGTAAGACTTGTAGATGTTTTGAAATATGACAGTTCGGCATAGTTCGGCATAGTGTGCAGATATAAACAGTTTAGTCAGATTTTCATCAAATTTGGTATTCAGCATTATGCGTACGACTATGTTAGACATGTACATAATGATATGTGCAAGTAAATGGTATCACAAATAAAGAAACGTTTTATACATGTTTCTTCGTTGATATAACATGTACATCTTCACTAATTTGTATAAGTGTGGCTTCTTATAGTCATATTTGACATTGCATTTGTCCTTAGCGCATGACATTGACCTTTTATCTGGATCAAATGCTATGGAAAACAAATGATCATTCTCACTGTAGCTGCTGCAATACATAAAATGTGATTAAATGTCAAAAGACAGCATTTAATATAAAAATGTGTTCAGATTATGGTTTAATTTGCTTAATTTTTACATTGACCTTCACCTTAACAAATGACCTTGTCATCTGATAACTCCTTAATTGTCAGCAAATTAAAGGGTATCGTAAATTTAGTTGGAAATGAGGCATGAAATGTATTTTTATGATGCTTACCACTAATGCTATGTCAGTTTCACTATTAGAACTAATGAATTGGCGGCCATCTTGGATTTAAGCAGAATAATCAAATTTGCCATGGGTGGAATTTGATGGATTTTTGTTCTGCTATAATAGCCGGCCACTGGATCCATTTCAGGTGAGAAAGCTTTGTTAACATTTGTGTCCAACCTAAGTTGTTCATTGCCTGGAATATAATGATTCACTAAAACTATTAATGGATTTATACCTCTCAGTTCTGAACAAACATGCACCCCAACGTACAAAACGTGTAAAAAGAATTCATCAAACGGACTGGTTTACATCTGACATACTGCAGGCAAGCAGAAAAAGAGATCATTTTCATAAAGTAAAAGATACAGTAAACTATAAAATGTGGCGTAATAAAACAAAGGAATTAATAGAATTGGCCAAACAGACAGTTTGCACTAAAACAATAAATAACAATAAAGCAAATACTAAACAGCTCTGGACAAACAAATCCCAATGATCTCTCTGGGAAGGGGAAGAAAAATCAAACCCAGTGTATAGCAGATGACAATGTAAATTAAATTACTGAACCCTAGCAATACTGCTAATGAATTTAATGATTTTTTTATATCAGTATTTCAGAACAATGACACAGACCAGGCGCAGATCCAGGATTTCGGGTTGGGGGGGGGGGAGGCGTAACTATTTTGCAATACTTGACTAGCGCTAGCAGGGTCCGAAATATTTTGAAATCTACATCGCATTTCCTGCGTTCTGGCACATTTTGAAGCAAAAAAACGTGGCTTGTAACTTGTAAAAAATCTTTACTCGGCGAATTTTAGGAGGGGGGGGGGGGGGGGGGGGGAGAATCCATATAATGACCTGCTTGACAACCACATACATGAAAAATTACCACACAATATTATGGCACGCCGTCTTACTATTTATTCCAAATCAAGATATCTACTAAACTTTATCAGATATCTTATATACTATATATCAGATATCTGATATAGTTTATAAGATATATTATATAGTTTATAAGATATCTATATATATATACATAAGATATCTACTAAAGCATATAATATATATTTTATGAGATATCATATATGTTATATAAGATATCTTATATATTTTAATAGACATCTTATATAGAGAGATAGAACCAACTAGATAGTTTAAGTAGATATCTTATTAAGGAACTTATATAAGATATCTACTAAACTTACTTATAAAAAGTAGGAATTACTGAGTGCTCCCTTTGATGCCGCACTAAATTGACTAATTGATTAAAATTTGAATTTCAACCAATGACAACTCTACAGAAATAATTCGCAGATATAGCCAGGATAGTGTCTACACTGTTCACACACGCACACGCACGCACGCACGCACGCACGCACGCACGCACGCACGCACGCACGCACGCACGCACGCAACGCACGCACGCACGCACGCACGCACGCACACATATGATCAGGGTCTACACAGGTCACATGTACATACGATGATCGTACCTGCTTATTCGGATCTACGCTGGTCATTCACATAGACGGACGAACGGTATACACCCATAGAAGTAGGGATGTCGGATTTTTTTCAAAAATTAAGATTTTTATGGATTGTTTGGTATCAAATTAAAGCTGAGGAGGAATGTAGTTGTGCAATGCAAGTTATTTCATCAAGATATCTTGATTAGTTAAGAAGTTATTCAATTTTGAAATTGGAGAACTTCGGAAATTTTCTGACCATTTTCTGCCAATTTTGTATTTAAAGATTTTTAGATTTTTTTAAATGTGTAGAATGGAGTGTTTGATATCCATTTAAAGGTATTGAAGAATGCAAACCAATGGAAGTTGTTTCATCAAGATATCTTGATTGGTTAAGAAGTTATTCAATTTTCAATTTCGAGAAATAAAAAAAATTGTAAAAAGAAATATATTTTTTTTTAATTTAGTGATATTTTTTCCGAAAAAGTATGCAGTATGGAGTGTTTGATATCCAATTAAAGGTATTAAATAATGAAAAACAATGAAAGTTGTTTCATCAAGATAACTTGGTTAAGAAGTTATTCAATTTTTTATTTCGAGAAATAACAAATTTTCTAAAAAAAATATTGCCAATTTTGAATGTAGTGGCTATTTGTTCCAAAACAAAAGTGTGCATTATGGAGTGTTTGGTATCAAATGAAAGGTATTGAAAAAAATGCAAAACAATGGAAATTGTTTCATCAAGATATCTTGATTGGTTTAGGAGTTATTCAAATTTTCAAATTTGGGGGAAAAAAAGCAACGTTTTTTGTGCCGAGATCTTAAAACCGGATAATATACATACACCACTTGATAGCAAGTAGCTCAATTATTTTTTGCACAAATATGTTCATGTCTTAATGAATAGAGCTGTTTGGTGTGTTTATAACATGTTTTGATTTAAATATATTCACAAACTGAATATTAATGGCCGAACTAATGAATGGACCGAATTACAAAAACTTTTTATCTATCTAAAATACAAGATCGGCGGTGAGATTAACTAAGATAGTGCGCTCACATTTAATTAACCAACAATTAGTCAACAGTGGCTCTCATACACGGGTTGATTGATAATTTGTGTTTAACGGCATATCAACAGCTAAGGTCAATTAAGGCGTGGCCAACGGGTCTATCCCGTATTTAATGTGTCCATAATGAGAGAAAGTCCCAAAACCAGACCTGAATATTTACAGAAAAATCAATATTCAGCCATGAAATTAGAATATCCTATCCTGGTGCTAGGTCCATTCCACACCAGTCACTTAGCCCAACCACAAAAGTAGTATGATCAACACTAAAATAATTTGATCTGACATGTGGCTGCAGAGGCAACAAGAAAATATGGCTTGTCGGCTCACAAATGCCGATGGTAGCAGATTGGAGAAACTGTGTCACAAGTTAATTAACCAAGTGATACGTATTCACAAGCGTATTTGTGAAGGTCAAAAGGTCAAAGTCATATTAAGGCCAGCATGGATGTATGGCATTTGTCCACATGTACGATGTATTAAAATATTAAAGTAATCTATCAAGGGAAATTGAAGTGATGATGACAGAAATGAGAAACTCGGCCAAATTTCTTAATGTGTGAAAAAGTTGTGACGGTCAAGGTCATAAAAATGGCAGCATGTATGTGTGGAATTTGTCCATAGGTATGCTGTGTTGAACTGTTTATGTTCAAATGATATAGAAGCTATAACAGTTTGTTGGTGTTTAACGGCCTATCAAGCAGCTATATATGGTCATATATGGTTATATAAGGTCGGGTCAACGGGTTCGACTACGATTAATCATACTCAGATAAGGCGTACAACTCTCACATACAAGAAAACCAAAGACGTACATGAGGGCCAAAGTAGGTCTCCGGTTGGAATTCAGGTAAGGAAGAATCCCGATCGTTAAATACCCCATCGGTTACCCACGAAGAAATGAACAACTCTGCCGAACTTCTCAACGTGTGAAAAAATCGCCAAAAGGTGAAGGTAATAATAAGGGCAGCATGGATGTGTGGTAGTTGTTCAGAAGTATGCTGTGTTTAAATATTTAACTAATCTAATCCTATCTAACCAATCCTTAAAGTGATATAAAAGTTATGACAGAATTGACCGGCGAACCTCTTAATGCTAACTGGGGGGAGGGGGTCAATATTTTAGCTGTAAACTTCTACCTACATCTATTTGTGCCTGTTGGAGAAAGGAAGAATATGAAGCTGCCCCACCCACCACTACCGGCGCTGTACAAATATATGACAGAACCCCCCCCCCCCCGCCACCATGTAGACATTTTTATTTAATTGGCCTCCAGACGCTTTTCAAATAATAAAATAAATGCCCACAGAAAGAGGAGAGGAGGCTGTGGTAAGGAATGTGCGTGCGGGGGGGGGGGGGGGGGGGGGGGTGGGGGGGGGGGGCTTGGGTATGGAGGTTATGAGGTTACTAAAAAAGTTTGCCACCGAGTGCGCACAAGCCAAACGGTTCAAATGGTGACCCCGAGGCCAAAAATGGGCGTGGCACGTGGGGTCAAATTTTATTTTTGACCGAATATGCTCATGTCGTATATCAAAGTGTGGGTATTGATGAAGTAGCATAGCAGAGTCAAAATGATACAAGTTTATATGGAAGCCACCCACTACGTGTGGTGGCTCCCAATTGAAACTTGTTATCATTGCTGACTCTCCTATGTTACTTGGATTTTCCCCCACTGTTCGGTGGGTATGTATGAGAAGAATGGAACATATTTTTCATCAACCGCGAGACCATATATTTCCTAGAGCAAAAAAAAAATAAAAAAAAAATTGTTTTAGGTCTAGCCGAGATACGAACTCACAACCCACGTCTCCATAGAGTGGTGCCTTAGCCCTCACGACCACGAAGCGAAGTCTGTTACTAAATATAAACCTGAAGATGAAACACCAGGTAGCGTTGTGCAATAATCGATAAGGTGAAATACACCCTATTAGAGATAAGAAATTGGTTATACTCAGTATATATGACAATCTGTCATACATTTATTAAAAATAAAATAACAACTGACACCCTATTAAAGATAAGAAATCCATAAGTTATACTCAGTATATTACAACAATCTGTCATAAATATCAACTGACACCCTATTAAAGATAGGAAATCCATAAGTTATACTCAGTATAAATACAGCAATTTGTCATACATTTATTAACAAATAAAATAACAACTGACACCCTATTAAAGATAAAAATCTATTGGTTACCATAAAGCAAATGAGAGAGCAAGCTAAGAGTTGGGGAATTTCCCTAAGACGTTTGAGACTCAAGAAAGATATAGCAGATAGGATAAGTGACGCGCGAGGCGTCGTCTACGAGCAGAGGCTGCGACGTGCGGTTTTAACCGGACGACTGCCCGCTGACCCCGAAAAACGCTCCGAGAAATTGAAGAACGAGACGACGGCCAGTCTGCGTGCCACTGTTTACGCGCAGCGTGTAAACGAATATCCCAGCGCACGTAGAAAACCACTATACAAGGCGTACTACAATAATATTTATCAAGGGTTGGTGGGGAGACCTCCTAAGAGGAGGAGAAATATCGCCAGAGCTTTGGTGGAGGAGGGTCCCAGGATTCTCGCCGAAGAAGCCGAAGTTAGGGAAACTGTTGATATGGGTAGGAGGAAGATAGTATGGACTTTCGAGAGGGGGGTAGATGTGGAGATCGCTAATCACATAATGAATAAAATTCGCCCAGTGATGACCACGGCATGTTATCTGAGGTATTCATGCTCTTATCGTATTAGGAACATCGAGACCGACGAAACGATGATCTATCACAAACAATCAAAGGGCAGTCCGTGGATAAACGAGATTTCCAAAGCGGAGAGTTGGATATCCGATAGAGAGAAAGGTCGAATGGACATCGACAAAGTTGATAGACCAAACACAAAATGGACCTTCGTTCGTTGGATATCGGTAGAGGTGAAGATGATCATCGATGCGCAACAACTTCTCATGGGAGCGGGAAAACTCCCAGACTGGTTAAGACAGAAAAAGGGAATGTATTCCGTCGACACGTACGACGACTACTTGTGTCTGTTTAGGTGCATAGCCATCCACCGTGGAGGGAGACCCGACGGGTGCTGTAGGAAGGCACGAGCTCTGGCTCGCGAATACCTCGGTCACGATAACGGACCGGGTAGTAAGGGAATCCCCCTGGATGATATTAAGAAGGTAGAAGAGCGCTTCAAGTTGGGCATTCGCGTTTACGAGCCCACCACCGACGGAGTGTGGTACCTAATGAAGTCTCCGGCAAACTACGACGCGGTTGGGGAGAAGAGCATGACGATAGGAATGTTTGGAGGTCACTCATTTCTCATAACGAACCTCCGCAAGATGACGAACGAGTACGGGTGCACCGCATGTCAACAACGGTTTACAAAGTCGTGTAACATGCACAGGCACGCGACCACCTGCATGGGTGGGAAGACCGTGGTGACATGTCCCGGTAAGAGGGTAGAGAGACCACAGTCGGCCTACGAGAAGGCGTTCTATCCCAAGGGGTCAGCGAGTGCGAGGTCAATTCAATGGTTGAACAGAGAAGAGGAGAGGGTGGGAAAGCACATACATCACGCCGACTGCGGTCACGGTGGCGAGAGGTGGGTGACCGGCGATCCGGTCAACGGTTACAGTCACGAGACCGAGACCGTGTTTCAGTTTCACAGATGTTACTGGCACGGGTGTCCAAGGCATTGCATGAGAGGCAACGCGAGATCGCTGTACAAGAGGACGAAAATTCAAGACGCCAAGATAAGGAAGGCGGGTTACGAGCTGGTGGTGATGTGGGAGTACGAGTGGTTGAATGAGGTGAATACCTACTCTCCACAATCGCCGCGCGAGGAGGAGACGACTCTGTACCATCACCAGATAGTATACGACTTCGAGGCGTATCTCGACAAGTCGAAAACCACACGACCCATCAAAAACCTGACCTTCGAGGTCGAGCACGTTCCTATATCGGTGTCGTTGGGGGATGCGATGCATGAAGGGATCACACACATCTGCGAACGAGATCCTGACACGCTAGTCGAGAAGTTCGTGACCGAGCTACAGATGAGAGGCAAGGCAATCAGGGAGGGGGTTAGGAAGAAGTATCTGCCGGCCGACATAGATATGTTATCGAAGTCTCAGCAAGCAAAGATTATCTCTTGGATTGACCAAGTCCCGGTGGTGGGGTTCAACTGTAGCATGTACGACCTGAACCTCATCAAGCAGTACTTTGTCGAGAAGTTGGCGGCCACCGTGAATAAGGTGATGGTCGGAAAGAGAGCCAACACGACGATGTTTCTGTTTACCCCAGAGTTTAGATTTCTCGACATCATCCAGTATCTGGGACCCGGTACCACGTACAACCGGTGGGTTAAGGCGTACGACTGTAAAACGATAAAGTCTCACTTCCCGTACGAGTGGTTCGATAGCGCGGACAAGCTCGACCATCCGGGGCTGCCAGACTATCCCGAGTGGTACTCGAAGTTGAAGGTTGAGTTCCTACTGTCGTTGTCCGAGTGGAAAGAGTGTAAGAAGGTATTCCGAGAAAATGGGATGAAGACGTTCAAGGAATGGTTGCAACACTACAACGACTTGGATGTAGGACCGTTCCTAGAGGCTCTGACTAGAATGACGGAGTTCTACAGGGGAAGAGGTGTGGATATACTCAAGGATGCTGTGTCTCTGCCCGGTGTTTCCCTTCAGTACCTACTCCGCGGGTCGATCGATGGGAAGGCGGACACGCCCGAGCTGTGGTCGCCGAAGTCTGAAACTTACCAGATGATGAAGCAGGGATTGGTCGGTGGTCCGTCCATAGTGTTCTCCAGATACGCAGAGGCTGGCAGGTCGACGATCAGGGGTCAGGTAGGTAGTCGGGAGGAGAAGATGTGCAAGGCGGTGATGTGGTACGACGCCAATGCGCTGTATCTGTCTACCCTGTCGAAAGACATGCCGTGCGGGGAGGAGACGATATGGACGTGTGACGACCCGGAAAGACAGTCGTATATAGACTGTTTCGTGAGGAAGGTCAGGAGTGAAAAGTTTTTCGGATTTTTTTTGCGGAGTTGGATATAGAGGTCCCGGAAACGTTGAGAGACAAGTTCTCGGAAATGTCACCGCTGTTTGTTAATCGAGAAGTCGATGAGAACGAGGTTCCGCAGCACATGAAGGACTACCTGGCCGGGACCGGGAGGAAAAGGGTCGAAGGACAGAGAAAGCTCGTGGGGGAAATGTCCGCCAAGAAGATGATCATATACTCCCCACTGCTAAAGTGGTATCTGGAGCACGGTCTGATCGTCAAGGCGGTGCATAGGGTGATAGGTAGGACGGAATGTTAATGACAGGCACTCTAGTGGAATATATTCAGTAGACCATGCTGCAAAATGAACCTGGGGATGCCACGCGGAATTTGACCTCTAAAGGTCAGAAAAATCAATAATTCAAGATGGCCGCCAAATATTTACCGGTTTCCATAAATGTCCTCTCAAATGATCTCCTTTAATAATTTTCAAGTCCAGATTCGTGTATCTGCACACATGAAGTCATTAGCCTCGCATTAAAATGTCATTTTATAATATATTCTTTCTCATAAATCCAAGATGGCCGCCAAAATACAATATTTTGTCATAAATTTACATTCTGATGATATTGTAATCAATTTTAAAGCCCAAAATGAATGGTCTATATATAATAGATCATCTGCTTAACTGCTGTAAAATAACTACACTCTATCATGAGTATTATGCTGTTTATCTACTCTCGAAATCTCCATGGATGAATATTTGACTGCAGTTTGAAATATGTCAACCGATAACTTTCCATAAATTTCAAAAATCGCATATTTCGCAAAATATAAATATATACATTGTGAAGCAGACAGAATGAAGTTATTTTGTGATATTAGGGACATGTTTGTATTTGAACTTCATGGAAATGTATGAATAACTACTCTCCGACAATTTTAAGAAAGCATAATGCATATTTAAGTACCCCACCCACTATATTTGAATGCCAAAACATATATTATAGTATATTCCTGCCATATTTTATTTTAATAACAGAACATACGATTAAGTGTGTTTATTAAACAATTGATGCAACAAGTTACGCATTGTTGATGGGTGCTTCTTGTACAATAAGTATAATAACACCGGAACTTAATAAAATTACCCCACACACTAATATTACAATGGACAATTTGTGTTTTACCAGCCGTATTCACTCCAACATTCACTTAAATGAACGGATGGGTAAACAATCATCAAGTGTAATGCATTCAGTAGACAATGCTTAAAAAGAAAGTGTCAGGCGGTGTTTCAGCTTTAAATGTCAGAAAATCAATAAGCAAGATGGCCACCAAATAATAATCGCTTTCCCTGTATTTGCTCAAGGAGGATTATGTTATGAACGCACGAGCGTATGAGTCCGGAATGGTGTGTCTGAAGACAAAAAAGCATTTGGATACCATGAATGTATAACCTGGTTGTATATAGTTTGCATAAATTCAAGATGGCCGCCAAATATCAACCCCGAAATATGCAGTCAGGAATTTTGAAAAGCTCAGTATTATGAACAGTTTGTATCATGTTACAGTTTTATTTTCAAAATATTATTATGATGTTGAATATGAGCAAAAAATAACACTATGCATTCCTAAGGTTCAATGTACATGTATGGGAATATTAGTAAACATTTGTACCTGAATGCATGTATTACTATATATGTACGTGTCCGATTATTACATGTAGTCGCCGAGTCTTGTTACACATAATTGTATCATATGCCAAAAATAATTTTGTAATACGGCACATATAGATTCCTATTCATTCACTGTCGCTCCCCCGATCCCCATTAAATTTATTTCTGCAGGTTGCACCACCACTGCAGCCACAAGCACTGGTACATTTTAGTCTGAAAGCGGCACGTGCATCTAGACGTCGCACATTCTTTACAATTGCATGTCAGAATGTCCACGCATGACTTCGGAATTGCGTCTTTTCGCATCAACAAAGGTTTCAGGGCACCATCTGATTCATGCCACCCATAGTCGATTGGAGAATGCAAGTTCTGTATTGGCTCCGCTGCAGATAACCAAACAGCCGTCTGGTAATGTGCGCGTTTTATGTGTAGGTCTACAGCATCAGATGTAGGTGAAAGATGTTCCAGCTCGCATTTCCCTTTCATGAACAATTTGCATCGCAATGCATCTGATGATGATACATCATCTGAGGGGGAGTACAGTTTGCACACAAATTTTTCAGCGTTCATTGTCACTTGTTCACACGGTTCCCCTACACCAATCCCATCCAGAAAATCCAACTGATCCTGAAAGACATCCCATGCAGATTTCTTGGCGTGTCCAGATAATTGACTTACGGTGTCACATCCAGTCAAGGCGTGGAATGCTGGAAGAAGCTTCACTTGGCATGTGGTCATATCAATATTGTGCACAGCTATGAATTTCCGCTTCTTTGACGTTCCTTATTGAAACCATACTTCATTGGTCAGCAGGTGTTTGAAGTGGAGCAACAGCACGAGCACGTCTGTGTCCCTGCAAGCTACTATTGTCCGCTGGAACTGTTGAGTCCCCTGTCGGCTTCTTCATGATCAGTTTGAATGTAGTGGAAAATCCCCATGTTCGATTATGCGTCTAATTGCTCTCCTGCCAGTCCCCATCCGCCGATCCCTTGTTCCACTCTTATTTGACATAACGTGATACCTATCAAAGACGACATATACATGAGTACAATCCCGTCTGACATGCTTGAAGACTGAGGACACAAACACATCAGAAAGTTCACCAAATGTGTGTGCCCCTTTTGGCTTTCAGATTGCCTGTACAAGTGACTGTCCATCAATGATTGTGCACGTCTTCATACCATTTGCTGGAGGGCTTTTCTGACTGCATGCATCCGCCTCAAGGATGTGCCCCAATACAGACTTGTTAGCTGGTCGCAATTTGCCTGCCGTATCAGCAAAAAAAAGTGGTACAGGGAATAATTCATGCTGCATTAGACTAGAGATATCTATTTTCCTGCCAGATACTTAGGCCACAATCAACCAGTGAAGAAGAGTTCTGTCTGCTTTCAATACTTTGGTTTTCTCTGTTGTCTTTTTAGGTACATATATTTGAAAGTCAATGAACTAGATTTTGGCAGTGTCTCATATAAGCCTACGGTGTGTGTGTGCAGCCTTTGTTCGACAAAATCTTGTAGTTTCTCCTTTCTTCTTGTTTCGGCTCCGAGCAGAGCATTGGTGATGTCGTCAGTGGCAACATCATGACTAGCTAGCGACACCAGGGATTGCTGACCCTGTTTAAACACTTCAAAGCGCTGCAGTTGTTCTTCTATCTTTTGAACGTCCGTTTCGTCTCTGGTAATTCGTGCAATCCCCGTTTCCTTTTTGTTGATCGTGACATCTGGGTCTTCAACAACTATGCATTAAACGTCAAACCCCAGCGGTCTGGCACTGTCAGACCGAGTGATTCCAATCAACCCTCCTGCAACTTTGCATATCTTATTCACATGTTCCAATGCCTGGTCTGTCGAGATTTGGTTGAACTGATTCTGCGATCGTTTGAAAACAAAGTTTCCATTCGGATCGGACTATCTCTGCATCGGACCAAACATTTATTTTCAAAAAATGATGCACTGAGGAAACTTCTAGTCAGGTTACAAACTAAATTAAACAGTGGCTAATCGATTATACAATATTACTGCGCTACCATGTGGGTGAGTGTGTGTGTGTGTGTGTGTGTGGGACCTATTTATTTTGGGAATTGAAAGCGGCTACCAACTTTGTTGTTGTTGTTGTTGTTGTTGTTGTTGTTGTTCATGAATTCCCGCACTTATTTATCGCGGCACTCGGGCAATAAAAGTCACAATTAATGTACACTTATACTGTATGGGCTTGGTATGTTGACAGTTCAAGATAATAATGCCTGTTGAGATCATTATTTACTCATATAATACATTTAAATTGAAGCGAAGAAAATTTGTGAAACACAAATGCATGAGTATCCATTTGTGAAACTATGTGGGTGGGGTAATTAAGTACAAAGTTCCTTTCTATTAACGTTTTATCACAGGAAAATGCACTTTCAAATGTAAAACTTATCGCATGTAGTCATTTAATAGACACGCTAAAATGTACTTCCACCCATGAAATAACAAAATTCAATATGTACGTTTTTGCCATTAAAAAATAGTGGGTGGGGTAATTAGGAATGCAGTGGGCTTACTTCAAATTGTGAAACAGTATTTATTATACATTTTAGAAAAACACAGATATGCCACATGTCTCGAATGTATATAATAAAACTACTACATCCCATCTGTTTAGCTATGCACGTTTGTTGAATTTTGCCAAATATGTCACTTTTTTATGTTTACAAAAAGTCATTAGGTGGCATACTTCACAATGGTGTCCAATATTCATCCATGGAGATTTCGAAAGAAGATACACAGCATAATACTCACGAATGAGTGTAGTTATTTTTCAGCAGTTAAGAAGGTGGTTTATTTCATCCAGACAATTTATATTGGACTTTAAAATTGATTACAATATCATCAGAATGTAAATTTAGGACAACATATTGACTTTTGGCGGCCATCTTGGATTTATGAGAATGAATATACTATCAAATGACACTTTAATGCCAGGCTAATGACTTCTTGTGTCCAGATACACGAATCTGGACTTGAACATTATTAAAGGAGGTCATTTGAGAGCACATTTATGGAAACCGGTAAATATTTGGCGGCCATCTTGAATTATTGATTTTTCTGACCTTTAGAGGTCAAAATCCGCGTGGCATCCCCAGCATGGTCTACTGAATATATTCCACTAGAGTGCCTGTCATTAACAGGTCGGCGTGGTTCGAAGACCTGGAGATTGAGGAGGCTTACGAGATATCGAGCAGGAAGACTCGAGTGGTGATCAACAGACCGCTTCAGTGTGGCAAAGCAGTCTACCAGTTGGCCAAGCTCCGGATGCTCGAGTTCTACTACGACTTCTTGGACAAGTACTTGGATCGCGGAGATTTCGAACTGATACAGATGGACACTGACAGCATGTACTTCACGCTTTCGGAGAAGACGCTGGCGAAGGTGGTGAGAAAGAAGATGAAGAGAAAGTTCAATAAGGAGAAGGCCGAGTGGTTGGCGTGGGACGCGTGGAGCAACAGAACTCCGGGACTGTTCAAGCTGGAATTCGAGGGAGATAGAGCCATCGCTCTGTGTAGCAAGTGTTACTACGTGAGCGGTGACGGAAAATCTAAGCACTCGGCCAAGGGGATGTCGAAGAGATCTAACAATCTCATTTGGGGAAGGTACCAGAGTGCTCTCGAAGGGGGTATTGACATGGCGGAGAACAGGGGATTCCGAATGGTTAACGGGGTGATGAAGGCGTACTATGACAAGAGGAGAGTGATGGAAGACGGGTTACACACCGAGCCTATAGGATAGGTAAAAAAAAAAACTCTGAAAAAGGGGAGAATACTAAAGACTCTGACGATCCGGGGGTAGCTGGGTGTCAGAAGGTACCATAAGAAGTTCTTCATTACATTCAGAGACCACACGGGACCAGTCGCGCGGCGACTGCCACCTTCGAGCTCTCCCGGTTGATAGAGGTACCGGACGTCAACATCCGATGGGAGCCGTTGCTCCTCTAAACCAACGGGTCGCCCGCGCGAGACGGCAGAGGGCTTGCTCGTCACCTTTTTAGACTTGATGGCATCTACAGGCTTCTTACCTATCAATCTGGTCACCTCTCCATTCAGTGCGGAGACCACGGCGGGCAGTCTGGCCACCCACTCGGTCGATCGTGAATGAGGGTTTACAAGTTCTTTGGCATATTGGTGTCCGAACAGCCATCTTTCAGCCAGGGTTCGATTGAACCGATCCACGATCCCCTGGTCCCGGTTGGATGTTGACGCGGGCCGGGTCTGACAGAAACGTCGTGCTTAGACAATAGATGAGAGACCGCGCCCATGAATTTGCTGCCGGGATCGACCTGGAGAAGATTCAGCCACCTTTGAGGAGGGACTCCTCTTATATACTCGGGAAAAGAGCCTCGGCCACCTCCTTAGACCTATTTAGTGGCAACGGCTCAGCCCCTCCCCCTTATAGCGACTCGCTACGTCAACGATTTGTCAGTGCGTACTTGTACGTCTTGCGACCGACGCGATCGTGAGGGAGAAACAGGAGATCCGCTTGTTGAACTTTGTTCGGCACCGGCACGTCGAATTTCGGGCGCGGAATATTATGAGGCCCGTGTAAATAGATCCGCCATATGGCCTGCTTCTTGAGCCATTCCTTGACAGCGTTTTCTGAGACCTTGGTCGCCGCAGCGAGGTTCTTGATGGCCGCGAGTCCCTTTCAGTAGCCGCGGGGGCTATAGTATGTGTTCGCTAACTTGTGCGTTATGCGAACATTTAGTTTGGTATTAAGTTTGCGTGTGTTCATCGTATGCGAAGTATTCTAATATATCGGACAATCTCCAATATGCCCTCGCCAGATCGTCCGGTAACTGCGTCGTTAATAATAAACCTTTGTTGGAAGTACAATCACGATTGGAGGTTAAGTTCTGAAGGAACTTGGGAAAACCTAATGCATCCAATCTCGATTGGGAGGAATCTAACATCCGCTTTGCGAAAAGGGTGGCCGCTTTTTCGTCCTCGCGCCATGTCTCGAGAGAATCTCGGGCCAGACGAATCATACCCTTTGCACCAGCTATGCGGTGTTTAAGGGCAGTGTAGCCCACATCGATCATACCAAAATAAAGTTTGTCAACTAACATCGTTCTATATATATATTTTTAAAAAAAGAATTTTTTTTTAATAATTATAAAATTAATTAATTTGAAATCTCGATTGAATATAGTCGCCGACGAGACGCACCACACCCATTCCCACGACGATGAACGCGATCTCGCGGTCTTTTTGGGGCTCTGACGGTACATAGAAATCTGAAAGTTGGGGCTCGCGATCCAGCGGCGCGAAACTTTTCTGTGGATATGCCAGCGCGTACTCGCGGTTGGCTTCTTCAACGTTCTGGAAAGTTTGGACGGCGAGATTCTCGCGGCGAAGCTCTTCGTTGACCCACAGTTCATTATTGCTAATTTTCTTAAAATTAATTTAACTATTCTAACAAGTCTCATAACTTTAACATATTGCCAAGCGCACCACCCGATACTTATGATCACCGTTATGCTCGCAACAAAGCTCGCAGCGGAGCACCAAATTGTTAGCATTGTTAACCATTGTTCAGCATTTGTTCAACATTTGTTAAGCATTTGTTCAGCATTGTTCAGCAATTGCTAAGCATTGTTCAGCATTGTTCAGCAATTGCTAAGCATTGCAATAGCTTATTACTTTGCAAGAAAATTATAAAATTAATTAATTGATAACTTTATAAGCAGTTGGTTGATCAGTCTTTAGCAGAAGCTTGGCGTGCTTAGTTTCCGAAAGCATCTGTCGAACCTCCAGGCACTCCTCGCGCGTTGGGATAACGTCATTCTCTCGAAGACAGTTATCGAATGAGTCTCGGTCCTTGCAGTGAAAGAGGGCGACCCATTTCGTTTGCTCGCGCAGATCCTTGAGGACGGCGTTGTACTTTTGTGGAGTGGAGATCCATACGCTTTGCCTAGCATGGCGGCCAGAAAATGCGAGCTCAGAGAGCATGTCCTTCTTTTTGGTCATCGCCGCCTTGGCCGAGCAATCGTCAATCACGTATAGGGTGGGCTCACCCTGGAATCTTTGGTATAAACCACGCAACCAATCGTGAAGCCTATCACCGGGGTCAATAACGTATACCTCAGGGTCGGTCCATATCCACGGGCACCGCTGATAAGTATCGTTGTGCCGCACAGTGGGACACAGGATCACAATGTGACGAAAGGCATCGCGGTAGGACCCCTCGAGCAAGTCGAGGATGAAAACCGTTTTCCACATCCTGTCTGCCCACATATTATGGCAGAGTGAGCATCTCTAATCGTGAATTGGTATTGATTGCTAATTTTCTTAAAATTAATTAATAAATCGTTAGAATGATTGCTAATTTTCTTAAAATTAATTAAATCAGTAGAGTGCTGAGACGTATCGACCATCTTCGATGTTGAGTTGTGCGTCTGTAATTATATATAAATACACGTTCAATGGCCCATTTCCATCTTCCTCTTTGGTTATCTGGATCGTCACACCCTCACTAGCGTTCTCAACTTGGCGTCCGCTGCCGTGTATTTGGTCGTTGTCGCTGGCTCGCATGTCTAGCCATAACGCGTATCTGGTATTCAGGAACTCCGCGAGGGAGACGGGAGCTGCAGGTCTTTGGCAACCGCGGCAACCTCCGGAGAGCTCTTAGAGCCGGCAGCAAACTGCTTTCTTACTTCGTCTCACTGCTGGTGCGCGCGAAGACCCGCGCTGTAAAGTTGATTGGGGACTCCCTCGATCGTCACCTCTACCTTCGTGATTTTGGGGTTATAGAATTTGTCGGTTTTTCTAGCCCCGTGCTCGAACCGACGCTCCTCGAACAGCATCAGTATACCTTTCATCGAGCGGGCGGGTACGTTGACATTAATATTCCACAATGTGTCGCTTTTGTCTTTCGTCATCTTGCGATGGCGAAGAACTCGGTCATAAAGTATGGCAACGCGCCGGCGTACTGGGTTCTGATCAATCGCGCGAGTTCGGGTATCGTGACCATGTCGTACTCCAGCGAAACATTGTCGATCATATACGTCGATGCCATGTCGGTGGCTATGAGAACTCGGCCGTAGTCGTTGAACGTTAGTTCGTATTCGAGGCGGTCAGCCAAAGCACTCTGATAGTAGGGCATGTGGCTCTCCAGCAACTCAAAGTCGAACGGGATGTAGAAGCGGTTGCCGTAAGCAACGTTATCTGCCTTGTTACCAGCCCCGATTCTAAGTTTGGTTACGTTCTTATGTTTGCTGGTGTCAATACCCTGATAGACCGCGTTTTCGCGCTCTTGCGCCCTCTTCCACAGGTCCTGATAACAATGGTAGACGTCGCTGTCATCGATCGACATCACCTCATTACCAGAAATCTTTATCATGGTCTTCTTGACTATGGCGCGACCCAGGTTCTGAACGACGGTTCGGTTCGCGTCCGTCGACGTCAGCGAAATAGTGAAAGCGAGGCGAACAGTCCCCGGCACAATGACGTCGTTAGCTCCGAGGTTGGGGGAAGCGGACTAAGAGCTGCTGGTTCTGGTCGATCGTCGATGGGTTGTTCGTAATAACGACACTCTGTCTCACGCCTTTTGCCCCGAGGGGCTCACGCAGTCTGCGGTATGAATTGAGTTTGCGACCGTATTGACTCGAAGACATAATTTAGTGAAACTATTAAACTCGTATGGTTTTGTCTTTAATACATAATTATATAATTATAAAGATGGCTGATTACGATATTGACATGGATGAAATCGGCAGAGACGATTACGTCGATGAGGATGATGGTGACATAGATGATGATAACGATAATGAAACGCACTTTATAGAGACTCCAGTTCCAATCCAATCGCAATTGGGGGGATTAGGTGGCGCTACCACTAGTCAAAGTCGGGAATTACTTGAGGGAGCTGTAAACGACTACTACAACCGTTTGACAGAAAAAGGTCTGGTCCCATATGTCGTTCGCGACTACTCCAAGTTCAAATTTGATCTGAACGGTAGATTGCGACTAAAAGCAACATCAAATCTCCCAATAGTCAACACGAGGACCGGTAAACCGCTAGACCGGATTCCCAGATTGGAAGAGGGGTAAACCAATTATGCCGACCCGCGCTGTAGAGGCCCTACAGTCTACCGAAGAAACGATGGCGAAGACGGCCTCCGCGATAGAAACGGTCGAGCTCAGCGAGGTCCCTCAAGTAGCCACCGACACTATTAACACGATGGAGACCACGTTCAGCGAAAACGAAATACGCAACCTCGACCAAGGGTCTAACGATGACCCACCGTTACCTCTTCGCGAACTCCGTGGACTCGATAAGGCTCTGCAAGCGGTCCGGGGGCGAACTGGTCCTTAACCTATCCAAGCTCACAGTGCTGGATGAACATATCGCGCTAGGAGAAAGAAAACTGGAGGAAGCCGGTGGCGATAGAGAATCTACCGAGCGGATCACCGAACGCCTGCGGTCGTTGCGGGACGAAAGAGAAGCTCGCTTGCAGGCTGCATCGGCTTGCCGTGAGGCTCTCCGCACACAAATAAGTCGGATCCTCAAAACAATCTCGAGGGTCCTGCACGAAGAGACGACACTCGGTGAGCGTCTTCGCACTCTGTTCAGAGAGCAGGGTGTCACGATAGCAAGCATCCTCGTTGCTATCGGCATGACTATATCGACCATAGGTCTATCTTTCACTGGTGGTGTGGCACCCGTGCCACCACCCGCGTCATCATCCGGTGGAGCAAAGGAGTGGGTAGAAAAAACACTAAAAGCCCTCGCCGGTCTCCTGGCTAAATTAGCCGAAAAGGCGGCTGCCGCACTACTCGGACTGATCGGAAGTATCGTTTCCTACTTGTTATCTATATTATCAAAAACTGTCGGATGGCTCACCAAAAATACTTGGGCTTTAATCGTGGCGATCGCCGGTCTCCTACTATTACCGCCAGAGAGTTTCTAAAACCAAAGCGCTAGTAGTCCTATCGCCACGAGGGCGACGACAAGCCCTAATTTCTCCTCCTCGTGTGTTGTGTTTCCAATCTCGATTGGTGTTTCCTCAACACTGTTGACGATTGACTTGGGGGGACTCAATTCGTGAATTGGGTTCAACTTCAATCCCGATTGTGTTGAGTGAGGCGCATCCAATCACGATTGGCTTGGGGTTTTTATGACCGCTTGGTGGGGGGTTTGATGATATCCGCGTTCACGTTCCCGTTGTGGCCGATTTTTTGATTGAAAGTGGCGATTACGATCTGATTATTGTAACCGTCAACCGGGTCGTCTCGTAGTATCATATTGCTCGGCGCCATATAAAGACCTATTCCAAATACGTAGTCTACTGGGGTGCTGGCATTCTGCAAAACGTCTTGATAATTCTGGATCGCCTTCTCCAGGTCCACCCTAGCTGAGATGGCGTCCTCTACAAGTGCCAAGAATTGTTTTTGTGCATCAAACGCCGTTCCCGTGCCCAGTATAGAACTGCGAGTTTGCTTCTGTGCGCCGAGGATGGCCCAGACGTACGTGCGAATGGAGTCGTTGAGGCGAGTAACCCCGGCCTGCGTGAACCCTAGACCCGTATCTAACATAAATGTACCCACGCGTCCTGAACCTCAGCAGCTTGCTGTATGTAATCGACGTGAGCCCGTTTCGGAGGTAACATATTTCAAGAAAACACGCCACAGTGCCGACCTCCAGACAACTTCCGGCCCGAATGTCATCATCGCGGGGTCAAAATTCCCGGCGTTCCGACTGACGATGTGGTCACCGGAGTGATCGTGTCTAAAATCAGTCTGCGTCCAATTCCCGGACTGGCCCCGAATGAGAACGTCCCCGAGGCCGGTGCTGGTAGGAAATGCTTTCTGTCTCCAGTCTGCGTCTTTTGAAACGTTAAATTCGTTACACAGTCTTTCAAACGCCATACGGTCGTATGCGTTGGAAATGGGATCCCAGGCGTCGTCTTGAGGTAGTGAAATACCTAGTTCTTTGAGAATCCTCCTAATAGTATAATACGCATGAATGTTGTAGACACTTCGGAGCATGACATTCTTGGATGTCAGATGGTCTTTATGTGAAACTCCACACCCGGCTGTTGCGCACCATACAGCGAAATTTATTTGGTTCTGCCAAAACTGCATCGGTGTTGCTTTCCACCCGTTTACCGCCTCCATTGTTGTAATCTTGGGCAGCCTATATTGTTCAAAGATGTCGGGAAAGTTGGTGGTAAAGCCACTGTCAGGTCTAACTGTTACAGTTGGGTGTACAAGGTGGTTAACAACGTCTTTGTGTGTGTATTTACCTCCGACCGCGTACTTTGCATTAGAGTTAAAGCTAAATGCTTTGGTATCCATTGAAATATATTATTATGTTTGCTACTATCACTAATGTTCAAAAGAGTTGTGAACTTCAAAAGTTAATCGACAACTGCTGCGGACAACGCCGGGTAGGCCTTAGATCAATCACCTTCATGGTAGGCTGGCGAAACATCGAAGGGCATGAGTATTTCGGTTACAGGGATTATGAAGCGGACAAGAGCACATGGGTAGATTTCTTAGTACCTCCTGGCCTTTGGAATTCCACAAAGTTACAAAATTTTATCGCGTCGAAGCTTGGTGATAGACACGTTATCACAATCTCGAAATACACAGGGCTCACGACAGTGATCGTTTATAAAGATTTAAGGATGCAGCAATTTTCTTTCCTCTCTGGATTAAACCCAATTATTAATTAAATAACATGGACTAATTACCCAAAACATGTGAAGAGTGTGGGGAAAGTGTTCGACAATGTTCTTGTAAAATCAAAATTGCGATTTTGACGGATTTACTGTGTATTTAAATGGATATTTCACTTTCCTTTGTGTAATTTTCCGGAGAACAATGGATTCCGGCGTTGTGTCCACACACGTAGAGTGAGATGACCATTACGCTGTGTTATGTTCGATATCTAAAGTGTCCTTCATTGTGAAGTGGGCTACTAGAGTATATACATAACACATAACAGTCGCTACAAATGCCGAGTAGATCGAAAGCTCACAAGGACAAAAAGCGTAAGCCCAGTGGACCCGCTACGCCGGCATCCCCGTCTGAGAGTTTGGACGACAGAAGCTGAGGATCGACAGCTACTTCAGAACTGCCAACTAGAACCCGACTCCGATCGACTCTCAGAAGCGTCATTCTGCTCCGCAGACGAAACTCTAGCCGACGAGACGCTGCCAAACATGTCGCTGACAAAGGCCGACATTCCCGACATCGCCAGCCAAGTGCAGACTTTACTCTTACCAGAGCTAAAACGTGGGTTAAAGGACGAGCTGGGTGACTTTTTTGCATCAGACTGAGCAGACTCCGAGAATCCCTCGATGCCGTCCTCCATGATAACTTAACTTTGAAGCGGACAATCGCCGGCCTGGAGCCCCTGAAGGACGAAGTCGCCACGCTGCGAAACGAGAACGCCGCGTTGAAAGACAGCTTGGAGAACCTGGAAATCTCCATCGATAGACAGGAGCAGTACTCCAGGCGAGACTTCCTTCGCATCAACGGGGTACTGGGTGACACGGGCGACTTCAACGAAAATACGGACGCCAAACTCCTCCAGATGGCTGAAGCGGCGAACATTCCACTACAACACTTGGATATTGACAAATCTCACCGACTTGGAAAATTCGACCGGAGTTAAGTTTCAACAGGACCATTATAGTGAAGTTCACAAACTCCAAAGCGAGAGACAGAGTGTTGGATGGGCGCAAATCGGTAGGAGGAATTTACATAAACGAGGATCTTTCGCGCTACCGACAAAATCTCGCATTCGAATCGCGCAAACTAGTTCGAGAGAAAAAACTTGAACAGTCATGGCTCGGGCGCGGTGGAGTGATTTTTGGAAAGTTTCCCGGTGGAGATAGGTTCCAGATCACATCGAAACGGGACATTGAGGCTGTAAAGCAGGGCAATATGCCGCGCCGACCACCCACGTAAGCGGCAACACTTTACGTAACTACATGTACATATTCTACTTCCGCATATTTCATACGTGCTCTGTGAACACGAACTGACGTGTATATGTGCTCAAAGCCAATTAACCTAGCCTTAAATTAGACTCACAGTTATCCCATTGTCCATCAGCTGACCACTGTCTGTCCATTGTTTACTTGCTGGCTGCTATATAACCTGATCATATCAGTACAAACAATACGGCAACTACCGAGTGTATTTACTCAATACCGTATATAGCTATAACAATGTATGCACTGACCATGCATGACGATACCCATTCACTAAGTTCATTCAACATTATCGACTGTGTATGCCCTGATGTGACTGCGAATATGCCCAGTAGCACCTGAGCCGACCAGTCCATAACCTCTTACGAGCAAACTGGCGATGTCAGCCAATTCATGCCTGTCCATTAATTAGCCTCCTACTAGCTGTCATCAAGTAATGTTGATCAGGTCGCGCAGTCAGCATCTACACTGTGGTCTATACCTGATCTTAGCAGAACAATATGTACTCGAATCATTTATCTCGACACTTAACGATAAACATATCTTGGGACTGTGTAGAGCCGGCTCAGACAGTGCGGGACTTGCAAACTGATCATGCCCTACAACGACCACGTTATGCACAGGCTGAATACGTGTGATACTAGTCCAACCCGTTGGCCCGGCCATAAAACAGATTATACATGTCGACAGACCGTGAACACCAATAATCAAATCACATGCAACCATGTACATATTTATGTGAATAACTATCGAAATACGTTGTATATGATATATAACAATTGTAAATAACTATTGAATGTCCATGAGTATATATCTTGTAAATAATCGACATCCATGATGCACATAGTTTTGTAAAATAACCATTGATATCCATCCGTTGACTATTGACGATCTGGGACTACACTGGTCACACATGACTTGGAGGACCTTATGCCAGCCATTTGTAGAAACATTGATATGTATATATACTATTTGAGAACTTACATCATTGAGAATATACGAATTCCATTAGTCCTGCACACTCATACAACGCGACCACATTCCAAACATTTTGCTAGCATTGTTTTCGACATATCAGTAACTGAACGATGAACTGCGTAAGCCCTGATCAGACTGCGCGAATGCGCCGGCTGATCTGGGACTAACACAGTCCACACACGATTTGGGGGACCATTTTTATACCAGCCATTTGTAAAAATATTGACATGTATATAACTATGTTGTTATCGCATTTATGTAATGTTTGTATCATTGAAAATATACGAATTCATTAGTCATGCACACTCATACAGCGTGACCAGATTCCAAACATTTTGCTACCATCGATTTCGACATACATCAGTAACTGAACGATGAACTGCGTAAGCCCTGATCAGACTGCGCGGAATGCGCGGGCTGATCTGGGACTACACAGTTCACACATGCTTTGTGGACCTTATCTCAGCCATTTGTAGAAATATTGACATGTATATATACTGGTTGTTAGCGCATTTATGTAATGTTTGTATCATTGAAAATATACGAATTCCATTAGTCATGCACACTCATACAGCGTGACCAGATTCCAAACATTTTGCTACCATCGATTTCGACATACATCAGTAACTGAACGATGAACTGCGTAAGCCCTGATCAGACTGCGCGAATGCGCGGGCTGATCTGGGACTACACAGTTCACACATGCTTTGTGGACCTTATCTCAGCCATTTGTAGAAATATTGACATGTATATATACTGGTTGTTAGCGCATTTATGTAATGTTTATATCAATGAGACCAGATTCCAAACATTTTGCTACCATCGATTTCGACATACATCAGTAACTGAACGATGAACTGCGTAAGCCCTGATCAGACTGAGCGAATGCGCGGGCTGATCTGGGACTACACAGGTCACACATAACTTGGGGACCTTATCTCAACGATTTGTAGAAATATTGACATGTATACATACTAGTTGGTAGCGCATTTATGTAATGATTATATCAATGAGAACATCCGAATTCCATTAGTCCTGCACACTCATACAGCGTGACCACATTCCAAACATTTAGCTACCATCGTTTTCGACATATCAGTAACTGAATGATGAACTGCGCAAGCCCTGATCAGACTGCGCGAATGCGCCGGCTGATCTGGGACTACACAGTTCACACATGCTTTGTGGACCTTATCTCAGCCATTTGTAGAAATATTGACATGTATATATACTGGTTGTTAGCGTATTTATGTAATATTTTTATCAGTGAAAATATACGAATTCCATTAGTCATGCACACTCATACAGCGTGACCAGATTCCAAACATTTTGCTACCATCGATTTCGACATACATCAGTAACTGAACGATGAACTGCGTAAGCCCTGATCAGACTGAGCGAATGCGCGGGCTGATCTGGGACTACACAGGTCACACATAACTTGTGGACCTTATCTCAGCCATTTGTAGAATTATTGACATGTATATAAACTAGTTGTTAGCGCATCAATGTAATGCTTGTATCAATAAGAATAACCAATTCCATTAGTCCTGCACACTCATACAGCGTGACCACATTCCTAACATTTTGCTAGCATTGTTTTCGACATATCCGTATTGGAACGATGAACTGCGTAAGCCCTGTTCAGACTGCGCGAATGCGCCGGCTGACCTGGGACTACGCAGTTTACACATGCTTTGAGGGGCCTTATCTCAGCCATTTGTAGACATATTGACATGTACATATACTAGTTGTTAGCGAATCAACTGCGTAGGCTCTGATCAGACTGCGCGAAAGCGCATGCTCATCTGGGACTAAACAGTTCACACATGACTTGGGGGGGGAAATTTTCTTATTCAAGCGTGAACATGAGATTAATCATGTCTCCCCCCATACAGCAGCTCATTGTAGGTGACAATTAATGTTATCTGTTTGGTTGTATATGCCTGCACACTGTTACCCATCTTACTCCACCATCCATGTATTTGTTCTTAGCAAGATAGTATGCGAATGTAAACTATATGTCGATATTGGACGATCAATTTATCGTGCAGTCGTGGCGCTGTGTAGAGCCTGACCAGACTACTCTCGCGCAGTCTGAGCGGACTCTACAGAGATCACACCTCACTTAAATTTCGATGTGGAAAAGTCTGAATGCATTAACTCATAACCAATATAGAACTGGACCAGCAAGTATAGTCATGACACGAGCCTATCTGTCCCGACGTAACCACAATTTGGAGTCGCTATCCATTGCCGGTGCGTGGAAGGGTGAATTTTGTTAGTCCCGTTTTCCTCATGAACAGTATAGATTCATTTGCTTATTGCTTTTTTCTCATGAACAGTATAGATTCATTTGCTTAACGTGCACAACGAGCCGTCTCATATGAATATGCATAGAAGGACATGTGCGGAACAGTATTGGTTGTGTCTCATCCCGAGATAGTGTGCACAATCTCGCAGTCCGATGCTGATCTATTCTACCACTTGCATGACTAATTACTAATGAGCTACTAAGCGAATAGCGCTGGCCCCGGTCAAACAATACGGACGTGCAGGCTGACCTGGACAATAGAGTTGTCAATCTAGTGATGACCCCATTTTCCCGTGGTGAGACACAACTATTCATACAATAATATTCATGTGTGTGTTCAGTAAGTCTGTGGACACTTGTTTCGTGTCAGCCATGTACAGCGAGCGAACAGTTATATTGATATTGACGCATTCCTATTATTATTTTTGTGTGCTATTCGTAAATACTAATCACCATTCAACATGTATCACCGTCAATCCATGCATTATTGTGACAATGAACATTTCATGATGAGTAAATCAGTGCGTGCCTGGTGTAAGTCGTTGAGCTGATGCATGCATGTCCCAACATAACTTCGTTCACTCAACAAAATATTACTACTGGTAGGGGAGAAACCATTGACTCACTCAGCTTATTACTACTGGTAGGGGAGAAACCATTGACTCACTCAGCTTAGCCTGCTTATATCATCAGATCACAACAGCGTGATTTTAAATCACATGCCCATCAACCAATGGCTACATATCTTCACATATCTACACTCATAAGGCGCTCATGTTTCGCTTTCGATGAGTGCCTCATGTGTTATAGCAAACTGCTCGTCGCGTTTCCCGACTTTTCTCTCTCCAAATAATACTGGAGGGGGATTCCTACGGGACGACCGACTAAAATACATATGTACATGGTATGGCGTGTCGTCCTGAGATATATGACACGATCATGAGGTTGAGCTGACCAACTATTCCATGTCACAGCAAAACCCTTACTATTACGCGTAAGCAAGTTCACTTGAAGTAATGTAATATACTAATTACGAGTAATGACTACAACGGGAATACAGGCATCTGCTCCGCGGTTCTTACACCAACCACTCAGCGCCATTGTGACCATTATAAGTATGAGTACGCACCCAAAACCCATTATGTCTGCAGTTGTATGCTTGAAACTAGTGACTTATTTACTATTGAGTTATTTTTTCTGACCGACTTCCTTTCAATATTTTGTGGAATGGACACTAACACAATTTCATAATCGCATAAGACTAACACCATGAAGTCGAACAACTCCTCACTATGTTGTTACATGTTTTCTTTTTTCAATAACTCTCATGTTGAGATTATTATTATCCCAACATATCTGGTGACTGCTGATTCGGGGGGCTCTGTTGTGTTGTTGTTGCATGCGTCTATGCTGCGGGGTGTCGATGTCTGTCGTGCTGCTGTCGTTGTGCCCCGGGCGGATCGGGATAGTAAGTATACTGACCACATTTAAACCTAAGCTGACCTCCCCGAGATTGCCCTGGGCTCGCGGCGATAGTGGTGCGACAGGGCGCGCGATGCCAATATAGACGGCTTTATTTATCCGAAACCACTTATCTGGCTCATATTGACCACCATACTTCTTCGCGAATAGAACAATCAACCGTAAATGTACTTAGCATAAAACACGCACTTGAATCTACCACAAACCTGTGTCGCTTGACACAATTAACAAACCATAGGTGTACACCAAACCAGATAAAACTCGAAAGCAACAAAACATTTACACGTCAAACATTAGCCATTATTTATATCGGTTACTGCCCTATCTATACTCGCATTCATCTTGCAGGGGACAACCTTAACATCACTTACTAAACTACTCCTCATTTTAGCAGGTGATATACATCCAAACCCGGGACCAGCTCCAGATAATGACTCCTCCCTAAACGATCTCAGCATCTTCATATTCCAAACTCATAAATAGTGGACTGAGCATAATGCACCTTAATATACAAAGCATAAAGCACAAAATCGACATATTAGAAGTAGAGGCTCAACCTTATGATATCTTAATATTCACGAAACTTGGTTACACCAGACACATTAAATACAGAACTGTGCATACCTAACTTTAATCCTCCTTTTCGGTGTGACAGAATAGGCAGAATTGGTGGCGGAGTAGCTATATACGTTCGGAATTCACTTTTATCTAAACAACGCAGCGATCTAAACTTAAACGGCATTGAATCAGTTTGGATCGAAGTAAACACTCACCAACGTAAACTATTAATTGGTGGCATATACAGGCCACCAGACTCGAATAATTCTCACTGGACGTTAATGGAAGAAAACATTGATCGTGCATTTAACGAAACGTGTGACAATATCCTGATAGCAGGCGATTTTAATATTAACACACTTAGCTCAACATCTAACAAAATTAACAGGCTCATATCTTCGTATAAATGCCGAGCAGTTAATTACTTCACCAACACACTACACGGAGCACTCATCATCCCTCATCGACCTAATGTTCATAAAACACACAGACCAGATTCTCACCAGCTTTGTCGCGGATCCATTTATACCAGATCTTGTCCGATTTCATTGCCCAATCGTTTGTGTAATGAAATTTAATAAGCCCAAAATATCAATCTATAAGAGACGAATTTGGCTTTATGACCGAGGAGATTTTAACGCTTATAGAGATATACTAAAAAATCATAACTGGGCTAACTTAATTCAACCTGACGATATTGAAACAACGATAAAGTCATTAACCGATATAATTACTGATGCTGCATCCAAATCTATACCAAATAAACTTGTAACTATTAGACCTAATGATATCCCATGGTTTAATAATAGCTTACGCCGACTAATAAAAAAAAAACGACATAGACTCCACAAAAAAGCAAAATCGTGTAAAACCGAAAGCGCCTGGGCCAATTTCAGAAAAATAAGAAACGAAGTGACAAGCCTCCTACGAAAGTGCAAATTAGAACATAAAAACAAATTGATAGAAACAATCAATACGAGTGACATTCTAGCAAAAAACATGGTTTAAAATAGCCAAGCAACTAACAGACAAAGCCGGCTCATCCCCACAAATACCAATACTTATAGAAAATGGAACTGAAGCCAATTCTGACCTCGAAAAAACAGAGATGCTTAACGCCTACTTCTGTAAACAATCTTCTATTGATGACAGTAACCAAGTTTTACCACCTCTTACGTTACCCCAACACAACATATCTTCTATCACATATCACAAAGAGATATATGTGACGCTATATCCCGTATCGACCCGTCCAAAGCATGTGGTCCAGACCTTATAAGTCCTCGCCTATTGAGAGAAGGTGCAAACGAGCTTTCATCACCTCTTTCTTTAATATTCAATATATCACTCAACTCCTCGCAATTTCCATGTTCATGGAAACTAGCTAACGTCATCCCAATATTCAAAAAGAATGATCCTTCAAATCCACAAAAATTATCGGCCTATATCACTCTTAAGCTGTATCGGGAAGCTCATGGAACGTTGTATCCATAAGTATCTATATAATTATATAGTTAATAATAATATTCTCACACCATTCCAATCGGGGTTCGTCAAAGGAGACTCAACAGTAAACCAGTTACTATATGTATACAATGATATATGTAAGGCTTTGGATGACGGCAAAGAAGTTCGTGCAGTTTTTTGTGATTATATCGAAAGCTTTTGATAGGGTCTGGCACCGTGGCCTTCTTTATAAGCTGTCTTCAGCAGGCATTACTGGCAATTTGCACCGATGGTTTACATCTTATCTATCTTCCAGGCAACAGAGAGTAGTTTACGCAAACTCTTCATCCCACTGGTCCACTATTAATGCCGGCGTTCCTCAAGGGTCTATCCTAGGCCCACTCCTCTTTTTACTTTATATAAATGATATAGTCACGAAATCAAATCGAATATTAGACTTTTTGCCGATGACACGAGCTTATACATCATAGTCGACGACCCGAACACCTCCGCCATTTCTCTTAACGATGACCTCAAAACAATTAATCAGTGGTCGCGAGACTGGTTGGTCACGTTTAATCCATTAAAAACGGAAACAACGATATTTTCTCGAAAACAAAACACACCGCAACACCCAGATCTTATCATGAACAATGTAAACACTAAACCCCATTAGTGAACATACACACCTAGGTTTAACATTATCAGAAGATGGTAAATGGAAAACACACATTTCCGCTGCATAAATAAAGCATGGCAACGAATTGGCATCCTACGTTCATTGAAATTCCTCCTAAATAGATCGGGTCTCGAACGTTTATACTTCTCATCCATTCGACCTCTCATAGAATACGGCGATGTCATTTGGGACAATTGCACTTGTGAACTGAAAAATGATTTGGACGCAATTCAAAATGAAGCCGCGCGAATAGTAACAGGAGCCACAAAACTATGCAGTATGAAAATTTGATATCGCGACTTAAAATGGGAAACGCTAAGTACCAGAAGAAGAAAACATAAACTAATACAACTCTTTAAAATGAAAAATAATCTTACACCTAATTATCTACATACTCTTATACCGACTCAAGTACAAAATCGCTACGCCCTTCGCAACGCGGATGATATTCCACATATTCCTTGCCGCACTCAAATGTACAATAACTCATTTCTACCGTCTGCTATACGCGAATGGAACACATTACCTGCAGAAATTAGAAACTCACCTAGCCTATCCATCTTTAAGTATCGAATGAAAAAAAATACATCTAAATCAACACAACTTTTAACATAGGCAACAGGAGAGACCAAATATTGCACGCTCGCCTACGACTAGCTTGTAGCTCGCTCAACTACGACCTATACCGAAAAATCAATAGTAGATTCCCCTTTATGTTCTTGTGATCACAAGAGACTGTAGACCACTACCTAACAGCATGCACAAACTATGAACTACAGCGTCAACAATATTTAACTGGGCTGGATTGTCCAGTCATTGCCGATAATCTTTTAAACGGAAATGAGCACCTTTCATTAGAGAAAAACAAACACGTGTTCCTACAAGTTCACAAATATATTACAGCAACTATGCGGTTCTAATCGTATTAACTATATTCATCATTATATGTCAGACCAAAATGTATTGCTGGGAGGGGGGAATACTACGCATCGTCTTCATCATAAGTCGCGCCGGCAGCCCCGAGTAGTAAGACGCAAGGTACAGTCAGTTAACAGAGGTTATCCGATCAGCTCTCACCATCAAAATCACCACTCCTTTCCTCTCTTTTTTATTTCATTATATTATCTTTGTTCCTTCTCTAACACTACGTTTATAAACAATATAATCAGTCAAATTTGTATATTGCAATGCGCACTACATATGATTTGTATGTTACTCTGTCTTATATCTTGTAGGGAGATGAATTCATATAAGCTTCTAGCTTGTTTTCAAATCCTTGTATTTTGTTATGTAACATGTATATTGTACATTTGCCAATAAAATATTGTTTAAACTAAGGATGACACATGGGTTGATGTCATTGTTAGGATTTGACACAACGCACCCTTACTATATTAATGGAAGTTTTGCTCCGGGCGAGCACGTCGGCGGAACAGTAAACTTCGCCGTCACGAAAACTCTCAGGGTGCACCTGGATCGGGTGAACACATCGTACAACATGGAAGACGGCACTCCCAGCAAATTACTGAAAACCGTGCCCGCCAGCGACTGTTTCTTTGGGGAGACTGTGACCTTAGACTTCCCACACCCCGAGATGAAAGTTTTGGAATCGGGACACATCCACGAATTTACGGTCTCTATTCTTGATGATAAAGGGCGAGAGTTGAAGAACGATTACCCGATTTCGGGGCGAGAGTTGAAGAACGATTGCCCGATTTCGGTCGTCCTAGAAATTTCAAATTAATTAAATAATTTTAAGAAAATTATTAAACGCATGTTCGTAATATATATTATCAACATTATTGGAAATGAGTATATTCGGACCAGGTAGTTCTTCCGATTGGGTGACAAATATAAATTCAAAGAATTTGGAACCGACAGAAGGGGGATTCATCCCGACAGAGAGCGACTTTTTAACTACCCAAAAAAAAACAAAGTCGTGAAGAAACGCATACAGAACTAAACGAACTAGGTGAAAAAATAACCACATTTCGGGAAGAGGCCCGGTTGGATCTTGATGGAGTCCGAACGGGTATTGAGAAAGTCCCAGCAGACCGCCAGGCGGACCTTACGGAGGCGTATGGGATGTTGCGCTCAGAGGACTCTCTCATCAGAGAAGCTGCACTTACCGAACTAGGAAAACAAATAACCAAATTTCGAAAAGAGGCCAGGTTGGGTATTGAGGGAGTCCGAGAAGACCACCAGGAGGCCCTTACAGAGGCTTATGATGTGTTGCGCTTAGAGGACTCTCTCATCAGAGAAGCGGCACTTACTGAACTAGACGGAAAAATAATCGATTTTCGAAAAGAGACCCGGTTGGGGGTTGAGAAAGCCCGAGAAGACCACCAGGCGGCCCTTGCGGAGGCTTATGATGCGTTGCGCTTAGAGGACTCTCTCATCAGAGAAGTGGCACTTACTGAACTAGACGGAAAAAATAACCGAATTTCGGAAAGAGACCAGGTTGGGGTTTGAGAAAGCCCGAGCAGACCACCAGGTAGCCATTACAGAGGCGTATGGGGTGTTGGGGTATGGGGTGTTGCGCTCAGAGGACTCTCTCATCCGAGAAGCGGCACTTACTGAACTAGACGAAAAAATAACAGAATTTCGAAAGGAGGCCCGGTTGGGGGTTGAGGGGGTCCGAACGGGTATTGATAAAGTCCGAGAAGACTACCAGGCGGCCATTACGGAGGCTTATGGGGTGTTGCTCTCCGAGGACTTTCTCATCAGAGAAGAGGCACTTACTGAACTAGACGGAAAAATAACCGAAGTTTCCGATAAACTGAAACATGCTCGTAGAGCCGCGACCAAAGCGTTTGAGGAGGCCTCTGAAAAGATTCGTGCTGAGGCCCAAACCTCTATCGGGGGGCTTGCCGGATTGTTGAAAACAATGAAAACGCAAAAACGTGTCATAACAGTTTGGGCTGAGAAGCGGGGCCCATTGAATGAGGGGCTCTATGAATATTCGTTCGGTGCCAAAGCGAGCAATACATATGGGGGATACGCCATGCCAGCTACAGGTACACTTCTCCGAATGGCTGTCTGCTCAGTTAATGCTAATGGTAAATCTGTGGGCGCGGTCGTGATAAATCTTGCAGTGGATAGGGAAGAACGGGGGGTTGGAGTCAATAAACTCGCTGGAGATATTTCATCGGTGGTTTTGTTCGCCGGTGACGATCCAATTATACTTTCAGAAGGTAGTGTCCAGCGAGTTCTTCCACTATTGTCTCATTGTTAATTGAACTTAATTTGTAAAATACTATCATGAACTAATCACCGCTTCCAATTGTCAATACCAATCCAATTCATGAAAGAAGTTTAGATTTTAGGTTGGATAATATCTTCGTTATGCAGGATATTTTAGTTAGAGAATATAAAAATAGAAAAAGAAACGCTAAAAATATAAGCGCGCGGCGAATATAGCTGAAGCATCTAGTACGGTTCTGGCAAGTTTATCTGTAATGAGTGGTGCGGGGACTGCTGCAACGCTATCTACAATTGTAACGGTTCTACTTGCAGGGGTTTTGAGTGGAATTACCGTTTTATCTGGAATACTTTGTATGGTAATTAGGGCGTCGGGTGGAAAACTCGAGAAAAAAATGTAGAAAATCATGATAGAATATTCTCGCCAGGTCTAAGAAAAATAGCATCGACGTTATAGTGTCCAAAGCGTTTGACCGATAATGAAATATCAAATTTAGAGTTTGAATCCGTGGTGGAAGAAATGGGGAGATATGAAGAATTGAAAAATGATATTAGAATCAAAGCGTGCGCCACCATGCCCAAGATTGAGAGTACTGATTGGGATAAATTTAGGGTAAAACTTGGAAATAAAGTCGGAGGAAATGTTACACCACCAACATCCCGAAATTGTGATATTTTAGTAAATAATTTTTAAAAAAAAAAAGAAAAAAAGTTTTAGGTCCCACCGAGGCTCGAACTCGGTGTACTGATTACAACATAAATTAATTATTAGTGTTTTTTTCTGCTCAATAATAATTTTTCAATATCTTTATAAGCGATATCGTAGAAATGTATATTCGTAAACGAATCGTTGGGTTTTAACAATTTTATATAATACACCTTAGTTTCATATCCGATATGCATTATCCGTCTTAATGTTTGTATTTACCTCTTGTATAGTTCGCATAATTGCCGGTATAATATTGTAAATGCAACGTTTTTATCGGAGCGTAATAAATTACGCGGATATTTCATGTATTCGATATCGCCTAGTGTTTTCAATTTATAGAATTTATATATAGGACTATAACCCCCGTATTCTTCGTAAACTTCTTTAACACAGTCATTATCGGTCATCCTAAACACCCCAAAGGCTGGTAAAGGCTACAAAGGCTGTTCGAAGTTGCTTGTACGTCCGTTAGCGGATATTTATACCATACATTGTCATTGAATTGACTGAATTAGTATGTGTTCTGATCATTTTAATCATTTTAATCATTTGAATGCAATAATCTACCACAAATATACGTGTTTTGGTAAATTATCTAAACGCGCACCTGCGCCGATCGGGCCGCGCGGAATTGAACAAAGAGTGATTAACACCTATTAACATATCGTTTGGCAGGTACAGCTAAACACCGATTATACTTATTATTGCATTATTATTAATATAAGTCATGATCGATCAACGACATTCATTTAAACATGCTTTATGCAACACATTACGTGAACAGGTCGAATGCCGAATTTTGAGACATTAGTTGTCTACCTTGAAAATGGGTATCCACACGGTGATGAAAATATGTTTATGAGCGCTATGTACGGCTCTGCAACGAATATTTCCTCAGATTGCGGAAGCAAAATCTTTTATTTATGTACACTGTAACTAGTTGTAAATGACATTTACGCTAGCTGACATGTTCCCGTCAATTAACCCATAGTATTTAGCACAGTTTATTCCACGAACATTTTCGTTCCCGTTTCCTGTATTTGTAATTAACGTAATTACGTAAATTATTGGCAGGAAACTGTTCATTTTGAAATTGAAAATTAAACTATCAGGAGGAGATGAAGGGGACGTATAACAAGGAAAAATTTTATTACACTTTCTGAAATCAACGTAAAAACAGTTCACAGAGTAAGCCAGATGGCCGACGGCAGTACCAAGGCTATATTCATAGAAAATAGTCCACAAAGGCTGACAGATGGTACCACAAAGGCTACACTGACAAAGAAAATGGTCGACAAAGGCTGACAGATGGTAACAAAAAGGCTACATTCACATAGAAAATAGTCGACAAAGGCTGGCAGATGGCACCACAAAGGCTGCATCGACATAGAAAATAGTCGACAAAGGGTAATAGATGGTACCACAAAGGCTACATTTACATCGACATAGAAAGTTGTCGACACAGGCTGACAGATGGTACCACAAAGGCTACATTCACATAGAAAATAGTCAACAAAGGCTGACAGATGGCACCACAAAGGCTGCATCGACATAGAAAGTAGTCGACAAAGGGTAATAGATGGTACCACAAAGGCTACATTCACATATAAAATAGTCGACAAAGGCTGACAGATGGTACCACAAAGGTTGCATCGACATAGAAAGTACATATGGCCTTTGTGGTTACTCCAGTCGACATTTGTCGTCTATATAATAAGTACATATAGCCTTTGTGGTTCCTCCAGTCAGCCTTGGCTGTGTATATAATAAGTACATATAGCCTTCGTGATCCCTGCAGTCGGCGTTTGTCGTCTATATTATAAGTAAATATTAGCCTTTGTGGTTCCTCCAGTCAGCCTTTGTAGTCTATATAATAATTACATATAGCCTTTGTGATCCCTCCAGTCGGCCTTTGTCGTCTATATAATAAGTACATGTAGCCTTTGTGGTTCCTCCAGTCGGCCTTTTTTGTGGTCTATATAATAAGTACATATTGCTTTTTGTGGCTTCCTCCAGTCAGCCTTTGTCGTCTATATAATAAGTAAAATTATAGCCTTTGTGGTTCCTCCAGTCGGCCTTTGTCGGCTATATAAATAAGTAAATATAGCCTTGTGGTTCCTCCAGTCAGCATTTGTCGTATATATATAATCAGTATCCCTTGACTTTGTCGATCCCTGCAGTAGGCGTTTGTCCGTCCTTATATATAAGTATAAATTTAGCCTTTGTGGTTCCTTCAGTCGGCCTTTGTCGTCTATATAATAAGTACATGTAGCCTTTGTGGTTCCTCCAGTCGGCCTTTGTCGTCCATATAATAAGTACATGTAGCCTTTGTGGTTCCTCCAGTCGGCCTTTGTCGTGTACATAATAAGTACATATAGCCTTTGTGGTTCCTCCAGTTAGTCTTTGTCGTCTATATAATAAGTACATGTAGCCTTTGTGGTTCCTCCAGTCGGCCTTTGTAGTCTATATAATAAGTACATATAGCCTTTGTGATCCCTCCAGTCGTCATTTGTCGTGTACATAATAAGTACATATATAGCCTTTGTGGTTCCTCCAGTCAGCCTTTGTCGTGTATATAATAAGTACATGTAGCCTTTGTGGTTCCTCCAGTCGGCCTTTGTCGTCTATATAATAAGTACATATAGCCTTTGTGATCCCTCCAGTCGGCATTTGTCATGTACATAATAAGTACATATAGCCTTTGTGGTTCCTCCAGCCTGCCTTTGTCGTCTATATAATAAATACATATAGCCTTTGCAGTTCGTCCGGTCGGCCTTTGTCGTCTATATAATAAGTATATATACCCTGTGTGATCCCGTCAGTCGGCCTTTGTGGTCTATATAATAAAGAAATATATCCTTTGTGGTGCCTCCAGTCAGCCTGTGTCGTCTATATAATAATTAAATATAGCCGGTGTGATCCCTCCAGTCGGACTTTGTGGTCTATATAATAAGTAAACAAACGATATAAAATCAAATTTACAAATGAATTATTTTGCGTCATCTTTTTACTAGTTTCGTACGTAGCGCTTATAAACATATTTTTATCACCGTGTGGATACCCATTTTCAAGGTAGATAACTGATGCCTCAAAATTCGGCATTCGTCCTATGTTTACGTAATGTATTGATACATAAAGCATGTTTAAATGAATGTCAGTGATTGATCATTGACTTATATTAATAATAATGCAATAAGTATAATCGGTGTTTAGCTGCACCTGCCAAACGATATGTTAATAGGTGTTAATCACTCTTTGTCCAATTCCGCGCGGCGCTATCGGCGCAGGTGCGCGTTTAGATAATTTAACAAAACACGTATATTTGTGGTAGATTATTGCATTCAAATGATTAAAATGATTAAAATGATCACAACACATACCAATTCAGTCAATTCAATGACAATGTATGGTATAAATATCCGTTAACGGACGTACAAGCCACTTCGAACAGCCTTTGTAGCCTTTGTAGCCTTTTCCAGCCTTTGGGGTGTTTAGGGTGACCCGTCATTATAAGCTTTCAATTCACATTGTATTTTATTATCCATTTTATCTAATAATATTTGTAGTGTTTTTTCTGTTCAATTTCCAATTTTATAAAATTAGTTTGATAATGTTTTTTTTAAGGCGTTTATGTGTTGAAACATTCAACACCGTGACTTATCAAAACTACACATCAGATCGATTCTATCTTTCTAACTGACTTCCCAATTTCAATTATTACTAAACGATAATACTTGCGAGCACGTACTTCCTTGTTAACCATTCGATGAGTAGCCTGAGTGCCACGCATGGTGGACATAGCAGTGACTCGGATTTGGTCCCTACCCCACAATGCCGACATGGGCGAGGCGAAACGGACCCTCTTCTCATCCATGCCCGGTGATGTTTGCAATACTCGTAAATACCGGTACGAAAACATCTCTCGTGACTACCTGTCTTCAACCACGCACAATTAACTAGAACCATTATGTTATTATATATATACTGAGCATAACATAGGGATTCTTATCTCTAATAGGGTGTATCTTCTCATGCCAGAAATATATGGTCTCGCGGTTGATGAAAAATATGTTACATTCTTCTCATACATACCCACCGAACAGTGGGGGGAAATCCAAGTAGCATAGGAGAGTCAACAATGATAACAAGTTTCGTGTGGGAGCCACCACACGTAGTGGGTGGCTTCCATATAAACTTGTATCATTTTGACTCTCCTGTACTACTGATGAGGCGATTGCTCTGGTGCAATATTTGTCGGAATCGGATGATTATGTTATCCATCATGGCCGCCAAAAGGTCACATTCTCCTCTGGTGTTCGTGGAGTCAGGTGAGCGAATTAGAGACGGCATAGGCGTCGCCAGGGGGGGGGGGGGGGTCGGGGGGGTTCGGGTGCGAACGAACCCCCTTTTCAGTTTTAACTTTGCTATATCTCTGCTATTGTTGGATATAGACTGTTTCTATTTCAGGAATACATGTTGAATATTTATGATCGCGATGTCAACTAGTCTAGTCAAAGATCGTTTGGAAGATAACATTGAAAAACAGCTGAAATGAAGTATCATCTTTTATGAAGAAGTCTCCAAAATAACGCGATATTTGAATAAATATTAAGAATCTTATGCACACTTGCGCAAGGTCTATAACGCTGGAGCGCAAGGTCTATAACGCTGGAGCGGGGGCCGTATGCGCCAATTTACAACATCAGATGCCTTTCAGACCTCCAGTGTCCGAGATTATAAAACTGTCCGTGTACGTTTTCCATTCTCATGCTCTAAATCAGCCAATTTGATTGTCCAAGACTGAGCACAGCTTAGTCATCGACCAATCAATCCCACAATTCGAACAATAGAATGGAGGATGTACTCAGAATGTTTTATAATCACGGACCCTGACCACCGCAAATATTCGAACCTGACGTCGTAACGCCATAAACATGGCCCCATTCCAACGTTATATATTTACCTTGCTCGAGTGTGCATAATTTTCTTAATATTTATGCGAATAACGTGAAGGTTAGAGATTTAATTAGTTCATAAAAGATGAAACTGCGTTTGTCCGACTTTCAAGGTTATATTCCAAGCGATCCTTGAATTAGAGGAAAAGTCTCATTACTTCTGGAAAGCCCCTCGTACATCGTCGGTAAATTGTGCTCAGTTCATCATCATATAAATCCATGCATCCAAATTGTGCTCCACGAACCGGTATTTTCTTGGCAACATACATCTAATTTCATGGTGACAATATTCAAACGTATACTATACTAAAATGTTGTGTTTTCATAATGTGCCTAAAATCAGAGTTTAAGCATCAGCAATACGACGAACTTGCGTCTCAGACAACTCCTATAATGATTCGTGATAAGAGTTGTCTGAGACGCAAGTTCGGGTCGATTTCCTTGGAGGAGTGTTGAAAGTCATTTTCTACGATTTACCTAAGATTTACAGATATATTTCTTACGGAAATTCGGTGGTGCGATTGTGGAAATTATAGCTCTAAAATGCATTAGAACGTCGGAAATTGCACATAGAAATAAAAAAAAAACCCGGGGTAGACCCCCCGTACCCCCCCCCCCCGTCTAATGAGAGGGGACACCCTTCTCGTGCACTCCCCGTCTCCAGCCTTCGGCTGTCGGCGTCTACCGTTGGTAGACGAACCCCGCTGGAAAATTCCTGGCGACGCCTATGACCGGTATATGAATAGTAGTAGTATATAGGGAGTCAGTTCGTTACCGCGAAGTGTGGGGGAAGAATTGAAAGCAGTGGGTAGCCCCATAGGTACCAAAATTAGTAAAATTTCGTGTTAATTTAAAGCGAAATAAATACAACCCACAGTAAAACAAAATGATACCACCAACGTTTGTAAAATGTGTCCCCGATTTGCAGCGGTTTCGGCTACCCAACGAAATAGTAAGTCGATTTGCAAGGGTTTCGGCTACCCAAAGAAATAGTAAGTCGATATACGCGGGAGGTCTCCCATATAGGAATGGCCGCTCTTTTTCTAGTCCATATCGAAAACGGAGCGAGATGGCTTTGGGTAGCGTACGAACTGTGCCCTATTTTATACCGTGGGAATGTTTTAATACACCCTATTGAACACGAGAAAACTAGCAGAAAGCCCCCTAGCCCCGACAAAATATGTGTCTTCTATACTGTAGTATCAGGTGTTATAATTAATTAATTGTCAAACATGAAAAAACACCCTATTGAACATAAGCCATACAGGTATTTATATAAAACAATAAATTTCCACGATTATAAAAATGACAGATATACTTAAAAAAGTTACGAGAGCGCCTCGCCCTAAGTTAACTCGCACAAGGATTAGCGATAAAAGGGGTGTAAATCCATCTAAAAGTTCTTCTCCTAGGATTCGGGAATTAAGGTCAGAATTAATAAGAATGGGTACACCTTTTTCAAACAGGTTAAGGGAAAGGGGGTTAACTACACTAATAAATAAGGAAAAAAATGATGAATTTATGAAAAGAATGGCTCGTGCAATGTCTCGGGGGGTATTTAAGGGGGTGGAAAAAAGAATATAGAAAAGATAGCACAGAATATAGCTGATGAGGCTTCCTCAGTCTTAGAAGCAGGAACATCGGCAAACCTCAAAAAACGAGTGCAGAAAGCGCGTTTATTACAACAGTTAATAGAGGAAGGTAGCGAAATATTAGATTATAAACAAAAAGAAAAAGAAATAGTAAAAAGGCGTAGGATAACTACAATAACCCTGAAAAGAAAACTTCAAATAAATAACAGCAAAAGGATAATGGGCGAGTTAGAGCCTTTGTTAACCGACAGTTTATACCTAAGATTCTCTTTTTCTTACAAATTAATTCACCAAGAGGAGAGACGCAAGAGGAAAGCCGACAACGTTGGTATATAAAAAATTATCCGGAAGTCCGTGGTTTAGGGGTTACGATGAGGTTGAAGAGTGATTATAAACAAGAAGAGCATAGATTAAACATAGATACAATAGATAGGCCAAGCACAAAATGGAGGTTTGTAAGATGGATGGGTGTCAGCGTTAAAATAGTATATGGAACAGCGTCTTTAAATAAAATTCCTAAAGGAGATACCGGAATGAAATCTGGAAAAGTGGCAGGTGGTCGAATGCCGGAGTGGTTGCGATATAAGAAAGGGATGAAGCCCCTGGATAGTTTCAATGATGATCTTTGTTTGTTCATATGCTTGGCGCTCCACACATCGAAACCTAGGGCCGATAGATGTTTAACGTTGACCAAAGAACTCCAGCAACAATATTTACAGTTCTGTAAAACCCATAAATTACCGAAACCAGAAGGACCCATATTATTTGGAGATATCAAGAAAATAGAAGAGTGTTTTAAAATAGGTATTGATGCATACGAACCTACAGAAGAGGGAACATGGTATTTAAGAAAAGTAGCAGCTCATTACGACAAGATTGGTAATAAAAAGATGAAAATAGGCATCTATAACGATCACGCCTTCCTTATTACGGATATGAATAAAGCCGCTGAAAACAATTATTGTTGCTTCGACTGCAAACAACGCTTTACAAAGGTCAGTAATTTAACCCGGCATGCATTGACTTGTATGAAGGGATTAACCAAAGTATCGTGTAAAGGGGAAAAAAATAGATCGGCCATTATCAGCGTTTGAAAAGGCTTTCTACCCAACCCTAATGTAGCAAGAAGTCAATTACATGGATAAATTCGATCTCAAGCCCTCATATACACACCGCGGTATGCGGACACGTGGGGTGGGGGGGGGGGAGGGGGGGGGGGGGGGGGGGTGGGGGGGGGGGAAAGAATAATTGCTGGTGCCCCGGTTGATGGGTTTTGTCCGGAGACCAATACGGTTTATCAATTTCACGGATGTTATTGGCACGGATGCCCCAAACACTGCAAAAATTGGGGGGAAATATACGCAAAAAACACGAGTGCGAGACATGTTGATCAGGAGCCAGCGCAATTTAGTAACTATTTGGGAATGTGAGTATGACGACCCCAAAACGCTTCCTCCGCACTTGAAAAAAACCTCCCACAATCATTTATCCGTATCATATAGTATACGATTTTGAAGCATATTTAGACGGAAGTAAAGAAAAACGGAACCCAACTAAAGATCTAGAGTTTATAAACGAACACGTTCCAATAAGTGTTAGTATAGGGGATACTCTATCCAACAATATAACTCATATATGTGATACTTCTCCAAAACAATTAGTGACCCTATGTATGGAAGATGTAAGAAAGAGGGCTGAAGACATTCGCGAGGTTGTTTGGTAAGGATAAAATATATGGGTTTCCTACAAGTATGGAAACGCTTTCGCCTTCTCAAAAGCGGGAGATTACCAGATGGATTTCACAAGTCCCAGTAATTGGGTTCAATTCCAGTAATTACGATCTTAATTTAATAAAGAAGCATTTAGTTTGATATTTTAACGGATAAACCTCTAAGGGTACTAGTAGGAAAGAAAGCCAATACAACCATTTTTCTATTTACACCAGAAGTTTAGGTTTTTAGTTTTTATGTAAAATTATATCTTGCTCTGGTATCGATTATGATAGATGGGTTAAGGCTTATGGATGCGAAGGTGAAAAATCCTTCTTCCCATATGAATGGTTTGATCCCGATAAACTAGCGTATGAGGGTTTACCACCACTTAAAAATTGGACAATAAATTAACTCCAAATAAAGCGGATAACCAAAAAACAGTTGGAAGAGTGCAACAACATTTATAACAGATTAAATATGAAGTCTTTCAAAAACTGGTTAAAATACTATAACAACTTGGATGTTGGCCCCTTTTTAGAAGCTATCGGAAAAATGACAAAATTTTATCAAACAAAAGGTATAGATATGTTTAAAGATGCAGTTACCCTACCAGGAGTTGCTTTACAATACATTCTCAGAGGAACGATAAAAAACCATATAAAACCTTATCAAACAAAAGAGAGTAAGATAGCAGACGCGATATGTCCACCACTGTATGCCCCTGTTGAGGAAATATATGAAATGCTAAAAGGAGCATTAGTTGGAGGTCCATCAATTTTGTTTACAAGATACACTGAAGCAGGTGTTGTTATGATATGTAAGGGTTAGTTCCCCTGATGTATTTAATACCAGCACACGGCTGCAGTGGCCCCTCACTTTTACTTAAACCACACTAGTAAACAGTCATGATGTTATATGTATATTAAAGTGATTAGTTAGAATACAGAAGTCATTCTTTCGTCCAACACCACATACAAGATACAGGATAACATTACATGGTGTCAGAAGTTAAAAAGCGGACTTATTAAATTAATATAAAATATATTTGGATTTAATTAACCGTGAAATGGAATTAAACCGGAATTCCAGCGCCCAGAATGGACTGGGGTGCACAAACCTCCCGGAGGCATGGGAGAAATTCCAGGCACACGTGGATCTGATGTTTAAAGGACCACTCAAGGGCAAAGAAGAAGCCGAAAAAGTGACATACTTATTGTTATGGGTCGGTGACAAGGGGCGCGAGATACATAGAACATGGACACTCTCAGCAGACGACAATGAGGATATCACCATCATATATGAGAAATTCCAGTCGTACGTTCGACCGAAGCTGAACCCAATTTTCGGACGTTATAAATTTTACAACGAGACACAGGGTTCCGACACGATCGAAGAATTTTTAACACGATTAAAATTGTCTGTTAAAGACTGTGTATTTGGGGACGCCGCCGACGACATGATCCGAGATAGAATTGTGTTCGGCACAAACTCACCAAGGGTACGCGAACGTCTCATTAACGAAGGCGCGAACCTCACACTCGAGAAGGCCGTCGACATAGCACAGAGCCATCAATACTCCCAAGAACAATTGAAGCAAATAGATAGCACTTCAAACGTGCATGCTGTGCGCAATAAAAGGCAGACCAGCCAAACCGACAGGAGCCAGACGATATCCAGACCGGGCAGGGAAACCAACGAACACGGGCCATCCTCAAGCTCACCGCGGTCCGGAGAAATCGTGCGGAAGCTGTGGGTACAAACACGGCAAAACCGACGTCTGCAGGGCCAAAGGCAAACAGTGCGACTACTGTAAAAAGTGGCATCACTTCGCCTCTGTGTGTCGTAAGAAGAAAAATGACAGTGCTAGGTCTTCTGTGAATGTTGTTAATTGCATGCCAGAATCCGATTTCTTTGTGGATAGTGTAGAGACACACCAAGTTAGAAACGGCCAAGCATTTGTGGATATTGAGGTAGGCCCAGATTTACAAAACATTAATTTTAAGCTTGACACAGGTTCACAGGTAAATATCTTACCTGAGCACATTTATGACAAATTGGATCTACACACTGTTCTTCAGAAATCCACAAGCAAGCTGTCTGCGTACAATGGTGGCTCATTAGAAAGTGTTGGTTATTGCGATTTGCCATGCAGGCGTGCACAAGTTGATCTGTCCATTGGTTTCCATGTTGTTTGCACCGATTCACCACCTATATTAGGCCTTAACACATGTCTCGACCTTGAACTGGTCAAATTGACATACTCTGTTGAGACTACATGTACAACTGCCAAACCTTTAAACAAGGGAACCGTCTTGTCTGACTATGCAGACGTTTTCAAAGGCATAGGCACGTTTCCTGGTGAATGTACCATACAAATAGACCCCAACGCAAAGCCTGTTATACACCCTCCACGGCGTGTGCCCGTCGCACTGCGTGACCGGCTCAAACAGGAGCTTGATAGAATGGAAGAGAATGCCATTATCACAAAGGTCAGTGAACCCAACTGATTGGGTAAATTCCATGGTCGTCGTTGAAAAGCCCGAGACAGGCAAGCTTAGAGTCTGTCTTGACCCCCACGACCTGAACAAAGCTATCTTGAGACCACATTATCCTATGAGAACTTTAGAGGATATACTGCCCGACCTCGCTGGCTCCAAGTTTTATACTAAACTGGATACACGGTCAGCTATTGGACATGTAAACTGTCTGACGACAGTTCAATCCTCACTACGTTCAATTCCCCGTACGGACGGTATCGTTATTTACGACTACCATATGGTCTCAAGAGCTCCCAAGACATGTTTCAGCGTAAAATTGATCAGTGCCTTGAAGGTCTGGCTGGTGTAGTTTCAATTGTTGATGATGTGATCGTGCACGCACAGACACGCCATGAACATGACCAAAATCTGCACAAAGTTTTACGTCGCATGTCCGCCCAAGGCATCAAACTTAATGAGGATAAGTTGGATGTCGGTGTCACACAGAAGTACCATATTTTGGACATATACTGACTGCGCAAGGTCTGAAACCAGACCCAGCAAAGGTGTCTGCAATCATAGATATGGACCCGCCACACAATCGTGCGGAATTGGAAACTGTCCTTGGCATGGTAAATTACCTGTCAAAGTTTGCCCCAAATTTAGCTGAGACAACAGGCCCCTTGCGCAAGTTACTTGCCAAGAATGTGCTTTTTCTCATGGGACAAAACCACGGATGAGGCATTCCAACAGGTCAAACATCTGATTACACAGACACCTGTGCTGTCCTATGACGCTTCAAAGCCTGCGACACTACAGACCGACGCATCTCGGTCTGGTCTTGGGTGTGTTCTGTTACAGGAAGGTAAGCCAGTGGCTTATGCTTCCAAATCGCTGACTCCCGCTGAAACCCGATATGCCATGATAGAACTAGAATTGTTCGGCATATTATTCGGCATGAAACGTTTTCATCAGTATGTTTATGGGCGCAGAGTACTAGTTGAAAACTGATCATCTGCCATTAATCCCCATAATGAGAAAACCGTTACACAGCTGTCCGCCCAGATTACAGCGTATCTTGTTACAACTGAAACAGTATGATATGTCAGTGAACCATGTTCCTGGCAAACAGATACCTGTTGCTGACACGCTATCTCGCAAATCAGTCCCAGACACATATTCCAGCTGATTGACGGCATGGATGCCCAGGTACATGCTGTATTAGCAAATCTACCTATCAGTGATCGCAAACTGACAGAAATTGCCAGCATGTCAGAGCAAGACCCCAAGTTTATACTGCTCAGACAAACGATCCTTAAGGGATGGCCTAATTCCAAAAAGAAATGTCCACGTGAAATTTCGGAATATTGGAATTACAGAGATGAGCTGACCATTGCAGATTCTATCATTCTGAAAGGCTCAAAGCTCATCATCCCAGCGGGTTTGAGACCCAAAATGCTAGAAGCCATACATATCGGTCACCTGGGTATTCAGAAATGTCTACGGCGAGCACGAGATATCATGTTCTGGCCAAACATATCAGCCGACATCACCAAAATGGTTGAAAGCTGTTCGATCTGCCTAGAGCATCGAAACTCAAACGCCAAAGAGCCCTGATTTCTCATGATATCCAGACCACCCATGGCAGACTGTAGCAGCAGACATTTTCACATGGAATGACAAGGATTTTCTTGTAACTGTCGACTATTACAGTAGATTTTTCGAAACACAGCAGTTACATAGTCTGAAATCCCAAGCTGTCATTACAAAATTGAAAAGCTTGTTCTGCAGACATGGCATAGCAAGCAACCTCGTCACTGACGGCGGTCCTCAGTTTGTATCGCAGGAATTCACAAAATTTCGCGAAACAATGGGATTTCCGACATCTCACCTCCAGCCCCAGATATCCCAGGTCTAACGGGTTGGCTGAACGAACGGTCGGCATCGTGAAAAATATTTTCACAAAGGCGAAGGCTGCAGGAACTGACCCATATATGGGTATACTGGAATACCGTAATACCCCAATAACGGGCATGGAACACAGTCCAGCACAGTTGTTATATGGTAGAAGGATACGTTCTCTATTACCAACCACCTGTCAACAGCTATTACCCAAAACACCGGATATTAGCTCTGTTCGTGACAAAATCAGTTCCAACAAAGCAAGTTTCATCATGACAAAACCGCCATTGGGTTCAAACAACTCAAAACAGGCGATCATGTCAGGGTACAGAAGGATGGCAAACTTTGGAAACCGGCGATAGTTGTTCGCAAACACAATGCCAGGTCTTATATTGTGCAAACTGCAGATGGCGCTATTTACCGGCGTAACAGACGCTTTCTAATGAGCACAAATGAAACACACACTCCCTCGCAAACAGCTGATTGTGGATTAAACCAACCACAGCAATATCCACAGTGCGAAACCACTCCTATTGTATTCACAAACAGACATGTTGATCAAGGAATACCAGCTGGTATGCAGCTACGCAGTGGTAGAATTGTATAATATGTGTGTACAGTGTTCAAGACTACAAAAAAACTTGACAAACAGTATGTACTAATAATGTACATGGATGCAAGTAGACAGTATTGGAATCTTCCAATAACAATGTGTTATTCACTTGAATCATGTGACATATTTGTATAATTATTTCCGTTACAGCCCGGAAATTTATGTTTTTTCATGTAATTGAAAATGGCCAGAGTCAAATAAATTGTAGTTAAAACAAACAGGCATAGATTAATCTGTCAAACCCACACGTGTGAGTTTGCACTGATATATCTATAGTGATAAATCACATTACTCATGTACCGTATATGTAGCGAGTTATGTTTTAAAGGCACGCTCTCGTTTAGCGTTGTCTCATCGTTTTAAAAAATAAATAAAAAAGGGAGATGTTATGATATGTAAGGGTTAGTTCCCCTGATGTATTTAATACCAGCACACGGCTGCAGTGGCCCCTCACTTTTACTTAAACCACACTAGTAAACAGTCATGATGTTATATGTATATTAAAGTGATTAGTTAGAATACAGAAGTCATTCTTTCGTCCAACACCACATACAAGATACAGGATAACATTACAGGTGTTACGAGAATTAGGTCAGCCCCAGATGGAAATGGAAAGCTTTGCGAAGCCGTACTTGGTTTTGATGCAAACGCCCTATATTTATCAACATTAAGCAAACATATGCCATGTGGCGAAGGGAAACTACACGAGGAAAGCAGCCCTCACGACCCTATTAAAATAAATAAGTTTTCCAAAGCGGTTTTAAAGGGTAAGTGGTTTGGCTTTGCTGAAGTAGATATAGAGGTTCCCAGTAGTTTAAAAGAGAAGTTTTCGGAAATGTCCCCAATATTTATAAATAGGATTGTAGAGGAGGAGGAAGTTCCAGAGAAGATGTTACAGTATTTACAAGAAACTAACCGTGCAAGAGGAGATGGTAGAAAACTAGTAGGTGCAATGTCTGCTAAAAAAGTATTACTATTTGCCCCATTATTAAAATGGTATTTGAAGCATGATTTAGAAATTACAGGGATTTACAGAGTAATAAATTATACAGCAGGTAAGCCCTTTGAATGGTTTGTTAAAGAAATTACTTCAGCCAGGAGATCCGGAGATGTTGATAGCTCCAAGTCCCCAATTGCAGATATAATGAAACTATTAGGTAACTCATGTTGCGGGAAAATGATAGAATCCCCTGAAAAACACCTCAACACAACGTATACAAAAGATGAAAAATGTGTGGACAAAGCTTTAAGATCAGCTTATTTCGATGATTTAGAGGAAATAGGAGATTCTTACGAAATATCCTCAAGAAAAGTAAATGCCAATATGACTCGTCCATTTCACTGTGGGATTGCTGTATACCAATATGCAAAACAAAGAATGTTAGAATTTTATTATGATTTTATGGACAAATACGTGGATAGAGCAGATTTTGAACTAGTACAGATGGATACTGATAGTTTGTATATGGGGGTTAGTATGAAGGGTGGAGAGTTGGATGAAATGATAACACCAGAAATGGTGGAGGATTTCAAAAAACATAAGAAAGAATGGATAGCGTGGGATAAATGGAGTAATAGAGAACCAGGGCTATTCAAAACAGAGTTCCAAGGAGATCGTGCAATAGCTCTATCCAGTAAATGCTATTTGGTTGAAAAATTTAAAAATAATGAATTAAAACATTCAGCAAAGGGGTTATCTGCCAGGCAAAATAGTCTTACATCGAGAAGGTATATGGAGGCCCTACACCAGGTTGGAACGGATAGAGGGACAAACAGAGGGTTTAGAATGAGAAATGGTGTTATGAAAACATATACCCAAAATAAATTAGGACTGTCCGCTTACTATGACAAGAGAAGGGTTTTAGAAGATGGGATACATACAGAACCCCTTTAAACTTTCATGAAATAAAATTATGCAGCCTGTTCAATTTTTGAAGGTATCTTACACACCTTAGGTCTTCCAACGGGGGCTTATCACGGGTTTCCGGGGTTTTTGGCCAATTATCTCTAGAAAGTCCCATGATAAATTTATCATATTTCCACAGATCTGTAAGGCGTTTGGGACCAATATGGTGCTTCTTTCTAACTTCATAGGCAGGAACAATTCCACGGGACTGTAAAATATCTATCAGCGCTTCCTGCGTAATAACCGATTTAGGCATGGTTTATATATATATATATATATATATATATATATATATATAAATGTCTAACATTAATTCACAATTGAAAATAAATATAAATCTTAAAAAAGAAGACGTAAAAACAAAATTTGATGAGGCTTGCTATGAGGATATTTTAGGTCTCCAAGACGGAATTATAGAACGTCTAAAAAAAAGTTACACGAGGGAGCTAGAAGCCACTACAAAACGAAAACCTGATGAGCCCATTGGTTGAAAGCATTATAAAACAGTTTGAAAAAAACCTACATGGAAAAGATGGCGAATTAATCCATATCTCCGGCAGAGACATAGTACGAGGGGTAATTACAGGGGGGCTTTCTATTAGGATAATTTGAACACAGCACCAAGCAAACCTGCTAGAGCCACAGTCGAATAAATCCAATACATATTTGAAGAAAGCGCATATTTTTGTTTTCAACACCGGTGGTGCAGCTACTAAAAAAGGTAGCCGAAACCTTGGTAGCCTCGACAAAATATGCGCTTTCTATAGGTTTTGGCCAATTTTCTCTAGATAATCCAGATATAAATTTTTAATGTAACTGAATCTAACTCAGGGCTAACCTAGTATGCCTAGTTGTGTTACTAGTATGCCTAGTTGTGTAACTAGTATGCCTAGTTGTGGTACTAGTATGCCTAGTCGTGGTACTAGTATGCCTAGTCGTGGTACGAGTAAGCCTAGTTGTGGTACTAGTATGCCTAGTCGTGGTACGAGTAAGCCTAGGCCTGGTAACGAGTAAGCCTAGTTGTGGTACTAGTATGCCTAGTTGTGGTGCTAGTATGCCTGGTTTTACCTAGGCAAATCATGTTGAACATTGGGCAAAATATATTTATATAGCTGTTGCCTACAAAACAATATGCCACCAAACGAGATTTGTCCGAACAAGATATAGAAGATATCCGTAATCTTCGGGGTACAGAGTCTGCAGACAATACGAAGAAGAAATTTGGAATCGGTGCCACTCGCCTTCGAAGAATATGGGACGCCGTCGATGCGGAACGTAGTACAAAACCCGAAGAACAAGAAACCCCAGAACAACAAGAAACCCCTACCCCCGTAGTACACAGGGTGACCGCGCCTGGCCCCCCTACCGAGTTCCCCACGGCTCTACTAGAAGATGCGCGAAACACCAGCTCGTTCGAAGAATCGACGCGCCTGTTCGACATGGAGAGACGTTTGGAGAACCGGTTGGACGCGCTGGAACGCAGGCTGTTGGACGCGATTTCCGGCGATGGCGATTCCGAGTGTCCGAAGAAAGACGAGCGGGAGGTGCACGACATCTGGAGAACCGTAGAGAATGCGAAGTGGTTGCTGGGGGTATTTGCGGTGGTGTACGCGGTTTGCAAACCACTGCTCCCATTCGTGTATCTAGAGGCTTGTAGACTCTGGAAGAACAAACCAGACCCCGACGCCCAGTTCGTGCACTCCACAAAACACACAAAACAGTCCGGTACGCCGAATGGGAAAAACGAAACTAGCGACTCCGCACACCATCACTCTGGTAGTCGCGACCCGTTCTACATGCAGTAGCCCTTTTGCAGAAACAAAAGTATCCGAACCCTCCCCTATTGTGAACTGCCACCGGAAAAACCATATGGATTTCTTTTTGTTGGGTGTAGTGCGAGGCTCCCCCCATTCTACACCGAAGCGGATTCTGTAGTTCGCACAGTGGCCTCCTGATGTTGTCCACTTCTCGATTTCCAAAAAAGTACCCAAAGCCCTCTCCCTCCCCCTATTCTCGCTCCGTTTTCGATATGGACTAGAAAAATTCTACAGAGAGGCCATTCCTATATGGGAGACCTCCCGCGTATATCGACTTACTATTTCGTTGGGTAGCCGAAACCCTTGCAAATCGACTTACTATTTCGTTGGGTAGCCGAAACCGCTGCAAATCGGGGACACATTTTACAAACTTTGGTGGTATCATTTTGTTTTACTGTGGGTTGTATTTATTTCGCTTTAAATTAACACGAAATTTTACTATTTTTGGTACCTATGGGGCTACCCACTGCTTTCAATTCTCCCCCCACACTTCGCGGTAACGAACTGACTCCCTATATACTACTATAGTTATACCGATGAAAGCCGAAACACGCCGAATGCTGTGAGTTTGCCAAAGTTCAGCTGCAGTTAGAAACTTTTATTGTAAGTTGTTCCTTGTTTCCGACTAATTGCATCCTGTAACTCTGTGTCAAATATTTGATATAGGCAATATCACATCGTAGCCCCATATGCAACTTAGTACACTACTGTCTGTTCCACGTTTTTTTATCATACAGGGTACCAGTTATCCGGACAATTCTGGAAGTCGGACTTCGTCCATTTCGCGCACATGCAGGCTATAATTATCTCCCCTGTCGAGGAGCGCAGGAGGAAATCTGACCCGTCTCATATATAATTTAATCATTTTCGAACGCTTCAAACAACTAAATTTCAATAGCTAAATCAAATTTAAATACAGATTTAAAGGTTAAAATATTTTTATCAATCATCATTTAGTATTTTCGTCGTTCTAAATGTGTAATATTCTGGCATAAAAATGATGTATATTAGAGAAAAAATTATGTATCGACTTACACCCAAACATATCGGGTCACATGACTAGTGATACGGCACGCCGACTTCCAGAATCAGTTTATCGGACAAATGAAAATAGCTGTTAATTAAACACATTCATTTGATCCGATTTTGCAACAAACACATCTAAGTCACTCAGGTGCTTGCTGTTTCCATGCCAGTGTGAAGAATATATCGCCAAGGTAAACATTTTACAATGTAGTACAATTTGCTGAAAACATTCCCCAACTCTTGTCTCACAAGTTGTTTACATCATCAAGTCGCGCGGAGGCTTACCATTGAGTGCGCCCATTACGTCATTTCAGAGTTGTTCTATAAATATATACAATAAATTCTATAAATACGATGTTTTCCAAGAAGCGAATGGTGCAAAACTATACAATGCTGTTTACACTGGTTTTCAGGCGATAAAATTATGATTTTAAGGTGAGAAATTATACAAGTTATAAGACGATTATACATTTGTCCGGATAACTGATTGTGGATGTTAATTTTGTGACAATCTTACGACTGATGATCTGACCCAATTTTAAATGAGAAAGATGGCACAGTTTGCTAAATAATTTGCATGCGTTGAGAAAGCAAGAACCGACGATTGTTCTGTGAAAATGTTATGCCCGTAGCTGCTATTTTAAGAAAAATATCGTAAACAAACTGCCATTTTTGTCCGATAATCTAGAGGACCCCTGTACAGTGGATTGGGTGGCACGATTTATCTAAATCTTCATGTAATTACTATATTTGTTAATAAATATGTCTCTGAAACCAGCGAGGCCGAAGGGTGATTCCCGGTGACGGTCACCGTGTATCACGGTGACGGTCACCGTGTATCGCGGTGACGTCTGCATGCGCTACAGGTAAATATGCAGGCAAGGTTTTGGCTGGGATTGTTGAATACTGGCCGTTTTGTTGTATTGGTAAGTTAGTTGTGGCATGAACATGTGTGGTATTGGTCGAAGTGTGTGTTTGCAGTTGTTCCTTGAGCGCGTCATGCGTTCGTTGTCTTGTTTGATTTTTGTCGCGCCCGTTTGCAGAAAGCGCGATAAAGTCCGCATTTTGGCGTACATACGTATGTGTGTCCGGTTAAAGTTTTTGGTTAAAGTTTTTCGTTGTACTATATCTCTTTGTTTAGTGTCCATGCCTCGCCACAAGCGGCGACATGCAAGCCGCGGCCATCTAGTTGTGATTAATGTGCGTCTTGTATTTAAGAAATATTGGGCAGTATGGATCAGGGGCGGCGGAAGGGGGCCTAGCCCCCCCCCCCCCCAATAATTCTGTAAATTTGGATTTTTTATTCTAAGATATTTGTGTAATCATGAGTACTGGGAACTTTGCTGAGAATGCAGGAAATGGCGTTTCACACCACTTGGATTTCAAAAAATTTACGGGGGGGGTGGGGGCATGGGGGCCCCCATCCCCCGGACCCCCCTAGCGCTATTAGGCCCTTCGGGCCCTCAACATTGGGCCCCCCCAATAATGTTCGGCTTCCGCCGCCTATGTGGATCGCTGGCTCGGTGGTATTATAGTGCTTGAATATCACATAAATAATATTTCTGATTACTATTAAATATTTGACAGTATCATGATAAGCATACAGTGTCTTAAGGTTGAAATTTGCAGACTGGCAGATTATCTCCGAGATTCCATTACAATGCTGAACTCGGTAACCAGGTCATATACAGGTTGTGGTCACATGATTGTTATGGCGCCACCTACTGGCAAAGGGGCAAAGCTATTTATAAAATAGGGATACTGTCTTCTGATTGGTCAGATCTACACTGCTGACCCAGGAAATACAGGTCTGTTGTGGTCACATGACCAAGGGTTCCCTTCATTCATAATATTGCTTGTAGATTGTGTTTTTAATATCAACACAATTGCAAATATTGTCAGGGCTGTACAAATTGATTTTTTAGCCACTTGTCCCGGACAAGTGACTTGAAAAAAGTGACTTGCCCTGACTTGTCCTGGAAAATATAATTTTCAGGGCAAGTAATTTTGAAAAAGTGCGCAGTGAGACGAAAACGTTATATACAACATACATAAAATAAATCAACCATTGATCGCCGCAGAATATTTTCGCTAATTCGCTAATTACTTACAAATTTGATTAAATTAATATAATCAGGGTCGCTGTAGATTGCGCTGCGATTCGCCAGGACACCCGCGGCGTTATCGATCGATAAAGTGGTCAGTTTTGGGATTAAGTTTATGACTGTCCGGTTCCAAAAAACGGGCTTGTGGCGGGACGTTCTAACAGAAAATAGTGACTTGCCCGGGACTAAATTCCAGCATAGAGGCACTTGCCCGAGATTAAAACCGACTTGTCCCGGGCGTCAGGCGTTCCAATTTGTACAGCCCTGATTGTAAACCCAGATTTTCACCATAGGTGTAACAGATATAGATGAGTCATATGTGACAGTGACATTTTGGGCAGTATTTATCAGTCACGGTCCCTCGTTGGGCGCCAAATGTCACAGGGTGAGAAAAATGTGCTCTGGCCCGGGGCTCTAACCGACTGAGCTAGCTGGGCACGAATACACATTTTCTCCCCATAGTGAGTTACGTACCGTGACACATATCTGACCCTGTGACAAGGGCCTGTGGCCCGCCGAGAATTTGAGGTGCCCTATAGGTTTCGCCCTGTCTGTCCATCCGTCCCCACCCCCCCCCCCCATAGGATTTGACACCGAACATCGTCCGCGTCCGCCGCAGACACTTCTTGTCCGGAGCATAACTCGAACACCCTTTGGAATATTTTCATGAAACTTCACACATGCATAGACCACGACCCGAATGTGTGTCGCACACAAGAATGGCAACTCTTGCATTGCTAATTTTTGTCGCGCCCGCTTGCGGAAAGCGCGATATAGTCGGTCGTTTGGCGTACGTACGTACGTACGTGTGTCCGGTTAAAGTTTTTGGTTCAGTTGTTTGGTTAAGTTTTTTGGTTAAAATTTTTGGTTAAGTTTTTTGGTTAAGTTGTTTGGTTAAGTTTTTTGGTTAAAGTTTTTGGTTAAGTTCTTTGGTTAAAGTTTTTGGTTAAGTTTTTTGGTTAATTTTTTTAGTTAAAGTTTTTGGTTAAAGTTTTTCGTTATACTATATCTCTGCAACTGCTTTGCCCATTACCTTGAAACTTCACATGGGTGTTTATCATCATCTATATTTTCATTCTACCCCCCTCCTGTGCGGCCCCTGTGCCCAATGTCAAGGTCAAATTACTTTGAAGTTTTTGGTTAAGTTTTTTGGTTAAATTTTTTTGTTAAGTTTTTTGCTTAAGTTTTTTCGTTAAAGTTTTTCGTTATACTACATCTCCGCAACTGCTTTGCCCATTACCTTGAAACTTCATATGGGTGTTTATCATCATCTAGATTTTCATTCTACCCCCTCCTGTGCGGCCCCTGTGCCCAATGTCAAGGTCAAATTACTTTGAAGGTTTTGGTTAAGTTCTTTGGTTAAAGTTTTTGGTTTAGTATTTTGGTTAAAGTTTTTGGTTAAGGTTTTTGGTTAAGTTTTTTGGTTAAAGTTTTTCGTTATACTATATCTCTGTAACTGCTTTGCCCATTACCTTGAAACTTAACATGGGTGTTTATCATCATCTATATTTTCATTCTACCCCCCTCCCGTGCTGCCCCTGTGCCCAATGTCAAGGTCAAATTACTTTGAAGTTTTTGGTTAAGTTTTTTGGTTAAAGTTTTTGGTTAAGTTTTTTGGTTAAAGTTTTTGGTTAAGTTTTTTGGTTAAGTTTTTTGGTTAAAGTTTTTGGTTAAAGTTTTTTGTTATACTATATCTCTGCAACTGCTTGGCCCATTACCTTGAAACTTCACATGGGTGTTTATCATCATCTATATTTTCATTCTACCCCCCTTCCGTGCGGCCCCTGTGCCCAATGTCAAGGTCAAATTACTTTTAAGTTTTTGGTTAAGTTTTTTGGTTAAAGTTTTTGGTTAAAGTTTTTGGTTAAGTTTTTTGGTTAAGTTTTTTGGTTAAAGTTTTTCGTTATACTATATCTCTGCAACTGCTTTGCCCATTACCTTGAAACTTCATATGGGTGTTTATCATCATCTATATTTTCATTCTACCCCCCTCCCGTGCGGTCCCTGTGCCCAATGTCAAGGTCAAATTACTTTGAAGTTTTTGGTTAAGTTCTTTGGTTAAGTTTTTTGGTTAAGTTTTGTGGTTAATGTTTTTGGTTAAGTTTTTTGGTTAAAGTTTTTTGTTATACTATATCTCTGCAACTGCTTTGCCCATTACCTTGAAACTTCACATGGGTGTTTATCATCATCTATATTTTCATTCTACCACCCTCCCGTGCGGCCCCTGTGCCCAATGTCAAGGTCAAATTACCTTGAAGTTTTTGGTTAAATTTTTTGGTTAAGTTTTTTGGTTAAGTTTTTTTGCTTAAGTTTTTTGGTTAAAGTTTTTCGTTATACTATATTATTTTTTTTAGTGTCCATGCCTCGCCAGAAGGCGCGACATGCAGGCCGCGGCCATCTAGTTGGTTAAGTTTTTCGGTTAAAGTTTTTCGTTATACTATATCTCTTCAACTGCTTTGCCCATTACCTTGAAACTTCACATGGGTGTTTATCATCATCTATATTTTCATTCTACCCCCCTTCCGTGCGGCCCCTGTGCCCAATGTCAAGGTCAAATTACTTTGAAGTTTTTGGTTAAGTTTTTTGGTTAAAGTTTTTGGTTATGTTTTTGTTGCGCCCGCTTGCGGAAAGCGCAATATAGTCGGCCGTTTGGCGTACGTGCGTACGTACGTACGTACGTACGTGTGTCCGGTTAAAGTACGTACGTACGTTTGTCCTGTTAAAGTTTTTGGTTAAGTTGTTTGGTTAAGTTTTTTGGTTAAAGTTTTTGGTTAAGTTCTTTGGTTAAAGTTTTTGGTTAAGTTTTTGGTTAAAGTTTTTGGTTAAGTTTTTTGCTTAAGTTTTTTCGTTAAAGTTTTTCGTTATACTACATCTCTGCAACTGCTTTGCCCATTACCTTGATTGAAACTTCATATGGGTGTTTATCATCATCTATATTTTCATTCTACCCTCCCTCCTGTGCGGCCCCTGTGCCCAATGTCAAGGTCAAATTACTTTGAAGTTTTTGGTTAAGTTCTTTGGTTAAAGTTTTTGGTTATGTTTTTTGATTAAGTTTTTTGGTTAAAGTTTTTGGTTAAGGTTTTTGATTAAGTTTTTTGGTTAAAGTCTTTCGTTATACTGTACTATATCTCTGCAACAGCTTTGCCCATTACCTTGAAACTTCACATGGGTGTTTATCATCATCTATATTTTCATTCTACCCCCCTCCCGTGCTGCCCCTGTGCACAATGTCAAGGTCAAATTACTTTGAAGTTTTTGGTTAAGTTCTTTGGTTAAAGTTTTTGGTTAAGTTTTTTGGTTAAGTTTTTTGGTTAAATTTTTTTGTTATACTATATCTCTGCAACTGCTTTGCCCATTACCTTGAAACTTCACATGTGTGTTTATCATCATCTATATTTTCATTCTATCCACCCCCCTCCCGTGCGGCCCCTGTGCCCAATGTCAAATTACTTTGAAGTTTTTGGTTAAGTTTTTTGGTTAAAGTTTTTGGTTAAGTTTTTTGGTTAAAGTTTTTTGTTATACTATATCTCTGCAACTGCTTTGCCCATTACCTTGAAACTTCACATGAGTGTTTATCATCATCTATATTTTCATTCTACCCCCCTTCCGTGCGGCCCCTGTGCCCAATGTCAAATTACTTTGAAGTTTTTGGTTAAGTTTTTTGGTTAAATTTTTGGTTAAGTTTTTGTCGCGCCCGCTTGCGGAAAGCGTGATATAGTCGGCACTTTGCCGTTTGTCCGGTTAAAGTTTTTGGTTAAGTTGTTTGGTTAAGTTTTTTGGTTAAAGTTTTTGGTTCAGTTCTTTGGTTAAAGTTTTTTGTTACGTTTTTTGGTTAAGTTTTTTGATTAAAGTTTTTAGTTATACTATATCTCTGCAACTGCTTTGCCCATTACCTTGAAACTTGACATGGGTGTTTATCATCATCTATATTTTTCATTCTACCCCCTCCTGTGTGGCCCCTGTGCCCAATGTCAAGGTCAAATTACTTTGAAGTTTTGGTTAAAGTTTTCGGTTAAGTTTTTTGGTTAAAGTTTTTTGTTATACTATATCTCAGCAATTGCTTTGCCCATTACCTTGAAACTTCACATGGGTGTTTATCATCATCTATATTTTCATTCTACCCGCCTCCCGTGCGGCCCCTGTGCCCAATGTCAAGGTCAAATTACTTTGAAGTTTTTAGTTAAGTTTTTTGGTTAAAGTTTTTGGTTAAGTTTTTTGGTTAAAGTTTTTCGTTATACTATATCTTTTTTTTTAGTGTCCATGCCTCACCACAAGGCGCGACATGCAGGCCGCGGCCATCTAATTTTAGTTATTTCCCTTTTTCTGTTTTTGCGCGCTGATTTCGTGTCCGGAGCATAACTCGACCACCCTTTGAAATATTTTCATGAAACTTCACACATGCATAGACCACGACCCGAAGGATTGTCGCGCACAAGAATGACAACTCTTGCAGAGATAATTTTTTAGTTATCTCCGATTTTTAGCCAGGTTTTTTTGGAAAAAATATCCAGGCTATTGGATTGGCGAAAGCCGGGCGGGCGGCGTAAGGCGGGCGGCGTCCACAAGCATTCACAGCTTCATAATCAAGGGGTGCCCACCACATATCACTATGCAACATGTTACCTTATTTTGAACTTCACCCATTTTTTCCGCGCAGTCAACTTAGCCATTTTCAATGTTAACTTTTCGCTTTTACAATGTTACGTTTTCGTGTTTAAGTCCATTTCTTTGGTACTGTACCACCTAGGACCACCAAACTTTCACAGCTTCATAACCAAGGTGTGCCCACCACATACAACTATCCAACATGTGACCATTTTTTTTACCTTCACCTATTATTTCTACGTAATTGACTTTTTTAACGTACGTCTGGTTAAAGTTTTTTGGTTAAAAGTTTTTCGTTATACTATATCTCTGCAACTGCTTCGCCCATTACCTTGAAACTTCACATGGGTGTTTATCATCATCCATATTTTCATTCTAACCCCGAAACGTGCGGCCCCTGTGCCCAATGTCAAGGTCAAATTACTTTGAATTTTTTTGTTAAAAGTTTTTTCATGTACTATATCTCTGCAACTGCTTTATCCATTACCTTGATACTTCACATGGGTGTTTATCATCATTGTCGCACCCGCTTGCGGAAAGCGCGATATCGTCGGCATTTTGGCATATGTCAGTCCGTATAACCGTGTGTCCGGTTAAAGTTTTTTTTTCGTTAAAGTTTTTCCATCTACTATATTTATTTTTTTAGTGTCCATGCCTCGCCCCAAGGCGCCACATGCAGGCCACGGCCATCTAGTCTACAACAAGTGGGTATAATTATGTTATCCAAGTGTCTATGCTTGGAAAAAACCTGGCCTTCGTGGCTTTGCCTCGTTGCTTGTTTTTAACTTGACCCATTTTTCCGCGCAGTCGACTTAGCCATTTTCAATGTTAAGTTTTCGCGTTTACAATGTTAAGTTTTCGTGTTTAAGTCAATTTCTTTGTTACTGTACCACCTAGGACCACCAAACTTTCACAGCTTCATAATCAGGGGGTAAGCCACCACATATCAATATCCAATCACTGTTACTTTTTTAGCCAGGTTATTTTTTGAAATCCAGGATATTGGATTGGCGAAAGTCCAGGGCGGGTGGGCGAGCGGGAAACGGCGTCCACAATCAACTGTTAAGTTTTCGTGTTTGAGTCCATTTCTTTGTTATTGTACCACCTAGAACCCACCATCCACTTTCACAGCTTCATAATCAAGGGGTGCCACCACATATCACTATCCAACATGTTACTTTTTTTGCCAGTTTTTTGAAAAAAAATCCAGGTGATTCAGGCCATTGGATTGGCGTAGCCGGGCGGGGCGGCGTCACAAATCCAATGTTAAGTTTTCGTGTTTTGAGTCCATTTCTTTGGTACTGTACCACCTAGGACCACCAAACTTTCACAGCTTCATAACCAAGGGGTGCCCACCACATACAAACTATCCAACATGTGACCATTTTTTTTTATTTTTTTACCTCACCTATTATTTCTACGTAATTGACTTTTTTTATTTTTTAACGTACGTCTTGTTAAAGTTTTTTGTTTAAAAGTTTTTCGTTATACTATATCTCTGCAACTGCTTCGCCCATTACCTTGAAACTTCACATGGGTGTTTATCATCATCCATATTTTCATTCTAACCCCAAATCGTGCGGCCCCTGTGCCCAATGTCAAGGTCAAATTGCTTTGAATTTTTTTGTTAAAAGTTTTTTCGTGTACTATATCTCTGCAACTGCTTTATCCATTACCTTGATACTTCACATGGGTGTTTATCATCATTGTCGCACCCGCTTGCGGAAAGCGCGATATCGTCGGCATTTTGGCATATGTCCGTCCGTATGACCGTGTGTCCGGTTAAAGTTTTTTTTTCGTTAAAGTTTTTCCATCTACTAAATCTATTTTTTTAGTGTCCATGCCTCGCCCCAAGGCGCGACATTCAGGCCACGGCCATCTAGTCTACAAAAAGTGGGTATAATTATGTTATCCAAGTGTCTATGCTTGGAAAAAACCTGGCCTTCGTGGCTTTGCCTCGTTTCTTATTTTTAACTTGACCCATCTTTTCCGCGCAGTCGACTTAGCCATTTTCAATGTTAAGTTTTCGCGTTTACAATGTTAAGTTTTCGTGTTTAAGTCCATTTCTTTGGTACTGTACCACCTAGGACCACCAAACTTTCACAGCTTCATAATCAAGGGGTGCCCACCACATATCACTATCCAACATGTTACTTTTTTAGCCAGGTTTCTTGAAAAAAAATACAGGCTATTGGATTGGCGAAAGCCGGGCGGGCGGGCGGCGGGCGGCGTCCACAATCAATGTTAAGTTTTCGTGTTTGAGTCAATTTCTTTGTTTACTGTACCACTAGGACCACCAAACTTTCACAACTTCATAATCTATCCACTATCGATCCAACTGTTACTTTTTTTTTTAAACCTTTACATTTTTTGCGTAGTCGACTTCGACATTTTATTACGTTTTCGTTTGAGTCCATTTCGGGTTACTGTACCACCTAACCACCAAACTTTCACACTTCATATCAAAGCCCACCACATATCATATCCAACATGTTACTTTTTTTTTTAACTTGACCCATTTTTTCCGCGTAGTCGACTTAGACCATTTTCAATGTTAAGTTTTCTTTGCGTTTACAATGTTAACATTTTCGTGTTTAAGTCTCATTTCAAATTGGTACTGTACACCTAGACCACCAAACTTTCACAGCTTCATAATCAAGTGCCCACCACATATCACTATCCAACATGTACTAACTTGACCCATTTTTTCCGCGTAGTCGACTTAGACATTTTCAATGTTAAGTTTTCGTGTTTGAGTCCATTTCTTTGTTACTGTACCACCTAGGACCACCAAACTTTCACAGCTTCATAATCAAGGGGTGCCCACCACATATCACTATCCAACATGTTAATTTTTTAGCCAGGTTTTTTGAAAACAAATCCAGGCTATTGGATTGGCGAAAGCCGGGCGGGTGGGCGGCGGGCGGCGTCCACAATCAATGTTAAGTTTTCGTGTTTGAGTCCATGTCTTTGTTACTGTACCACCTAGGACCACCAAACTTTCACAGCTTCATAATCAAGGGGTGCCCACCACATATCACTATCCAACATGTTACTTTTTTAGCCAGGTTTTTTGAAAAAAAAATTCAGGCTATTGGATTGGCGAAAGCCGGGCGGGCGGCGTCCACAATCAATGTTAAGTTTTCGTGTTTGAGTCCATTTCTTTGTTACTGTACCACCTAGGACCACCAAACTTTCACAGCTTCATAACCAAAGGGTGCCACCACATACAACTATCCAACATGTGACCATTTTTTATTACCATTCACCTATTTTTTCTACGTAATTGACTTAGCCCATTTTCAACGTTACCTTTTTAATCGTACGTCTGGTTAAAGTTTTATGGTTAAAGCTTTTTCGTTATATATATCTCTACAACTGCTTCGCCATTACCTTGAAACTTCACATGGGTGTTTATCATCATCCATATTTCCATTCTAACCCCTAACCGTGCGGCCCCTGTGCCCAATGTCAAGGTCAAATTACTTTGAATTTTTTTGTTAAAGTTTTTTTCGTGTACTATATCTCTGCAACTGCTTCACCCAATACCTTGATACTTCACATGGGTGTTTATCATCATTGTCGCACCTGTTTGCGGAAAGCGCGATCCTGTGCCCAATGTCAAGGTCAAATTTACTTTGAATTGTTTTGTTAAAGTTTTTTCGTGTACTATATCTCTGCAACTGCTTCACCCAATACCTTGATACTTCACATGGGTGTTTATCATCATTGTCGCACCTGCTTGCGGATAGAATGCGATCCTGTGCCCAATGTACTAGGTCAAATTGAACTTTGAATTTTTTTGATTAGTTTTTTAGTGTATCATATCTCTGCAACTGCAAGGTCACCCAATACTTGATACTTCAAATGGGTGTTTATCATCATTGTCGCACCTGCTTGCGGAAAGCGCGATCCTGTGCCCTATGTCAAGTTCAAATTACTTTGAATTCTTTTGTTAAAGTTTTTTCGTGTACTATGTTTCTGCAACTGCTTCACCCAATACCTTGATACTTCACATGGGTGTTTATCATCATTGTCGCACCCGCTTGCGGAAAGCGCGATATCATACGTCCGTCCGTACGTCCGTACGTCCGTGTGTCCTGTTAAAGTTTTTTCATTAAACTTTTTCCATCTACTATATCTATTTTTTTAGTGTCCATGCCTCGCCCCAAGGCGCGACATGCAAGCCACGGCCATCTAGTCTACAAAAAGTTGGTATAATTATGTTATCCAAGTGTCTATGCTTGGAAAAAACCTGGCCTTCGTGGCTTTGCCTCGTTTCTTGTTTTACCTTCACCCAGGGCTCCAGAAAAGGAATTTGACATTGGGTACTGTTACTCCATACTTTTGAAATCAATTGGGTTTTTTCAATTTTCAATTGGGTATTTTGAAAACGTTACTCTATCAATTTTTTTCAATTGGGTATTTCCATTTTTATGTCTTCAAACTAACCTGAATGGTTGCAAACTATTAGGTTGCTATGAAATCGTCCTAATAATAAAAATCTGCCTACTCTAATCACTCAATAAATAAACCATAGACCATTCCGCGATACACACAGCCAGTTGGCTAGTCCGCTATTTAAAACCCCTCCTATTATTTTTAGGACGTTATCAAGGTGCAGGTATATTTTGTATCTCCCATAATTTCGTTCTAATTTTGAATTTCTGCCGTGTATTGTGCCTTATTTGTCATTGGATATTGTTCAATACATATTATTGTCACTCAATTGGATTGCGTGTTTATTTCTCAATTGTGTTTTTTTGGTTTTTCACTGTGTTTTACACTGTGTCACGTATTTTCGCGGTTCGCGTGTACGCGATTCGTACCCTGACGGGTTCGTCCCCTAGTGGATTCGCTCCCGTGACACATTTTTGTTGCGAATTTGCGGTGTCTTCTATCGGGTTTTGTAGTACAATACCTGTTAGCATGCCGCAATCACGCGCTTCGTGTGGGCACATGACTTCTCCGTGGGACACCACATAAGGATAGGTGCTATTGCCTGTTGCGGGTGTTGCAAGGAGAGGCCATGTGATTTGTCCGCCGTTGGACGGATACGACGTGGGGCAAGGCTGGGTCTCGTAGGTCCCATACCTCATGGTCGAAGAAGTCTGTGTCCGCGTCCCAGCTCTTGGGAGCGGTGGTGCCTTCCGAGGTAGGTAAGGCTTCGGAGGGTGCGTTCAGATGGGATCCCCCCATCGGTGGGGGGTCGGGTTACGTTGAGAAAGTACGGTCGGGTTCTCTGACTTCGTAGCTTTCCTCATGTGATAGGCCGGTGATCCATGCAGAGGATACCGGGCTGCTGGGGCCGGTGCTTGATCCTATATCACCCGGTTCTCATTGAGCTTTACCTATCACAGGGTTACTGCGGCCGGTTCTTGATCCCATATCACCCGGTTCACAGCGGACCTAGCCTCTCACAGTAGAGGCGCCCGGTACCGGGCACCGACCGGGCGCCGGGCACCGGGAACCGGGCACCGGGCATATATAAAGCCGGGCACCTGACACCGGCCACCGGGCACCGGGCACCGGGCACCGGGCACCGGGCACCGGGCACCGGGCACCGGGCATATATAAAGCCGGGCACCGAGAGCCGGCACCGGGTACCGGTCACCGGGAGCCGAGCGACCACCGGGTACCGGGTAGCCATCGGGCACCGGGTTTCAGCAGCCACAGGGCATCAGGCAGTTTACCGGTCGACCTGGCTAGATGCCCCGGGTTCGATCCCCGGGCCAGTGCACTTTTTAGGAAGACGTTCTTAGTGTTCCCGGAGATCGGTGTGTCGATCACGTCATAGGAGTCGGGATCGGCTTAGCAACTGGGCTGCTGCGGCCGGTTCTTGATCCTATATTACCCGGTTTCAGCGGGCTTTACCTATCACAGGGTTGCTGCGGCCGGTGCTTGATCATATTCACCCGGTCACAGCGGACCCAAACTCTCGCAGGAGAGGCGCCCGGTATTGTGTACCGGGCACCGGGCACCGGGCAGGCACCAGGCACAGGGGTAGCAACAAGTCTATGACCGGTGTGTTCGTGGGTTCGTATCCTGTGAACATATTTTTGTTCTTGTATCCGGCTCCTCGGGATCTAGATCTTCCGTTCTCGTAGGAGACGGTCGAGGTGGTATGGACTCCGTGGTGCTTTGGCTCCGTACAGGTCTGGCCTGCTCCTTTATTCGAGTGTATATGAGTTCGAATTCCCTGTCAAGTTTAAGGACTCGACACGCGATAGAGTTATGAAGGTTCAGTTGGCTAAGATTCTGGAGGCCCTGTCTAAGTCCCAGAACTTAGTGGGTTTGTCGGCTCCGTCACAGCCGTTGGTTTTGCCAGTGGAGCCTCCCGTGTGGGTACTTCCTCGGATGGCTGTTGGAGACGGCCATTCGGTTCCTGTTGCTCATACCATTTCGCTAGTGAAGGGTATTCCTTAGTAAGGGTACATTCTGGATCACGGTACAGTCCCGCGGTCCTAGACGGCGCCTCAACAGAGGGCAGCTTTGTTAATGTATCTGCGGTGGAGGATGAGTTTGTTTCGCCTCCTCCATCCTTCTGGGTTGTTCTGAATGCAGTTTACACTCTGCTGCCTGCAGATGTGTTTCCGCTTCTGCCGCTACCACCGCCGAGGTTCATGCCTTGGATGAGGCAGATTCGGTGGTGGAGATGCCGGAGTTGCCGAGCTTTCTTTTCTCTCCTACAGTAGGGTTTCTTGCTAAGTAGATTGAGAGAGCGTTTGGTAGGATTTGGCCACTGCGGGGTTCCAAGTGCCCAAAACTTTGATCGCCACACTGCGGTCTAAGTTCTACATGCCCCTCTATGTGGCGTGGTTTTTGAGATCTCCCTTTCTCGATGATTCATTATCTCTGGACACAGTGCTTCAGTCGGCGGTCAGTGCCGCCAAGCCTGTTGTCAACATATCTTTGGAGGTCTCTATGGACATGCTCTTGTCCAGGTGAGATGCAGTGCTAGCCGGTTCGTCATTCTTGAACGGTCCTGCCTAAGTTTTTGCTCCGTTCGGCTCTTTTTGACCTTTGACAAATTGTTCTAACGAACGGCCAAAGGGCAGCTACGGTACCGACGGTCCCGCCTGCTACTCCGTCTTTTCAACCGCCTGTGGGGTCGTTTCCCCGGACGGGGGTATTTTTCAAGGGTTCAAGTATAGCCTCTCTCTCTTGAAGTATAGTGCTATACAGGAAGTTCGGGACGTGGTCGGAGCGCCATTTGCCCGGGAGACTGGGCCGTTTCCATAGATCTGCGGGTCTCGTACTTCCACGTGTCCATCCGCAGATGCTCTCGGAAGTTTAGGTTTGTTTCCGAGTATCGTGTCTTTTAGTCCGTGTGTTGCCGTTCGGTCTTTTGGCGGCCCCTCTCGTGTTTACACTTCTCATGGAGATGGTGGCAGCGGAGGCCAGGCGGCTGGGGGTCTCTCTGCTCCAGTATCTGGACGACTGGTTCATTCACCGTTAGTGCGTTCGTTCACTAATACGGAATCTGGCGGTGGTATGGGGTTTGTTACTCATCTAGGTCTCTCTTCTCCAATCTAGAGTACTCGTAGTTGGTTCCCACACAGGATTTCTCTTAGGTGGGAATGAACTTCTTGACCGATCGATCAGTCATCGGAGTACCGTTGGACAGGTTGCGTGGCATCCTGACCTAGTTTCCGGGTACTGGTCAGAGGTTCTCTGTCAGCTAGGTAAATTTCTGTCACTCTGGACATTCCGGGTGCAGTTGCGGGTATGTGGTGCTGGGAAGGTTACTTCTGCTACCTCCAGTATTACTTACTAGGGCTATGGAGGCCGCACCGCGATCCTTGGGATCGGTCTCTGCCTATGTTCACCATCTTCCTACGATGTATCAGATGGTGGGCAGTGGAGGTTTGGTTCCTACAGGGAGTTCCCATGGTGTTACCTCCTCCTACTCGTTTTCTGTCCACAGACGAGTCGTGAGAAGGCTGGGGGCTCATCTGGAGCCCCTACATCGGTGTTTTTCGGGTTGGTGGTCAGTGCAGGAAACTCAGGGACACATCAACATGTTACAGCTTTTGGCAGTGTTCCGGGGGTTGACAGCGGCGGATTCTGTTCTGCACGGGCAGGTGGTTATGGTTTCTGCGGTCATCTCCGGTTCTGACGGAATGGCCTCTGCATCCGTCGGTGTCCAGTGCGATCTTGTCCGGATGGGGGTATCCATTTGTGGATTTGTTGCGGCAAGGCTGAACCATCGGTTGCCACTGTTTGTGTTTCCGGTGCCCTACCATCGGGCTTTGGCAGTGGACGCTTGTCCTTGTCTTGGATCAGTCAGGACGGGTACGCGTTTCCACCGTTCGTGATGCTGCTCCTATTCTTACAGAAGATTCGCGACGTTCAGTCACGGATCGCTCTGGTGGCCCATGTTGGCCAACCAGGAGCTGGTTCGTTATGCCTTTGGTCCTGCTGACAGTCCGGCCAATAGTTCTTCCGGTACCAGCCAGGATTTTCTGTCTCAGCATGGGGGGTAGACTCCTATGTGCGTATGATTAACCTTCACGCCTGGAGGTTATCAGGCGGGCCTTCAGTCGCTGGAGTTTTTCAGATGACGCTGCCAAGGTCATCGCTCAGTTTGTTTCTTGCTCAGTCTCAGCGTCCATCCACCTCTAAGTTGTTTACGCTAAGTGGAGAGCCTGGGTGATTGGGGCCATCGTCAGTCGGTCGATCCGCTCAATCCCACTATAGGTGAATTAAGTGATTTTCTTTTGTTTCCTTTTATTCTGGCCTTCGCTTTGGCTTAGCATGGAGGCTAGTTCCTTGCTTTCTGTTGGTCGATCAGCGTTTTGTCTGTGAGAGGAACTCGGTTAGTTTCTCCTATGAACCGGGATTTCTCCCTCAGATACATTATCCCTCCTCACATGAGCTGGAACCAGTTATGGTTCCGGGCCTCCCTCCATCACGCCTGTCAGCGACAGTGGATCGCACTTTCTGTCCAGTCCGTGCGGTGAAGCATTAGGTTCGGAAGACTTAGGACATCCGGTCCGACCGTAAAGTTTCTTCTTACCAACTTTAGGCCAACGGGAGGTATCGCAATCCATTGTCTTCCGTTGGATAGATAGGGCCATTACTTGAGCTTATACTACAGTAAGTGGTTCTGCAGCTGGGTTGTTTAGGCCCAAATTGCACGAGGTGCGTGTAGTCTCAACTTCTTTCTATGATCGCTCTCTGCACTGGTAGGAGATGCAGAGCTGCCAACTGTTACGATTTTTCCGTATTGTTCCGGAATATACGTTAGAATACGGAAGTACGGATTACAATTAAAAGTACGATTTTTAATAAAATCAGCGCGGGAATATCTGGAATTAATGATTTCGTTTCACAATTCAGTCATTAAATCCTAATTTTTTATTTACCCGTAATCATACTCGCCGAGGCGCTTAAGAGCTCAGCGATATTGATTTATTCATCACGTAAATTCATAAAATGTCTGTTCCAAAGCGTGCAGCCAACGAATTTGGGTATTTTTTATCGAAAGAAGTTAGGAGAACACATCTGTTCATCAATGATTACAGCGAGACATGGCCCAATTTGGTCCTGTCAAAGCGAGGTGATGATTTTGCGTCTTGCAAGCAATGTAATTGTATTTTTCGGTTAGTCTTGGTGGCCGAAACTAGGGCCAAGGCTCTATAAAAGTTATTTTATGCATATACGTGAGTACTGATTTGTGTTCCGGAAAACATATGTGGTGTTCCGGAAAATAGCCCCCTTTTCTCTCCATGTTCCTCATGTGATCGACATGGGGTTGGCAGCTCTGGGATATGTGCTGCAACTGGGTCCGTTAGTAGCAGCGGGTGCAGTTGTGGGTTTATCAGCCGGTAGCATCTAGTCTAGGAGGCTGTTGGGATCTACCTGTTCGCGATAGGCTGCGATTTATTTCTGATTACCCGATTATTCGGTTTTTGTTTTTCCAGTGGAGTCCTGGGGGTTGGTAAGTGTGGCTCACCGCTCGATGAGCTTCACTTGCTTTTGTTGATGAACGGGGATCTGTGGTGATCTATGGTTCTTACGGTTCATCACGCTGGCCCAGGAGGCATTGTTTCCCAGCAAACACACAACGTAACCCCGACGTTACGCGAATGTCGTAATCAGGTTGCGTGTTCAACAACGTTTTTAGGTAGTTGAGGTAACGTTTTAATATTACGTTACCGTAAAAACGTTGCAACAACCAGCTTTATGAAAGTGCCAATTACGTCCAATTTACGTTGTTAGTTTAACATTTGGTGACAACATCTTATCAACGTTGTCGCAAAAACGTTTCCACAATAACGTTGCTGCAACCAATTATTTGAAAGCTCTAATTACGTAATATTTATGTTGTCATATGACGTTGCATGTGACTACGTAATTACAATGTTATTACCGAAACGTTTCCACAATAACGTAGCTGCAACCAATTCTAGGAAAGCCCTCATTACGTACTATTCACGTTGTCATATTACATTGGGTGAAAACATCATCTCAACATTGTCGCAAACACGTTTCCACAATAACGTTGCTGCAACCAATTCTTTGAAAGTTCTTAGTACGTAATATGTATGTTGTCATATGACTTTGCATGTGACTACGTAATTACAACGTTATTAACGAAACGTTGACGAAATAATGTTGCTGCAACCAATTATCAGAAAACTCTCATTACGTATTATTCACGTTGTCATATTACGTTGGGTGAAAATATCTGATCAACGTTGTCGCAGAAACGTTTCCACAATAACTGTGCTGCAACCAATTCTTTAGAAACTATTATTACGTAACATTTATGTTGTCATATGACGTTGCAAATGACTACGTAATTACAACGTTATCACCGAAACGTTGCCGCAATAATGTTGCTGCAACCAATTCTAGGAAAACTCTCTTCACGTACTATTCACGTCGTCATATTACGTTGGGTGAAAACATCATCTCAACGTCGTCGCATAAACGTTTCCACAAGAACGTTGCTGCAACCAATCCTAGGAAAAAATATCTGCACGTAATATTCACGTTGTCATGTTACGTTGGGTGAAAACATCATCTCAACATTGTCGCAAACACGTTTCCACAATAACTTTGCTGCAGCCAATTTTTTGGAAGCTCTTAATACGTAATATTTATGTTGTCATATGACGTTGCATGTGACTACGTGATTAGAACGTTATTACCGAAACGTTGATGCAATAACGTTGCTTCAACCAATTATCAGAAAAATCTCATTACGTACTATTCACGTTGTCATATTACGTTGGGTGAAAACATATTATCAACGTTGTTGCAAAATCGTTTCCACAATAACATTGCTGCAACCAATTCTTTGGAAGCTCTTAATATGTAATATTTATGTTGTCATATTACGTTGCATGTGAGTACGTGATTACAACGTTATTACCGAAACGTTGACGCAATAATGTTGCTGCAACCAATTATCAGAAAACTCTCATTACGTACTATTCATGTTGTCATATTACGTTGGGTGAAAACATCTGATCAACGTTGTCGCAGAAACGTTTCATCAATAACTTTGCTGCAATCAATTCTTTAGAAGCTCTTATAACGTAAAATGTATGTTGTCATATGACGTTGCAAGTGACTACGTAATTACAACGTTATCACCGTAACGTTGCCACAAAAATGTTGCTGCAACCAATTCTAAGAAAACTCTCTTCACTTACTATTCACGTTGTCATATTACGTTGGGTGAAAACATCATCTGAACATTATCGCAAACACGTTTCCACAATAACGTTGCTGCAACAAATTTTTTACGTAATATTGATGTTCTCATATGACGTTGCAAGTGACTACGTAATTACAACGTTATCACCGAAACGTTGCCGAAATAATGTTGCTGCAACCAATTCTAGGAAAACTCTCTTCACGTACTATTCACGTTGTCATATTACGTTGGGTGAAGATATCATCTCAACGTCGTCGCATAGACGTTTCCACAAGAACGTTGCTGCAACCAATTCTAGGAAAACTCTCTTCACGTACTATTCACGTTGTCATATTACGTTGGGTGAAAACATCTCAACATTGTCGCAAACACGTTTCCACAATAACGTTTCTGCAACCAATTTTTTGCAAGCTCGTAATACGTAATATTGATGTTCTCATATGACGTTGCATGTGACTACGTGATTACAACGTTATTACCGAAACGTTGACGCAATAACGTTGCTGCAACCAATTATCAGAAAAATCTCATTACGTACTATTGACGTTGTCATATTACGTTGGGTAAAAACATCTTACCAACGTTGTCGAAAAAACGTTTCCACAATAACCTTTCTGCAACCAATTCTTTGGAAGGTCTTAATACGTAATATGTATGTTGTCATATGACGTTGCATGTGACTACGTAATTACAACGTTATTAAACGAAACGTTGACGAAATAATGTTGCTGCAACCATTATCAGAAAACTCTCATTACGTACTATTCACGTTGTCATATCACGTTGGGTGAAAACATCAGATCAAAGTTGTCGCAGAAACGTTTCCACAATAACTTTGCTGCAACCAATTATTTAGAAGCTCTTGTTACGTAACATTTATGTTGTCATAAGACGTTGCAAGTGACTACATAATTACAACGTTATCACCGAAACGTTGCCTCAATAATGTTGCTGCAACCAATTCTAGGAAAACTCTCGTCACGTACTATTCACGTTGTCATATTACGTTGGTGAAAACATCATCTCAACGTCGTCGCATAGACGTTTCCACAAGAACGTTGTTGCAACCAATTATAGGAAAACTCTCTTCACGTACTATTCACGTTGCCAAATACAAAGGTGTGAAAACATCATATCCACGTTGTCAAAATAATGTTGCTGCAATAACGAAGTGTGATGTGCGCATGAATAGTTATACAATGACTTGCTTTCCCGCGTTTTGACGTAACGTTGTGTGACGTCAAATGTGACGTCATGCAAACTTTTTGAAATCCAAATTACGCAGCTGTTTCTATGAACCAGATATATTTGAGTACATGTTTGGAATGTGTTCAATCACATTAACATTCTAGATAGTCAAGACCCTTTCCAAATATTCAAATAACTTTACTTTGACTGTAATAAAAAAATAAACATTTTGCTTGGTAGCTCGTGGTTTCCAAGAAAACAGGCGCGCAATTACGGGTGTTCTCTTCACGGTGTATTATTTGTCAGGAGTTGCTTACGGGTTTTCTCTTACAGCGAAACCCGTGCAAATAATGTGCAAGAGTGTAATAAAACATCATCTCCACGTTGTCAGAAACGTTAAGTTGGGTGAAAACATCATCTCAACTTTGGAACAATAACATCGCTGCAATAACGTTGCTGCAAACCAATTCTAAAAAAGGTAATCATTCCGCACTGTTCACATTTTCATATAGCAATGTGTGACAACTTAATACCAACGTTGTCAAAATAACGTTGCTGCATAAACGTTGCTGCAACCAATTCTAGCGAAAGCTCTCATTACGTACTATTAACGTTACCAAATACCAAGGCGTGAAAACTTCATCTCCACGTTGTCAAAATAACGTTGCTGGAATAACGTTGCTGCAACCGACCCTAGGAAAGTTCTAATAACGTATTATTCACGTTGTCATATAGTCATGCGTAACAACATCATCTCCACGTTGTCACAATAACGTTGCTGCAATAATGTTGCTGAAACCAATGCTAAGAAAGTTCTCATAACGTATTATTCACGTTGTCATATAGCATTGCGTGACAACATCATATTCACGTTGTCAAAATAACGTTGTTGCAATAACGTTGCCGCAACAAATACCACGGAGGTTATAATAACGTACTTTTCACGTTCTCATATAGCATAGCATTGCGTGACAACATCGTCTACACATTGTCAAAATAACGTTGCTGCAATAACATCGCTGCAAACAATTCTTGGAAAGTTCTTGTTACGTATTGTTCACGTTGTCATATAGCATTGCGTGACAACATCATCTCCACATTGTTAAAATAATGTTGCTGCAATAACGTTGCTGCAACCAATGCTAAGAAAATTTTCATTAAGTACTATTCACGTTGTCATATTACGTTGGGTTAAAACATCATCTCAACATTGTCGCAAAAATGTTTCCACAATAACGTTGCCGCAACCAATTCGGTGGAAGTTCTTATTACGTAACATTTAGGTTGTCATATGACGTTGCATGTGACTACGTAATTACAACGTTTGTACCGAAACGTTGCCGCAATAACGTTGCTGCAACCGATTCTAGGAAAACTACCATTATGTACTATTCACGTTGTCATATTACGTTGGGTGAAAACATCATCTCAACTTTTGAACAATAACATCGCTGCAATAAC